>OV121074.1:48977961-49192961 GCA_921293005.1 Nemoura dubitans | reverse complement strand
AGTCATAAAACGAACTGTGCAATTCCCCCAAACCGGTCTTGTGTGTGCGGTCTGCTCCCTGGAAGCAGATCAGCTGGCCCTGTCCAAGGTGTCAGTGCGCTTGGTGAAGGGGGGGGGGGGCGGGGGAGTCGCCCAATGCAGCACGCGCATGCAATTAGCTTACATCACTCTAATTGTTTGACGATCATTTAGCGTTACGGCCGGCGATCACCGTGGGGCGATTGGGCGGCGATTGGGCGGCGATTGGGCGGATTGGGCGGCGATTGGGCACAACGATTACGGTTTGGCGGAAAGCAGACCGCTCCAACGCCGCGCGTCAAAATGCGCGCAATGATTTGCGTTTCATATCGAAGAGCATATCGAAGAGCCCGCGAAGAGCAAACTGGGCCAACAATGCGCTCGGGCGTCGATCGGGAAGCCCCGAGTATCGATCAGCAAGTTCACGATTTCAAGCTTTGCATTCGAACAGAATGTCAACGACGTCTCACATCACAAAGCCGGAGAGATTGGAGTTGGTCACAAATCCTACCCAACCACCGACATGTCCATGCACAATCACGGAAAGAACACAGCATTGCTGCCTTTGTACACCTTTGCGGTAGTGGTTCTAAATTCTAATTGATATTTGAAACCCGTCCATTTTCTATTATCTCCGTTTTCGATTTCCAACAAGGTATGTCTTTACACTTTCTTCACTTTGGTGAACACGGCATATGCGAGTCGTTACAGATGCTCCACTAAATATGGGTCCTACCCATCTTGGCGGTGACGGGATCATTATTCACTGCACGAGAAATACTCCCCCCCCCCCCTTCCACCTCGGCACACTACGAATGGAGTGTGATTGTATTTCCAGCCCGTGGAAATCAAGCACAGAAGAGCTCATTTCTGTCCGACTCCTGTCAAATTGGCCGATGTCAGCAACTCAGAACAGAGCCGACATTTCGAGTGACGAACAACTCAGGTCTCCTGTCCCAGTCCCTGTCCCAGTCCCAGTCCTTGTCCCAGTCCCAGTCCCAGTCCCAGTCCCAGTCCCAGTCCCAGTCCCGTCCTGCCGCTGCCCGTGCGGCGCGGCTTGCGAGTTCCAGCCCCCAGGCCCTAGCCGAGGAAGAAACGCGCCTCCCCTGGCGCCTCCTCGAGCCACGGGCGCCGCCGAGACGGGCGACTCATCACGCGTGTGTCCCACGCTGCACGCACCGAGACATAAGCGGCGGTCAGGTGCGTAAGGAGGTGCGTAAGGAGGTGCGTAAGGAGGTGCGTAAGGAGGTGCGAGCCGAGCGGCCGGGCAGACGACCACCGGAAGACACTTTCTCCGCCAAGTCGAGCGTTTGCTTCACGATTCATTGGGTGATAATGAACACGTTATCCGAATCAAAGGGAAGAGCGATCCTCTCTCCTCGAAGATGTTGACAAAAGAACGTAACCAGCAGAATGCAATTAGTTCCGACATCGACGTACGGCTGGAGGCGACCGGAAGCGACGTTTTTGTGCGCGGAGACGTGACGCTTGCCAAGTGACCGAACGTTTCTTTCGACGCATAATGTGGAGTACGAAGAGGAGATGCGTATGGGGGGCAATGGAGAAGTTGCGCCAGGGAGCGTCACACAGTTTTGAGCTTTTAGTTTTGAAACGCGGCGTCTCTGTAGAAGACGCAGCGCAGTGAATTTCAATCAAAAAGCGGTTGCCACGATGAGAAATGAAACAAAGCGTCTCTCGAGTTTCACAATTCGCTGGGACGAGCAAGCAGGCAATCAGAGAGGCTCAGGGACGTGTCACTTCGTGGCCTGGCCCGCGCGAAGATGCTCAGATCCAGGCGTGGAGCCATCCACACTGATAACAGGCTAAAAAGTATCATCAGCTGAGGCTAATTTGTACGGCAATATGTCGACGACAATCATCAATACTCCTCAAATGATTGGCAGGTGTCTTGAGAGCTAAAAATCACGCTAAACTATCGCAACGCGACATGCCTATGGTCCCCCGCCGCACGCCAAAACTTCCGACTAGAATCCCAGCGCTCTGTCCGGCCGGCCGGCAAAATGAGACATTGGAAATCGATTCGTCGATAACGAGATTGCAGGATCCCGCGATAGCCGCGACGCCGAGGAACATGGCACAACGGGACGCGAGACGCGAAATCGAAAGTTCGTAGTAGACACACTGCAGCCACACAACAGCTGAAAAGCGCACTTCATTTAAGTGGCGACTGCCGAGCCAAGGATTACCGAGCGAGCTAGTATAGCTAGTATAGCTAGCTAGTAGCTACATGGCACGGATGGCTGGGTCGCCGAGATGATGGAATCGCGGCTACGGTCGCTGGTTCGAGCCTGGTTCGAGCCCTTTATGTGTGACCAACACCGGCCTATTGAGCGCGCTCGCGGCCTTGACACACTTGCCGCCTCGCGCGCACTCTACGCTGTACACTGTACCTCTACTAGGTGCTACTGACGCTGCACGGACTGTACCTACTGTGATGCGATAGGCTTCGACGGGTTCCGCCTGCTGGGTAGGCAACCCGCGGTCACGGACTCTGGGTTCTAGCGGAGGCCGCTGGAATCCCAACGAGATGCAGCAGCCGAGTCTGGGAAAGGGGACTTTGGGACTCGTGCTGGATTATTACGAGGGTAACTTTAGGTGCGACGAAACGTGACAGGGACAGTAAAAGGCATCGATAAATACTATCAAAACTATACATATTACATTGTTACAGAAAGCGCAGCCTACAAGCCCTCACTAAGAATATGCGGTGCATTTGAAAATTGCCCAAAGTACCGAAAATGAATCACCTCGAGAAAGGATTGTGAAGTCGTGTAATTTTGGGCATCGCTGGTCACGATGTCCCTTGCAAACGATTGGCCCATTTGCACTAGTACTGAACAAACACAATTGCGTCGGTTCGACGATGCGGCTTGCTAGTCGAATTGCATACATGAGAGCGAGTCGAAAACAGGTGAGCACACAAATGGGCAAAAGCTATGAAGTGTCAAAGCACTGCAGGCAGCGAGCTTCCAGAGTCGCGTGGACGCCAGTGGCGTGGCGATTTGCCCCAGTGGTGCGGGGTTGTGGGTCAAAACGGGTCAAAACGGGACAAAAACGGGACAGAAAGGGGGCAAATCGGGTCGCCGAGGAATTGATGGAAAGTCCGATGGCATTCGGCGATCGCTTCCCTGTTGCGTTTGCAGCCCGAGGCATGTGCGTAGCGCAACGGCGCATCATTGCACACTTTCGGGCTGCCACTGATTGCACGCCGTTGGCCTGTCGGACATCTTGTCACACCAGAGACCCAACTTCACCTGACAAGAGTGTGGATAAAAAATAGGCCAGAGGAAAACCGCCCTTTCGGAATCGACATACGAAACCATTAAAGGTTACATTTTATTACTATAGTGCACAGCAGCTATGGATCCGATCACTCCCATTTCTGTGTGAAATGGAGCAAAAGTGTGAAATAAGCGGCGTTCCAAATGTGGCCGGTGGCATTTAGGTCGACGCATTCAATCACGCGGCAAACTCCAATGGAACGTGGACAAGGAACCAAGGGTAGTCAAAGAATAAAGCGTGGACTGTCATTCCGCATCCTCCAACAGTCCATGGCGTTGCTATCCGATGACACCGCTGGCTCCCCCACCCCAAGCCCCGAGGGGTGCACTCCGCCCCGTGACCTGCACCCTAGCACCCCCCTCCCCCACCCCATCCCGAGGCAGCCCTAATCAACGGGCATGGGCCGATGCGACGACCTATTTACTGCCCCCCCTCCCCTCCCGGCCGCCCGATTCACGACGGCAATTGACCTAAAAACCGAACAGCGCGGCGGGCCGATTCCTTGACGAGCACCGCGCGAACCCGCCCCAGAGCCGCGTGTTCCCGTCGGTGTCAAAACAAATTCCGCGCTAGTTTCGCGAGAGCGCGCGAGTTCGGGCAGGTCGTGCCAAAAAAACACGCGGCGGCCCGACTGACAGATTCCACACGAAAACACGACTAAATTTAGTACATATCTCTCACTACATGGCAATGTTTAATTTTAGGATTTGCGCGTTGATGTTAAAATATATAGGTACTTTGGGTACGAGGAAATTCTTTATTATTTTTCTTTTGAGTAGAATGGCAGTAGGTAAAATGAAAACGTAAGAGATACCAATCGAAAAGGCCCCATTCTAACCATAAACATGACCATAAAAACCGTAAGAAAGTGATGGATACAAAATATATAGTGCCAAACCCGACATAAAGAAAAGTCCCCATACCACTTCTTGTAAATAACTTATAAATAGGTAATTCTACCTCATAGATAAAGCCAATGCCTAGGTGTACTCTACAAAGGTTCCATCATTGTGCCGTCAGTTACAGAAACATAGTTATTGTCGAGCTGGCGTCCCAAGTCGAAGTAGTTCCGTCGCTTAGCAACCCGGAGCGCGTCCCAAGCCATTGCCACGTGTACGCACCGAGTACACGGACATATAGTCCACGTGTCGACTAACATTTTCTTTGTGTCTCTCTCTCTCTCTCTCTCTCTCTCTCGGCCCGGGCCGATCACCCCCCCCCCCTCACCCCGCCCCTTGCCCGCACTAATGAGATTCCGTTTTCACTTTTCCTCCGTCTCTTTCTCTCTCCCTCGCGCAATCTCCGTTGTCGCTCCCTCTCCGTCTGTTCGCTTACACAAAACACGCTTTTTCTGGCCGTTCCAATTCTTTGAGAAAACACTCCGCCGCAGCAAGGCCATCGAAATCTAAAAGAACAATTTCCTTTCTAGCGTTGCAGCGCGCCATCGAAATTAATATCCGATTGAGCAGTCGACTCAGTTTCTAACTCATTGTGTAGCACTGTGACTTGGGTATGCTCTGTTCACGGTTGAGACAACGCTGCCTGCACGACAGACTCCCTGTATTTTAGCCCGGTTTTACCAAGTTTTTCCACTCCTATTTGAGATGCCAACTCGTAGTGACAATTGAAATCGCTGCACGTGAATTGCTGGATTTAGTTGTAACTCGCAGTTGGGATCTCATCTTGGAGCTGAAACATTTGGTGAAACTGGGCATTAAAGTCAGGCGAAAAGGCCGAGGCTCAAGAGTTCGCCCGCGATCAGCCAATCACAGCCCGCGATTTGGTCACGTGACCCACTGGGGCTCAGCTGTGAAAGAAGGGCGTTATCAGGGTGTAGTCCGTGCCGTGAACTACTGTACTTTCCGTACTGTACTGTTTCTCTCCTAAATTGATACTCGCTACTGATATATGCTTCCAAATTTAGCCATAGTACTAGTGACTATAGTTCGTCTCAGGTTCGGAAGTCCACAGAGCGTTTTTATATTTCCGTGAGAACCCTCGTTTTGCATACCCCTTACTCTCCCATTGTGCAGAGTTGGCCGATGTCGGTCTGGATAACTTGTTTTCTAATCAGTAATCGGTTCGGTGCGGTCTTTGCTGCCTGGTCATAACACACAACATCATGGCAAACCTATAGATATCTAATGAACGATCAATAAACTGAGTGATCAGTCATCAAAATAACTAGTGATTTCCGAAATATTAATTCTGCTTTGATTTTTAAATTTCAAAGTAATGTACAGATTATTTTTTTGCCGGGGAGAATAATTCTTCGCGTTTAACGTCACATAATCAGCGCGAATCATATTCAGTAAAAACGCTCAAATTGATTGCGAAACAGATGGCAGTCCCTTTTTTCCGAACCTTTCTGATGGAACTGGCAGCGAACCACTGCTACATTTAGCAAAGGCTGTGCAAAGTTGCAGAACCTGACCATTGTCCAGGGGCGCTGCCAAAAGAACCGTAGACGTACTACAGGGAGCATGGCCATGTGTACTATCCCTGCAATTCGAGCCGCCGGCATGGACGGGATTTGGGGCCCCGCCACGAGTTGTGTGCATCTCCCGAGCGATCGGACCCGAGGGCAGTCGACGCCCCCCCCCCCCCCCCCCCCAACATCCCAGCGACCGCGTGTCTTCCGTGCACCGCTGGTGCTCGGTAGGTACAGGTCAACTATACTTATACCATGAGTACAGGTCGCTTTGTTGTCCAAGCACATCCGTGCTCTTCGTCTTCCTCGGTCTTCACTCGTTCGTTCGTCGTTCGTAGCGCTTTCTCCAACTTCTCTCCGCTCGATTCGTCTTCGTTCCCTATGCGATGCCGTCCGCCTCTTGGCGTGGCGTCCTCGGCTGCGTTCGGTATCATCCGACCGGAGGAGCAGGTCACTCGAGCCCCAAGACTAAGACCTAACTCTGTGCTCCAGTCTACAATTGATGCTACTCCACGTTGGCGTTTGGCACCCATCAATGTACTCCCTGGCGAGCGCAGATCTAATGGTAAGACGCGGCCCAGCCGCAAATGAAATAGCGAACGGGGGGAGGCAAAATGATGGCCACAAAAAATGCACCGTTTTCTATGCCCGTGACCGCGAAAGCAAGTGTTGTGACAAGGCATGGCAGCCATCGACAGCACACGTTGCATTTCTATTCGAGCACACAACCAGGGCCTTCTGGATGGACTTGTTCCCGATTTCTCTTGTGGCTCCAATTTGCTAGGAGGCTGTGGTGTGGAAAATGGCAGAGCCAAAAAATCCTCTTGTAAGAATCTCGCTCAAGGTCAAAGCCACCTAGAGACATTTTTGCCAGACGAGCAGACCGAACCAAATCTATTCAGAGGGCGCTGGCAATGGATAATGGATAATATGCACCTGTAGAAGACGACGCCACTGAGCACGATCTCCACCAAGAACGCGTCCAATCGTCTCCCGCCGAGGAATGCGGCGAGCGGCCCACTTTTAGAGTGGCAGAGGCAGGGGTCCACGTGCACTGGTCAAGCTGCACGTGTGCACGTGGCCAGTCACGACGCCGACTTCACACCGCGCCACTGCAGATGCGTTCCCAGGCGCCGAGAAAGCGAACTCATCGCGTGTGTGTGGCCTAGGTAGCCTGGATGGTCCATTAGAACCCGATGTAAGAAAGAGCGGACGAGGAGCCCGACGGGCGAACCGACCCTTGGTTCGACGCTCGACGGGACAGCGTCTTGTGGATATCTCGTACGGAGAGCGCGGCATGATTGTAATCGGTGGCAATAGGAAATTGTGGCCGCACGTAGCCCGGGCTTTGTCAGCAGTATTTATGTTTGGAACGAGTGGAATGGAATATTTGATTGGATCTCTGAAACGGCGCGTAGAGCGTGCGTAGTGCGTTGGATCGGAGCGTTGCGTTGCGTGTCAGGCGCACACAAATTTGACCTGATATTCACCGGGCCGAGATCTCATTTTCGGCCACTCAGATCCCCACCAAGAGATAGTGCAGGGTCGTTTCAAAATACCGCAATGTTTTCGGCGGTTTTTTTCTCCCGGTCAAACCAGAACATGGGTACATTAAATGTGGCGGGAGATTTATTGAGTTGCTTGAAAGAAAACTGCACAGGAAAATGGTGTTCTACTTTGGAAGAATCTGAGTAACTTCCAGGCGGGTTTTCCCGTATGGGTTTGCAATCGAAGGGATCTGCTCGGGAATCGGGAATGCACCCTGTAGACATCCCAATTCCCGTGTACGCAAATTCGCTGGCAAGCGGGTCTGCAAACTGGAAAGCCTGGAATCTGGATGAATGTGGATGACATTTCAAACACCAAACCACTAGAACTGCTATGGCCATTCTCAGCCAGCAGCAACCGTGCTAAGCATCTCAAGGGTGATGAAGCAAATCATTATCTTCCTAAACGAAACAATGTCTCTTTTAATTAACAGCACAGATCCCAAAAGCATCCACTTTGCGTGTCATGGGTTTAACCGGTAGGCCGCTTGCAAAATCTAAAGGTGGCAAAACAGGCAGCCAGAACAAAAGCACAACATTGTGAATTGTGATGCAAATCTCTGAATCTGCATAGTAATTCGAGCGCGCCAATCAAACGAGCGATCCGCGAATCTCCCTCGCAAACAGTTGACAAACGCGAGGCAGTAGTGCCACCCACCGCCGCCCACAAGCTCGCGGCCGATTGATAAACAAATCGGGTAAATCTGGGTCGCCTAGCGAAGATGACGTCATCGCGAGAAACGCGCGAACTGTGACGGGCTAGCAGTGATCCGTTTCGTCACCGTTCGCGCAGGTTGGCAGCGCTGCAGGCAGGCGGAGTTGGTGTTGCGACGGTGGTCACCCTTTAGCCCGCGATGCAGGGGTACCAACATCGGGTGTTTGCATTGCCCGGAGCCTCGCTGTCAATCGTCAAGCGAGGATTGCCGCCAAAAGAATGCCTGTCGTTCTACTGTTATTGGAAGTCGCGAATGGATGCGCTAGACTTGATTCGGATTGTCACGGTTCCTTCTGATTCCACCAAGGCAATGGGCACGTCATGTTTTTTTTGCGCTTCCACCAATGAATCATTTTGCACATTTATTTTCATTATTTTTAGACTTTCGAGCAAATAGAGAAGAATGTTAAAATTCCCCCATTGTGTCAATGTTTTCGAGTTGTTGTCAAGCACTTTACTGATGGTGCTGATGGTGCTGACGGTGCTATAAACCCGTCTGCAACGACCAGGGAAATCAATGACTGCACCCAGGGATCAGGATAGTAGTGAAGTATGTGAGCCCATAGGATTTCCTAGTTTCCACGCAAAGGTATTCGCGCCCGCTGCTGCTGGTGGCGTGATGATCAAACGGTGCAATTATGAATTTTGTTTGTGCAGGTCTAAACATGTCTGTGCAGGTCTAGACATGTGGTTTGCCGCGTGTGGTTTTAGAGAAATTCGCGACGACAGTTTATTGTTAAACAGGAAGCAAAGAGGGAAGGCAGGGATGAAAAAGTGTAGAAAGTTCCTTCCATGTCAGGACCAAATGATACTGTCCTTCGAAATTGGATGAAAATATCACGGATTTTCTTCAAGTATATGGTTTAGGGACAGCAGTATCATGGTAAAGCTAGAAAAGGCCGGCCCCCGTCAGGACCACACGATACTGTCCTTTGAAATTGGATGGAAAGATGAAGGATATCCTTGGGGCATGGTTTGGGCCAGTAGGGATAGATAAGGCTAGCGTTAGCCAGACCCCAATGAGGACTGGGGATGTGTCGGTGTTCCCCAGGAAGGAGGGCGATGGAATGGAAAGGAGTACGATCGGTGCCCGGCCGTCCAGCCGGACAAGTCGCGCTCGCCGTCGACGTCGACACTCAACGCCAACGCTTTGTTCGCTGCGCACTACGCTTTCCCACAGGCTCGAATTAAAATAATATTACACGTGTCAAATTAAGCTGTCGTTATGTTTTCAGACAAAATATTGGGCAACTGCGGTCATTGCGCAATTAGCTAGCTGCTACAGTAGGCACAGAACCGACTAAAAGCAGCACAATGCACTAACAAAAACGCGGTTGGTGCAATGATGGCAAACTGGCAACGTGGAATGAAAGCTGTGTGCACAATAACTCAGTATAGATGGAGCAAGATGCGGTCGCGCTCTTGTTCTAAGGAGGCGACGTTTCGATCTGCATACAACTGTCGTAGTTTAGACGTCTTTCCTTGGTGGGAACCTGCGTAGATATAGGGTAGTGTATACTTATAACTCGGGCTCATTTACTGATTGACTTTGGAGGAACAGTGCCATCTTTTTGTGTATCTAAGATAAGCTTGAAAGATACGATCAAGATATCAATTGCACGGTTTTACCAAGTTTTACAACTCTAGTTAGTTGAGATCCCAGCTAGGGGATACATAAACTGAACTCGCGGCACGTGGTTTGTTGATATTCAGCTGGAACCCCTGGTTGAGATCTCAGCTAGGAGTTGATCAACTTGATAAAACTAGACAATTGTACCTAACACTAAAGTATCTACAATACTCATATCACATGCAATTCTGGGTCAAAACGAACCGCCACACGCGGAAATCTTGCCTAAGGACTCCGCAAAGCCACGGGTCTTTTCGAGCACTCCTATCCCGTCTGGTCCCCAGCACCGCGACATGGCGTCGATACCAGGATGATAGCAGCAGCCTATAAATAGCGGCATCCTCCCAAGGTCGCCAGGTTTGTCTCGGTCGAGCGTGTGCATGCAATCCTCGGTGTCCTGCCGTGCACACGACCATGCTAGCAAGCCCGCCAGATCGAACGGCATCGCCCACACGGCCAAGAGTGTGCCGAACATGGGGCATGGGAGGACGGCGTCGTCGATTGCGTCGCGGGCCTCGAGCCATCTCGGTCGAAGCGTTTGACTCTCTGACCTCTTCAACGACATGCCAATGACGACCGTTTTGATTCGTGACGCGTTGGAACGGTTTCTCGAAAATAATTTCTACCGAGAACACGGCGCAATCATAGCGCAGATTTGGATCTCTCTCCCTCTCCCTCTAGCTTCAAGAACCCGAGCTATATTAGCTATATATTAGCTAATATATAGCTATATTAGCATGAATTGGGCAAAAGAACTGTAATGTAATGAAATGTATGCAAAATACTTGCTTTATAGCTAATAAATAAACAATATTATTATTATTATTATTATATTAAGGAGCAACTTTTGGCGCGAAATAGTCTCGTGTTTAAATGGTTTCGGGACAAGAAAAAAAAACTACCGTGCGTATTTAAGTTTATAGACCTACTGCATTTCTCTCAGATATTAACATCTCTAGCGCCAGAATTCGGGGAATACGTCCACGCAATCAAGTGTCACGCTTTGTAATACAAACACGAGGCTTTCAATGAGATTGCCACGAAGTATTTGTCCTGACGACGTCTCCAGCTCCCCGACATGTGCATGCCAGATCCCGATTCCCCGCGGATTCCCCGTTCGAAACCATCAAGCAAAGTGGTGGACGCCGAGCCGCGAGCCGAGCGCGCCGTTCGCCGTCCGGCGTCCACCCCACCACCTGCACAGGAGCACCTCGATCTCGCCGCCGCTGTGCGCCAGGGTCGTCGAGCACACGGCACTCATTGGAAACAATCAAAGTGTCGACGACAAGGCCAAACATTGGCGTTACTAACCCAGTTCCCCACTGCACTAGACACACTTTGCGATTCCCTTTCTAGCGCGCGCGAGCTACGGGCCACCCCTGCCCCCGCCCCCGCCCCCCTACTCCAGCGCCGCGACGTCGATCACGAGACGCCGGGACTCGATCCCCCGACAGACCCATTGGGCATTGGGCAATCGCTCTGCGGCGCTGAGATTCGGCAAGGTCTCGTGTGCCGCGACTTGACGTCACTCTCTGAGTCGAGCTGCGGCGAGGCGAGCATCACCGCGCCAAGGCTGTGACACACTTACCCACTGCACTAGACCCAGTTGCGACTCGCAATCGGTGTTGGGAAACACAACACTGATACCCAGTGTGGGGGTATCGCAGATTGCTGCGTAGATGATGATAGTGATAGCCGCTCACGTTTACAACACGTACTATACGAGTTGGGAATTTTAAAACTGATGTTGTTCAATGGAACTAGGGAGGAGAAGCCTTGGGGTCTGGAAATTAGGTCGATACGATTAAATGAAACTAATTAAATGTGTAGAAGTGTATTTTTTGTAAATTGTGATACCTAAGTGAGTGTGACTTGACATCTAATGGATAGCAGCGATGAGAGGCTCGAGCTATACACAGACCTGTGGAACTGAGGACTGTGGAACTTGTGTGGTCTCTAAATCATTCGCTTTCCATTTCACTGCCTATAGTTGGCAAATAGTTGGGTAGTTGCCTATAGTTGGGAAACGGTTTAAAATGGGTAGTGATTGGAAATCGAGTTATTGCCTATCGGAAGCGATCATGCCCCAAGTAGCACACAAACCGATATCACGAACGTTCGTGAACGTCGAAACGCTAACGGGGGATAACTTGCGTTCAACTTTCGGGTAGAACCAAATCGAAAATTTGGCGAATGTGAACGTTGAACGCAAGTCATCCCCCGTTAGCTTTTCGACGTCTACCGAAAGTTCGAAATAACTTTCGCTGAACGTTTTTGTGCTACTTGGGCATGTCATTAAAGCCTGCATCAAAACTTGAAACGGATTGCAGCACTGGCCGTGGCCGGACGGCGGTGGCTTTCAGCAGTGCGAGGCGCCAGAGAAGATACGAAAGGGCGATTGTTGGACTGACATGTTGTCGAGAAACGGCATGGCATGACATGACATGACATGACATGGAATGGCATGGCATGGCATGGCATGGCATGGAGGCGATTGTTAGACCGACATGTTGTCGAGGAACGGCATGCATGGCATGGAGGCGATTGTTAGACCGACATGTTGTCGAGGAACGGCATGCATGGCATGGAGGCGATTGTTAGACCGACATGTTGTCGAGGAACGGCATGCATGGCATGGAGGCGATTGTTAGACCGACATGTTGTCGAGGAACGGCATGCATGGCATGGAGGCGATTGTTAGACCGACATGTTGTCGAGGAACGGCATGCATGGCATGGAGGCGATTGTTAGACCGACATGTTGTCGAGGAACGGCATGCATGGCATGGAGGCGATTGCGCAATCGACATATGAATGGCGCGGCGCGGTTGGAGCAAGCAAGTCGCACGACCGAGAGTGTGGCGATCCCAGCGCTTGCAGCGTTCACACTTGACAGTTCCAAACGCTTGTGAAACCATTTACTCGGGCCACGCTAACAAATTAACCAATTGTTTCTCGCGTTGCGCAAGCGACCCAATGCAAACACTAGGCGCTAAGTAGATTCATACTCTTTTTTAACACCCATTGGCAACCTTTTTCCCGCATTGTTCGAACGCGTTCAGTCACTGTGGACTACGGTTTCCATGCAAGAGACAATCCAAGTGGTAATCTAAGCAGCAGGGTAGAGGTGAATTGATTGAAAAGAAATTCACTCAAATAATCCAGCAAAGTATCCAGGAAAGTATTTAAATGACGGTATGGTAAAGGTGCATACGCATTCATCGATTGAGCCGCAGCGTGTAGAACGCAAAGCGCAATGTAGTTTAGCAGACAGGTCGAATCCCATCTCGAAAAGCGCGTGCAGTTCGAGCGCGGTCCGCTTTCGGGCAATTAATCACCGTCAGAGTCAGCGTCACCATCGCAACGCCGACATGACGAGTGCTTGGAGCAGGCTGGCTCACTGGGTAATGGGGTCACGTTGCGATAGGCCAAGTTTAAGTGCGCTCACTTCGGCTCTCTGCGGGTCTGCGTTTGTTTACATTCCTCTCGCAACAGGGCGCGAGCTATTTCCAGCCAATCATGCATCGCATATAACCTGCAAGTCGCCAAACACACGGCCGGCGACTGCCCCCAAAACAACCAACGCTAATGTCCACTTGTATGTCAGAAACCAAAACAAACCCGAGCGAGTCTTGTGCCGTGTGCGAATTGTACGAATCGTGCGAATCGTGCGAATCACGCGAATCACGCACGCCGCCGAATCGAATGCTGCATCCCACACCGACCGGCAACTTTCGGTTTCGATCTCGCTCGGCCGCGTAGACCGATGTGCTGCGTATGGCGTGCCGGGACGGGGCACGGGGGGGGGGGCGATTTGATATCACTTTCGCACTCCGTTCCGTTTCTCCTGCGCGCCGGGCGAAAGAATTCCCCGACCGAGCCGCCGGTCGTCACTGCAATTATCGGTCGGCCGGCGAAACCGAAAGTGGTGCCACTGTCAGCCAGCGATCTGGGTCAGTGGGTCACTCTCGGTTTCCACGTCGCTGGCTCGACTCGACGTCGGCGACGCCGTGGCTCACTCCGTCGCGCGGACTGGAGTCATCCTCGGTCCTGCGAGCGATCGCCGAGTTTGCTAATCATCTGGGTCAACTAGATACGTACAATGATTTGCATTACGTTCTGATGATGACGATGAGAGCGCTGTATGCCTGCGGAGTTTCGGAGTTTCCCCGATGGCGGCGCTGAACTGCACATGCGCGTTCAAGACACTGACGTCACGGGGGCGCCGTTGGGGTCGCAAGGGGTCCACAGGGGGCGGGGGTCCACAGGGCGATGGGTTTCACTTTCATGGCATTCTAATGCTTGGTAAGTGCAAACTGCAAACCATCAGTCATCGAAATAGCACCAATGTTGGAAAGTATAAGTTGAACGTGAATCAATTCGAAGCATTTGCATCCTTCATATGCAAAGTGCCAAAAAGTATTTCAATAACGTGGCCATAGCATACTAAAGATTTTGCAATCGAGGACTTCACGCTGACAAAACATTTCCAGAAACAGAGTTGAAATGACCCGTCCGTTGGCATCAAATATTCCCGCTAGGAAATGGTTTGGGCCGGTGGGACATCCCCAAAGGGCCGCCATACTGGACGCCGCCGACCGTGGCCGTCACGCAAGGCTGGGACCGACGCCGTCCCGACACACTTAAAACGGGGGGGGGGGGGGGGGGGGGCGTTGTCTGGTGTGTCAGACGGTGCCCCATTCGCCAACAAGCGAAAGTGGTGCCAAGGCCAATGGGTCACCGTGTTAACGTTGTCGTCGTTGTCGTCGTCGTCGTCGTCGCACGCAAAGCGGAGCGAGCGTATACACCGAGGCGTCGCGGCGTGGGCTGCGTACGCGACGGCTTAGTGCTCGGTTACGGGGGCGACCTGTCATCGAGTTCGGGGGACTTTGGTACTGTACTAAAAGGCTTGGCATTTTGCAATCATTTCAGTAGGAAAGTACGATGAGTTCACCAAGTTCCAAAAAAACATGTACATCCTGAGTATTGCAAGCTTACCCACATACATTGCTCCTGCATCTACAGAATTATGGCCTTTTACATGGCATTGGAACTTGAAAGTAGTTAGGATATGTTTTCTTTCAAACTTTGAATCAGGAAGAAAAAAAGGACACGGGAAAAATACGTTCAACTCGTAGGAAGTTCATTGAATAGGCTCCGGTTAATGGTCCTGTTCCTGTTCCTTACACGAAAAGCTACAACAATGTATTGCCAAAAAACTCAGCAAGGCTACAGCAGCGCATGCTGATTGCTGACGGAAGGCAGGTACAGAGTTCGCGGGGTAAGTCGCTTTGCGGCCACGGTAATTGGCGTGTAATTGCGCCTCGAGTACACAGTACTTGCTTGATAACTAGACTAGGGCGAACGCAATTTGTGTTGCGTTGAAGATGAGCGTAGCGGTTTGTATTTAGCGCATAAACAGATTAAGGCAAGAAACCTATGCAAATCATGGAGCAGCAAGCCGGACCAATACTTTCTAAAAAATTCTGATCACTTGAAAATGTAAACGATTCTGACCCTTCTTTGTTTCGGTCCGAGCTGTCGGGTGGCGGAAATATGCTCATTTTGAGATCATTGAGCATTGTGCATGTTAATACATAGATGTAACTCATGCCCAAGGATTTTTATTGGGTTTTATTGGGTTGGTTTTTATTGGGAAAAATCTGGTGTGATGTTTCGATTTGGTTTCGATGGTTTCTAAAGGCAAATCGAAATTGGGAACATTTGAAAAAAATACGCACTTTTAAATAAATTTCCGTACTTTTCCAAACTTGCCCAATTGTCGAATTTTGCTCTTTTTTCTGCTTTGAAAGTGAAGGGTGTGGAGGATTTTCTTGAAAAACGCAGGGGGTCTAAGTTGAGAACAAAAGAAGACACCCTGAAAATTTCATCCCACTCGAAGCAGGCGTTTGGCCTGTAGAGCGCGCGCAAACATACATACAAAACAAACAAACAAACAAACAAACAAACAAACAAACAAACAAACAAACAAACAAACACACACCAAGTGATTTTTTTAGCAGTAGTGAAACTGATGATTTCGCTTCGCTCGCTTCGCTCGCTACGCTCATCAACAACGGATGGATCCCATTCGGGGCAACCAACACGCGCAGACACGGCCCGTGCGAATTCGGCACGGCGCACGGCACGGCGCGCGCTCTCGCGGTCGGCGCACGCAAATAGCCCGGCGAAGCCTATATTTACAGAGCGCACGCGAAATGAGGCCAGGGTTGCGCTAAATCTGCTGCCAGCCTCAGCGCTCTGCCACCACGGAGTCGACATCGCGACGCCGGCGTCCGATACGCCGCGTCAGTCGCAGTTTGCGCAGCGCTGCGCAAATCGCTGTCAATCGCCGCTCACACGATCGACTTTCAATATCAATACGACCAGCATGTTTACTTTCAATATCTTAATACACATAACATAATAGAGTAAGCTCATTTAAACCGCATGACAGGATAATTCAATGCATTCGCCTTGATTAGAATGCTTTATATGTATCGATTCTATAATGTCGTGAAGGGGGGAGGGTGGAATGCGTCCTACGTGACAAGTTATTCGCTGACCTAATTCCGAGTGGAAGCCATCAACGGCGCGCATACGACGGCCTGATAATCAAGTGACTGCTGTATTCATATTTAGATTAATATTGAATTGCGACGATTCGCTGGACGGCGTCCTCCCATCGAGCGCTGTGCATTATCCATAACCTGGCGATGCCGGCGACCCACGAGGAAACCGACAGAGTTTCAATGGGGAGTAATGATCAAAGGCAGAGAGGCAACGAAGGACTGAACTCCGCACGTACACGCCATGAACTCGAGAGATTACAAACGCGCGGCTTTGGGAGACGTGGACGTCGAGCGAAGTGGAGGTGGAGGTGGACGTGTGTGTGGATCGAGTCGGTGAGCTGTGCCTGTGAGAGGCGCCCTGCGTCCCAGTGACCCACATAACAGCCTCCTGGAACGGCCGGGTCGGGCCGGGTCGGGTCGGGCCGGGTCGGGTCTGGCCGGGTCGGGCCGGGTCGGGCCGGGCAGGGCGCGAGCACGGCACACAAGTTCATATTGACCCGAGCCCGGCGCCCCACGCGGCCCGCCACCCAACTCGCACTGCCAGCCTGCACGGCCCGGCGTTCGGCGTTCGGCGTTCGGGGGGGGGGGGGGGGGGGGGCCGCTTCCTCCCCGCGTTCACTCGAACTAGGCCGAATGGCGGCCATGCCGGTGGAGGCGTGGGGGTGGGGTGGGGTTGGCAATGTAGATCAACGTGCAGGCAGGGCGGATGGTTGTGTGAGGTGCACGTCGAAGGGTTGTCGGGACAGAACGTGGCATTTTCTTTCGCATACTATGTGTTTTTTCCTGGTTTTTCCCCAAGCCCGAATTTCCCGAAGTGTTTAAAATTCCTGTTTAAATTCTATCAACTAACGGTTCCCAATCATGCATGTGACTGCGAAAATATGGTGATTCTTTCCCGATTTCCATAACTACCGACACTTTAAACTATATTCAAACTTATTCTACAATGGCCCTTATCATTGATGAGCGTAGCGAGCGAAGCGAAATCATCAATTTCACTACTGCTAAAAAAAACACTTGGTGTGTGTGTGTGTGTTTATTTATTTATTTATTTATTTTGTATGTGTGTTTGCGCGCGCTCTACAGGCCAAACGCCTGCTTCGAGCGGGATGAAATTTTCAGGGTGTCTACTTTTGTTCTCAACTTAGACCCCCTGCGTTTTTCAAGAAAATCCTCCACACCCTTCACTTTCAAAGCAGAAAAAATAGCAAAATTCGACTATTGGGCAAGTTTGGAAAAGTACGGAAATGTATTTAAAAGTGCGTATTTTTTTCAAATGTTCCCAATTTCGATTTGCCTTTAGAAACCATCGAAACCAAATCGAAACATCACACCAGATTTTTCCCAATAAAAACCCTTGGGCATGAGTAACATCTATGTATTAACATGCACATTGCTCAATGATCTCAAAATGAGCATATTTCCGCTACCTGACAGCTCGGACAGAAACAAAGAAAGGTCAGAATCGTTTACATTTTCAAGTGATCAGAATCTTTGAGAAAGCAATCGTCCGGCTTGCTGCTCCATGATTTAGGCTTTTTGCCTCAATCTTTTTATGCGCTAAATACAAACCGCTACGCTCATCTTCAACGCAACACAAATTGCGTTCGCCCTAGTATTTTATCACGAACGCTGCCGAACAATGTCACGAGGATATTTTTTCCTTTATTTACTTAAAACTTCAGTAGTTTTTCTCGAAGTAGCCGACAATTCACTGTTGACCGTGAGAATTTCGAGCGTGACAGCATGTCCCCACGGTTTGAAAAACGAGGAAAAAGTGCATCAATCTCAGCGCCGGTGGACAGTGGTCGCTGTCACGGCAGCCTGGTCGCTGTCACGGCAATCTGGTCGCTGTCACGGCAATCTGATCGCTGTCACGGCAGCCTGGTCGCTGTCACGGCAGCCTGGTCGCTGTCACGGCAACCTGGTCGCTGTCACGGCAGCCTGGTCGCTGTCACGGCAGCCTGGTCGCTGTCACGGCAGCCTGGTCGCTGTCACGGCAGCCTGGTCGCTGTCACGGCAGCCTGGTCGCTGTCACGGCAGCCTGATCGCTGTCACGGCAGCCTGGTCGCTGTCACGGCAACCTGATCGCTGTCACGGCAGCCTGGTCGCTGTCACGGCAGCCTGGTCGCTGTCACGGCAACCTGATCGCTGTCACGGCAGCCTGGTCGCTGTCACGGCAGCCTGGTCGCTGTCACGGCAGCCTGGTCGCTGTCACGGCAGCCTGGTCGCTGTCACGGCAGCCTGGTCGCTGTCACGGCAGCCTGATCGCTGTCACGGCAGCCTGGTCGCTGTCACGGCAACCTGATCGCTGTCACGGCAGCCTGGTCGCTGTCACGGCAGCCTGGTCGCTGTCACGGCAACCTGATCGCTGTCACGGCAGCCTGGTCGCTGTCACGGCAGCCTGGTCGCTGTCACGGCAGCCTGATCGCTGTCACGGCAGCCTGGTCGCTGTCACGGCCCGGGTGATCGTCGGGCGACGTCGAATGAGTGCGTGACCCACCGAGCACGATATACCCAGGGAGCTCACACAATGCCTACACTTGGACCGTTGGACGCAACGGCCGGCCATTTAGGAGAGCGCCAAGTAGCCGACAAAAAAGCCGAGCCGTCGACGGGGATAAGCGGGTGGATTCCGCCAAAAACTCGGCCCCGTCCCGGGCGCCCCGCACGCGCACCCGCGAACCAGTGGCGGTCGTGAGCCGCGATGCCAAACGGGAAATCGTGGTGCGGCCCACGCGAATCGTACATCCGTGTCAAGGTTGGGACTCTGCCGAAACACTGCGGAGACTCCCTGCAATTAATTCGCTCGCTCGCACCGAGCCATCGCACCGCATCGCACCGCATCGCACTGGCCCGTCACTGTCAAAACTAGCAACGCACTTGTTGCGCATTCTTGTCAGCGAGCTGTTAATTACATATTTATTACCGTTTCCACCCATGCAGTGTGCCCAAAGAACCGATTATGCCCCTATGTTTTTGTGTAATATCAAAATCTCTATTTGAAGCTGATTTTGCAGAAATTAGAACATTATCTGTCACGTGCCAACCGAATGGCAAAATACATTGCAGACACACTTTTATGTAGCTCTCCGGAAAACCGAATCTGGTGCAAACGTTGTCCCAACGGCCATAGGTGGACTGTAAATGGCTTGCACTGGTTTGAACAAGATGTATATAAATGTGTTTCAAACAGCTGCTGCCAGTGACAATATGAGTGACGTCTGGGTAAATACTGAGATGTCCATGTGCCTTCTCTATGGGGGGACCCCGACTTCCACACAATTCTTTCCAGCTCTCTAGACTCCATTTCACTTTGAGACGGAGAGTGGTTTTGCATCTTCCTCGAGGACCCACTGCTGTTATAGGCACGAGCCCAGAGTTTCAAAACTCACAAGCCATGTCGGGAGCCGGGCAAGAGGCTCTGCGGGCAGTTTTAAGTTTTAAATCATTTGTAGCAGCAGTGGGTCCTCGAGGACGATGGAACTCCATCCCCTTCTCACCGTGGAATGGACTATACACTGTACTGCGACGAGCCAGCATCAAGCGTCTGAAGGCGGCTGGGAGTTCGCGGTCGTTCACTGGAATCTCGCAAGATGGCCGCACTTTGACTTCGGTTGGTCCATCTCGGCTATCCACGTTCGGATGCAGCGATCAGTGCAGCTGTTGCACGCTATCAGAGATGGTTCTCGTCGTCGTCGTCGTCGTCGTCGTCGTCGTCATCGACAGTGACGTCAACGCGACATGTCGGCCAATGGCGGTCGGCGTTGATGAGGAGCGCGTTGTGGAGGAGGCGGAGGAGGCGGAGGAAGATGTGAGGAAGATCGAGGCGTTTGAACGATCGTTTGCTGAACGAACAAACACGTCGACGCCATTGCTCAGAGCACTGAGCTTTTTTGAGCGATTTGAAACATGACTTTCAGATGAAACAACTAAAATCGGCACTATTGGACATACCTAGATGAAACGTGGGGTTGAACAATTGACATCGCTTCCAAGTCGATCTGCACCAAACCAAGCCAACCGATCGACTCCTATGTAAAGCGTGCAGACCGCTCATCTAAATACCGAGCAGGCAATATGCAAAGCGACTTGCACTCCGATGCTAATCACGGTCCCATTGATAGCGTTCCGCGGATGACGCAAGGCTCGCCGAGACGGCCAACCAACATCAAGGGGCCGACTTGCCGTATTGACTCGGTGGTAGGTGTTCAGTTGAGCGACGTCAGACCATTTCAGAGGCGGTGGGGACATTAGAGATTGAAACATTTCTATCAGTAGGTAGGTACTGTAGGTAGCTACAAAACTGTCGACAAAAAAGCTCCAGCACAGGGTGATACCGCGACAAGGATGCAAACCCGGGGCAGCAATGTTCATCTGGCGCTGGTAACAGAGATTTAGACAGGGCCCTTCAAACGTGACCCATATTTGGAAACCCGATGAGCACTTGGACAAAACATTGACATCGATTTGGAACGATGAGCAAAGGTGCGAGTAGACAACTGCTGGTAGCTGGGCTAAAAAACGAACCAAGAATTCAAGCTGGCGGATGCTAAATTAGGATGTGATCTGGTCCTCGGATCACAAAGCTGTGATTTTCAAGCCTTCGGGGTTGATTTGGTCATGTTGAGGCGAATCTGATTGGCTACACAAGGCTACTGCAGGGCCGAAACCCCGGCTGTTTGAGCGTCGCGACACAGTGCGGGTCCCGAGCCAACGTTTCGGCCGGGCACGGGACGGACAGCTCCCGGCACCCGAGCGATGACCGGCGACTGTCAACATCGCGGGCAGCCACCTCGGCCCGCCAGCCAGAACGCTGAGCCAGCGCGAACTGTCGCGCTATCGCACGCGCAATCGCTGCGCAGACAGTTTCGCCGACAACACGCGCGAGGTGTCTGGCTGCGCGCTGCTGTGGGTCACCGGGCGTGCGTGTGGGTCACGCGCTGGTGCGTAGGGTCGGTCTTTCGCAGCCCCGTCTCGGCCTGGCTGGATCTGGTAACGTGCAATCGGCACGCCTGACGTACACATGTCAGGCGTGCCTATTGCTTTTCTCATTCGCTTGAGTCGCCCGATTTAGGTCAAACAGTTCTGGCCGGAAAACATAGATCGAATGTGAATCCTATGAATGTTATGGAAAGGTTTTTCAAATATCTCAGAATCAGAGTCAATCAAAGCCATCTGCGTTTAGACTTTAGAGATACAATTCCAACAGATACCAATTATTACCTTTGACAAGTAATTTCAGGAGGCAGTGATTAGTAAGTAAAGCTGCAATAATTTACTCCATTGTTTCAATTTCTGAGATGGAAAACTTGTAAGTTGTCACGGTAAACACTTATTTGCGAGTGCTAAAAGCGCCAGTCGATAACTCCCCGCCGAGTAGGTGCTCGAGTGACATTTCAGAAGCATAACTAATTAGTCGTTACTCGTTGGTGTGATATGAATGGCTCGTAGTCGAACTGCATTCGCTAAACTCGTTCAACTATCGCCGCGACGTCGCCACCTACCTACTTCCGAAAGCGAAGCAAGCAACAGACGAATAGGCCAGCTACCAGTTCCACAATAATTCTCCAAGGTAACCCCGAATTGCTAACGATCAGATCGCAATATACATGGGATCTCGAAACTAGGTCGGTCCACCCCATTTGAAGAACTCACTTGCCACTAATCTGCGTTCCTGTTTTACGTATCCATTTTATTCATGAATCGAGCACTATTTTTACTTTTCGACAACATGCCTTTTCATAATCATCCGTAGTTACAACTACATTGTACACGCTTATCCAACCAACGATAGACTAGCATGCAATTTACATGTAAAACCACAAAGTTATTATTATCTAACGAAATGGACAAAAATGCAGGTCAACTGTTTGGCATTGGCACTATTGGCCGCCTGACCCCATTCTGTAATAAAATGCAATGGGTGTGAGTAGAGTGTGAGTGTGAGAGTGTGAGTGTGTGTATTTAGCATGCCAGCAATTTGGCAGCGGTCTGGTCTCGCGAAATGAGCGATGCTCGCACACGGGAAGCGTTGCACAAGACGAGACGTGCGCTGAGATCCAGCAATATACACGCGTGGACGCGCCAACTGGCCAACCGGCCAACCGGTCAACCGACTGGCAGGAGTTCGTTTCAGTTAATGTGACTAGAGCCTGAGACATGATGATGTACCACGGTGTGCTTCAATCGCTTGATAAATGACTATGAGGGGATAAACATAATTAGCTACTACCGACATGTGCATGTAGGTGCTGCAGTTGGGTTAGGTCAAGACATTTCCAACTGGATGCGAACATTCCGGCCGGGTGGAAAATCGCCGCGAGTCCGGGAAAGCGCCAGGCGCATTATTCCGTTGTGAAGCCAACAATGACGTGAACATCGACAATCCAATGCCTACTCAGAATAATATGAAACTTATGTTTCCTGCGACACGGCTGCTCAAGTATTTCTTGGCTAATTACTGCTCGCAAATTAACATTTCGACGCCTCGTGCAGACTGAGCTGCGCACGGTAACGGATATGTACATCCCTTATGGAAATGACTGGGAACAAAAGAATGCTCGGGCGTTTTAGGACTGCAGTAAAATAGCGTTATACGTGGCAATAGCGTGTCTGGTGGAGATTCGGAAACAAAGGATGGCACTGGCAGGCAGGTTGAGTGGTTGGTCAGTCAGCCAGCCAGACAGGTCATCTGCCTACCTGGATCATGACCACTTCGAGTGGCTCGGAATTAGAAATTCCCAGTCTCGTGTACAGCTTCATGACTCGAAGATAAATCAATTCGAATTACCTAATTGGTCTTTACCTGCTGAAGAAGCAAACGCAGAGAAACGACGAGCACTCTTGTCTTGTTTGCATAGCAAGCAAGATTGAATAATGACTAGCCTAGCCATACCCTGCCTCAACTTGGACTCTTCCTTTCGCGAAGCCTAGTTTCGTTTCGTTAGCATGAACGGCAGACAGACACGATAGATGGAAACGAAATCGCAAGTTCCGATTGTTTATTTCTTATGTCACTCTCGGTGACCTCAATAAACTATTTTATAATGGTACCTATAGCTGTAATCGGCAAGCCAAGCAAGCAGCCCATGGCGAGACCGGATTAATCACTCGATCTTCGGATTCAGCAGAGACAAAGTCACGAAACTAGGCTGCAGTAGACGAGAAAAAATGTATAATGACGATTTCGCGCTGCCGAAGATGTAAAAGTATTAGCAAATCAGATAACGCCTAACTTGGCGTATTCGTAACCTTGAAGCCTAGCCTAGCCTACTTGTTGATATTGATAGCAATTAAAACAAGTGTTTTGGAGCCACTGGGGCGAAATGATGTAAAGCAGCCTAGAGATTTACGCAGACACGTCAATCGACAGCATAATCGGGAGGATAAATCACGTTAAAAATGCTAGCGAAACACGAGCGGGCGCAATGCAGTGTTTAGGGCGCATAACCTAACATTCGTAAAAGGGCCTTGAGCTCTCAGTTCACAACAAACCAAAGTCAAAACATTGAAAAAAGGACTCGATGTTTGAACCGTTTGACAATATATGCAATCAAAATAGTCGGAAGATAGGTCAGGCATATTATTGAGAATAGGCCAATCCTGCTCCGAGCCATATAAACACTAAATGTGTTGTGCCTAGCAGGGCCAGGGTCACAATGAGTCGAAAACCAGTCGACCCAGTGACAGGTAGCAATCAACAATCACAATTACGCAACAAGGAGATGGTGGTGTGAACGGAATTACCTGCTGAATTGGACGAGTAGGAGACCTGTAGCTCGATAGAAATAGGGTCTGGACTGGTGGGCTGTGTCGTCGACGTCGTGCTCGCGGCGGCGACCGACCCAGGGACGCTCATCGTCAGCTCCTCATGCATGTTTTCGCTGCTCGATTTGACACTGTTGATGCCAATGCTTGGACGCTGCAGCTTCACAAAGCCATACACTTTCGTTTAAACGCCAAGGTTTTGTTAGATTCTTCTTCGTTCCGCGATATTACATGGAAAACGCGAACGTCGAATAAAATGTAGGTCTGTAGGGCACTTCACTTACACTTTGCATTATAATTACTCCCGAGTCAAATCAGCGACAGTGTTCTACGCCATTGTCTGGGCATGCCTGTTTGGCAAACCGCACATAATTAAACGTGTCCAATCCCACATTTAATAGATGGTGTGGTTTATTCTATCGTACTGAAATATATCCTATATGTATTTAATCATCTACTTATTACTGTGAGAAAATCAGGTTGGAATAACTCATCATGGCAGCCAAACACGGTGCGATTCGTTGAGAATTGGGTCAGCAGAAGAAAATCGAGGCGTGATGGCATTGGAATATGAATTTAAGGCTTAATATACAAGAACAAAATATTAATTAATCGTTTATTGGTTTTCTTATAAAGTATAATTTATTTTCGTAATTGTATAATACAGTCTTCGCATGACTTGGTTTCCAAGCATCCAGTTGCATACAAGAGACACCTGGCGGAGAAATATGTAATCTAAAGAACATCCAATCTAGCGCGCTCGTTCAAAATTTAAATTTCCTTTGCGACAGTTGAACGAGGAGTTATTTTGACAGAGATTTCCTAGCCCGCAAATCATTTGCTCGACGTTTTCGCTTTTTCCATCATTTCCCTGAAAATAATCATCCTCTGAATTTGTGATGTACCCTCGTAAATCTGGAAGATCTTTGCGTCTCGCATAAGCTTCTCGACCGGGTAGTCGCTGTTGAATCCGTTGCCGCCGAAGATCTGGAACAAAATGTGGAATTTCAGCACAACTAAGCGAGGAGATACTAAATAAATTACCAAAAATGACCAGCATGCTGCAGGAATATTTATGTGATTGCTTTTACCCAGCTTTCAACGTTGCATTCGAATGAACTGGATTTGAATGCATTTGAATGATTTTTATAATGAAACCGTAGGTACCTAGGTATTCTTGTTGATGAGCGTAGCGAGCTAAGCGAGCGAACCGAAATCATCAATTTCACTACTGCTAAAAAAAAACACTTGTGTGTTTGTTTTCTTTTTGTAGTGTGTTTGCGCGCGCTCTACAGGCCAAACGCCTGCATTGATTGAGATGGAATTTTCAGGTCGTCAATTTTTGTTCTCAACTTAGACCCCCTGCGTTTTTCAAGAAAATCCTCCATACCCTTCACTTTCAAAGCAGAAAAAAGAGCAATATTCGAAAATTGGGCAAGTTTGGTAAAGTACGGGAATTTTTTTAAAAGTGCGTATTTTTTTCAAATTTTCCCAATTTCGATTGTTGTCTTTAGAAACCATTGAAAACAAATCGAAACATCACACCAGAATTTTTTACTTGAAGTTGACTTAAAGATTTGACAGATATTATAAATTTTGTCAATTTCGTGCATGCAAGCTTTTGAAAGTAAGTCCGCGGCAGATATATATCTCCAGCCTAATTAAAACCCTTGGGCATGAGTAACATCTATGTATATACATGCACATTGCTGAATGATCTCAAAGTGAGCATGTTTCCGCTACCCTACAGCTCGGACAGAAACAAAGAAAGGTCAGAATCGTGTACATTTTCAAGTGATCAGAATTTTTGAGAAAGCAATGGTCTGGCTTGCTGCTCCATGATTTTCATAGGCTTTTTGCCTCAATCTGTTTATGCGCTAAATACAAACCGCTACGCTCATCTTCAGCGCAATACAAATTGCGTTCGCCCTGGTTGATATACATACCTATGCAAACTGGATTCACAATTACTAGGTAACAGGTATCCTAATATTGAGGCTTATTTCAAGAGTATAGATTATGAAAAGTGATGAAATATCAGTATCAGTGTCATTTTTCAGTGTCCCGTTTCAGTGTACCGCAAAGTCACGAACATGGTGTCATGGACATCCAGAGTCCCTGATGGGTCCAGAGCCAATGTTGATGACATCGTGTCACTGACATTGCTAGCTGTAAACTTAATGCGCTTCGCTTCCCAGAAATCATCCACATTTTTCAGCCCGTCTTAATGAAAATCCGATCACTTCCAGACAAACTGCGTCCCGCTCATCTGCGCACCTGCACGGCGTCCGTCGCGTTCTTGTTGGCGACGTCCGCGCCGTACGCCTTGGCCACCGACGCGTAGTACGTGTTCCTGCGTCCCTGGTCGACCTCCCACGCGGCACGCTTCCACGCGAGTCGCGCCAACTCGGTGCCCATCGCCATCTCGGCCAGCAGGAACGCCACCGCCTGGTGGTGCACGATCGGCACGCCAAACGTCTTGCGCTCCATTGCGTACGCCAGCGCCTCGTCCAGGCAGCGCTGGGCGAGGCCCACCGACGAGCACGCCACCTGAGGCGCGGATCCAGAGGGACGGTTTTAGATTAGAGGGATCGCGAGTCATGGCTGACCGGATCGTGAAGTCGGTCAACTCCTTTTGAGTAAACCGTGTACTCTTGTTTGAACATCCGGATGGATTCTCAACAGTGACCGGAACATTGAACAGGCCGATCCCAACGACCCAAGGAACTGGTGAAACTGCTCCATCTGTGAATATAACGGAAACTGTGATTCCATTAAGGAACTGGGACTGTAAATGGTGCAAAATGGGCGTCCTCCATTTTCAATAATGGTGTTCGGATGTTTGATAGATTTAATGTTAATGTTACGGATTTAGATAATACGGAATTTAAAATAATTGCCATGAATTGGGCAAAAGAACTGTAATGTAATGAAATGTATGCAAAATACTGGCTTTATAGCTAATAAATAAACAATATTATTATTATTATGATGGCGTTTGAAGCCACACCCGACCTACAAATGTCTTTTGCTTGATAACAAGTCTCTTAACAGTACAAATTTACAAATAGCAGAGAGAAATTTAAAATAGGTTTATATAGGTATTTTCTATTTCTTATTTCATTTCATATTGTATATATTTATATTTTAAATTTGTGTTGTAACTTTTAAACTTATAGTTGCTTATTATTACCGATGCAATTGTGTATGATAAATAAAGTTACAGTTTTTTGTTTTGGTAAGTTTTGGTAAGTTAAGGTTCCGATCAGGGAACTCCAATTCCACCGGCTTGTCAACAGGTATACGTTGCTCACTTATAAATTTGGAATAGGTACCTAGTCTTTGAAATGCAATAGGCTTTGTCTCCACTCTCGAAGGCCTCGCGCTCGAAACCACATCAACATGGCACTTGAGGTCCCAGAACCATCTCAAAGTCAACGGCGGTACAGTGTAAGTTGTATACATTTACCTACCAATTGAATGACTAAACCAGTCACAACAAGCATTTCTAATCAACTGCTCCAATTTCAATGGGATCTTTTAAGACGTGCACACGAAGGTGTACTTGCCATCTTAATTGATCTGAATTTGTTTAAATTAATTTTCTTGTCCAGCATGACCTGGTTGTCAAATGTCTCTAGGAAAGAGTTGAATTGGTTTTGGTGTACTTACCTAACAAACACTGAATTCTGTGTAACCTGCTAGCTTGCTATCTAATCTTCCAATTTACAAGCTGTAGATACATGTTCAAAGTCCCCATTTGTACAGCAAGGAACATGATACAATTCAAAACTACAGCTCATATCCCTACAGTCGGTATAAATGTCTCCAGCTGAGAGGAAATTCAAACCGGTATTCCACAATGTTACAGTACCTACCAGCCCAATGTCTTGAGGCAGGGTTGGATAGGGGGAAAACCGGCCCGGGCATCTCAGAAAAAAAGTGGGCCGACAAAATATCCATTCCCTAAAAAAAAAAACGTCACCCGCTCTACCGGCCCAGAACCTACCAGACCTTCAGGCATTTGCCCGGTTGCCTAATGGGCCTATCCGACCCTGCCAGGAGGCACTGATTTCCAAACCTGAGACACAATTATCTTTTTAATATTAGGAAAATGAATTAATGATGAGAGAGGTTATTATACTTACAACGTCCATGATAAATTTAACCATGTCAATTCTTAGCATGGGCCCCGGGAACCAAAGTTCAGGGCTTGCAAAACCCAAGAGATGGACATACGGTGGATCGAGTCCTGTCGAAAGCGCCCATGGCGATCTTGAATCCCTGCCCCTCGTTCAGGAGCACATTCTCCTTGGGCACTCGCACATCCTCGAACGTGATGCCCCTCGTGTCGGAACACCGCTGCCCCATGTTGATCTCCTTGCGACCGGGAGTGAGTCCGGGCGTGTCCCGGTCCACGATGAAGCCGGTGAACGCCTTGTTGGCCGGTGCCTTGGGGTCCGGGTTGGTGCGCGCCAGCACGAAGTACCAGTTGGCCACGCCTCCTGCAATAAACACACACTGGTCCTTTTTGGCACAGGGGTTCGCTACCATGGCTAGCATATTTCTCTTGTATTTTTCTATTTTTTGCTGCTGACAAGTAAAAAGGGCGTGTCTCAATATGAGTTTTCATGAGGACTTGCGTACTTGGCCACGCAGCGTCAATAGCTAAGCATGCGAGTTTTACTTACTCTTATACTTTGCTATTAAGACACTGCGTTCAGTGGCGTAACTAGGTATACCTGCCTAGCGATTTTGTAACTTTTACGTTATGCCGTTATCGGTTCTGATGGATATATTCCCTATTGTTGTCCATGTTAATTTTTTAACTTTGAAACCGAGAACGGCAAAGTCGAGAGTTACGAAATCGCAGTGCTGGGCCCAGGGGCAAGAATTATAGGTGCCTCCCCCTCCTTCCCTGAGCATCCGATGGCGACGAAAAAAAGCTATTTATATTGTATATTGTTTTGCACTACAAAGAAATTTATTTTGTGTTAATCAATATGCTAAAGAAATTAAGTGCAAGTCTAGCCTTCGGAATGTAAAACCACAAACAATTCCACATTATTATATAAGGATCAATCAAATAAGAATATCTTGTATAAAATGTAGCCTATAATAGGTTCCTATCAAAAGGTTGAAGCGCAAAAAAAAAAAAAAAAACGACTGTAATATGCAATATTTGGAAGCACTCAGTACCTCTGTGAGACTGCTTAAACTAAGATGAATAGGGAATAGATATTGGAAATGTGTAATTATATAAATTGTAGCTAAAAAAATTAAATTATAATCCAATAACAATTTAAAAATAAGCAGCATCAGTTAAATATATTGCACGTATCAACCTAAAATTACTCTTTTTCTTTGAGATTAGGTAGGTATACCTACTTGAAATCTTTTTGAGGAATTGTAAATAAAAAGTTTTATGATAATTCAATTATAATTCAATAGTAATTAATATTTAATATCAATTAAATATATGTTATGTAGGTATCAACCCTAGATCACTTTTTATATTTTGATAGGTTTGGTAGAAACTTATTTAAATTTCCTCTTCAGTGGCGGCTTGGCAATGGTACTTTTTAGCCATGGCACCGGTACCAAAGGGTGGGTGGGTGTCTGGCTGGCCGGCTGGCCTTGGGGTGGGTGTCGCGGGGTGGTTGGCTAGGTGGCGACGACCGGTAAGTAGAGTCCATGTCACGGGGTTGTCGAAGCCACGCATACTAAGCCCGGAATCAAGCCCCCGTGTGTGTATGTTTTAGTGTAGCGAACTACAGAATCACGAATTTGAGTCTCGATTCTTGAGAGCCCTTTGTCGGCGCGTTGAAGATAACGAATGTTCCCAGGATAACTCTGAGTCCTTTCCCAGACACAACGCCGCACCGAGATCTGACGGTGTGGCATTCAGTGCTTTTTTGTGCCGGAACACACCGGAACGCTGTTCCGGCACCTCTTTTCGGTACTCTAAAAGAAAAATTAAATATCGACGGGAATACCTGCAATCGCTGGAGAAATGTATACTCCATTTCACGTTAAGAAGAAGAGTATATTTGTTCCTTCCTCGTGTGCCCTCTGCTACTAGACATTAGCTGAGTTTCAAAACATACAAGCCATGTCTTGAGCCAGAGAAAAGGCACTATGACCATGGGCAGTTTTGAAACTCTTTGCTTGAGTCTAGCAGCAGAGAGTCCACGAGGAAAATGCAAAAACTCTCTCCTTTTTAAGAGGGAAGTAAACGGTTGTCGTTTTGGTTGATTTTCGCATAAATGGCACTTTTTGAAAACTCCCCCAGCTGCAAGTTTAAAAAAAACGACAAAATAAATAGTATCCGCCATTCAGCAGCTCTTAAACAACATGTGTATTTTTTTCTAAATATTTGTAAATGATTTGTAGACGTTCCGTTTGAATGTGAAATTTCTGCTAAAATCGACCAAAACGACAACCGCTTCTTACCGTGAAATAAGGTTTAGTGCGTCAGTTTTGTGTTTCGTGTACCCGCGTGTTTACCAAGTTTGTGGACAGAATGAAGAAAATGACTTATTTTGTATTAACAATAATTAAAATGATTATATGGAAGGGGGGGGGGGGGGCAAAGGGTAATTTTATATTATGAAAATTGGTGTTCCGGCACCTTTATTTTTACAAAAAAAAAAGCACTGGGAATATACTGGCAATGTTTTGTTTTGGTTTTGGCCACTGCGGCGTAATAGGAAATGCCACCAAAACTGCATGCACTGTCTTCGTCTGCAGTCGACAATCGCAACCCGGAGAGGATAGTTCAGTCTGCCCGTGATTACTAGGTCTCATACAGCTTGTTGTGTTGGGTTATTATCGGTTTTTGTCATGCGGTCTTCACAAGCATAGATTTTTTCGTATAATGTGAGGAGGCTACTGATTGCAAATAACTCCCTCCGCTCTGCTTGATTTTCAATCATATACTTAACATGCCTACAAATTATAGCTATTATTAAAATCAAAGGAAATTGTGAGTTTGAACTACAAATCATCTTGTTGTAAGATTCTTAAACACAATTAAATTTCGTGTGATAAATCTACCTGCTACAAAAAAAGATCGCCTGCTAAATCAAACAGATAAATGCATTGGTTAAAAAAAATATTTTTTTTTTAATACCCCCCCCCCCCCCCCTCAGTCACATAGAACTGAAGTTCCCATGTTGTTTTTCCGTTCTAATGGTAGCGCAAAGAAATGATAAATTGGACGCGAGTTGAGACTAGAGTAGCCATAATACATGATTTCGTCGGCCGGCGGGCCCCTTTAGGTTGGAAAACCTCTGGGCCCCGAGGCGGTCTCCCCTACGGTAGTTACGCCACTGGCTGCGTTTGAAGTGGGTACGCAATCCACACGAAACCTCCTATTGAGACATGTCCATAGTCCTCCTATGAGCCTATTATCTAATTGGTTACATAACACTACCTACTTGGAACAAGCTTCACATTTTCTCTCGGTAATATATTTTTGAGTGGTCTGGCAAATTCGTAACTTTAGATAAGATAGGTTTTGATTGTCATGTTTATCTGGAGATATGTTACGTCATAGTTTTCTTTCTAGCTATAACAACATTCCAGCAAATCCCATTACATGATACTGTCCAAAACATTGTTCCAAGGGTGGTGTAGATCAGATAATGTAACCCACCATTAGTGATCCACATCTTTTGCCCATTGATTATGTATTCGTCTCCCTTCTTCTCTGCCCGAGTTTTCACCCCGTTGACATCGGATCCCGCTCCGGGCTCAGTCACTGCGTAAGCCTGAAACACCAAAATACCAAACATGAATAGTAATATGTGAGTATTTTACGCATTTTTATTCGTGTTGAAGTTACGTGGTTGAAGCTGCCAGACTTGTCGATACCTACTCGGGTTGCGGTCAGAAATCAGAAGTCGGCAGCTTCTCAAACATTCTTGCCTTCTGACCAAATGGCACAAATAAACACTTTACCAAGATATGCTGTTGTAGCTCGTTGTAAGCAGACAAATTTTATCCTAGCGCACAATTTGCAAGCTAGTTTTATCAAAATAATTATTCTGTGATCTCTATACATATTGAACAAAAACAAAATATAGTAACCATACCGCAAGCAATGGCTCTTCAATCAAGCGGCCCAGATATTTCTTCTGCTGTTCTTTTGTTCCAGCGATAACAACAGGCATTTGCTACAACAAAGAAACAAAGCAATGTGTGTATGTAATCGATTATGTATCAATTAGCATCAGTTTCAACCAGTGGTGACTGGTGTAACTTCAAATCGGAGGCCCCAGAGCAAAAAAACTGAAGCCCTCCTCCTTGCAGCGGGAGGAAAACTTACTCCCTGATTTTTGTCACCCGTCACCTGCCTTGCTTCAAATAAACCATTCCCTTAAAGAGAGGCCATCGCCTTCTTTTCGGATAAATTTTTCAAAAATCCATTCCCTAAAAAACACATCGTCGCCTTTTTTTGGATTAACTTCAAGGCCTCTGCTGCCCCAAAAATCTTATTGGAGGCCCCCCTGAGCCCGAGGCCCCCGACCACTGGTATGCCTGATCCCCACTAGTTATGCCCCTGGTTCCAACTCACGAAATTACGAGCACAAAAGAAATCTAGATGAGTTAATTACTCCAAGTTGCGTTCCCGTGATTGCGAGCATGATTCCGGAGCAGCCGCGGGCAAGCTCCTCAGAAACGAGGCACTCGTTGAACGAGCCCGCCTCCAATCCTCCTGGAGGTAAAAAAGTAAAGTAAAAATTAGTTGAGTCAGAATTGACTTTTTTGAGGAAACAACCAGGACTAGGTACTATACCTATGTACTAGGTATGTACAAGGTATGTACTAGGTATATGTACTAGGTATGGTCTAGGTATAGTATACCTATACAATACCTAGGTAGGACTACTTACACATGAAATAAAAATTTAGCTAAAAATTACTGGTCTCTGGTTCTTGTCTTCAGCTCTACAGAAGAGCAAATTGCCGGTGCCTGTACTAAAATAGCAACTACTACTGTACACACGTGAAGTTTTACTACTTAAAATGTACTAAAACTACTGGTGAGAGTCGAATATTTTACCTAACAATAAAATAGCACAAATTTTAATTATGAATTATTCATAATTGAATTTGGGAAGATAATGTCCAGTTATTTTTGCAAATGAGGGACTTTAATTAAGTGCAGGGTGGTCCGAGTATTTACCACTTAAATAACATGTTATAATTCTTAAGCTTACAACCTGTCAAGCCAAGCAAATTGAGCCAAAATGTTTTATCTTTTATTAAGGGTCAATAATTAAATTTGATTTAATTGAGCCTTTGCAGGGACTCAGTATAGCCCTGCCACCAATGAGCAATAATGCATGGTGCAATTACCAGCATTTGTCGGAATCTGCATGTTCATCAGGCCAAGCGTCCACGCCTTCTTCACGATGTCCCATGGGAAAGCCATGCTCCTGTCGTACTCGGCGGCTTTCGGTATAACTTCCTCGTTAGTGAACTTAACGGCCAGCTCTTGCATCTCCTTCTGCGTCTCGGTCAGCTCTGCAAGGTCCAACAGTTTTTTTCAACGGGGCACAATTTTCTCCGCAAATTTATAGAAGCCACGGTTCCTGGCCAATTTTGCTTACCGAAATTGTGGCCAAGCGATGATGCCGGGCGGGCCACGCATGCAAAGGGTTTGAACATACTCTTGCACACATTTCTACCCACCAACTGTTGGAGGAAACAATTCAAATGGTTGGATTAAATGGTAAACCCAGCAGAACAAGTTCCATAGCAGAAATATCATAAAATATGAGCATGGGTACTACCTTACCTTTGTGAGTGTACTCATCTTTGAATTAGTTGCTTTCTCAAAAGGATATAGAGATAAACTAGAGAATTTATTAAAGTCAACTAAACAATATTTTGAGTGGTACCTTCACCTCTTATCTAACACAAATATCAATTTTATCAAATCTTTGTTTCTGATAAACAACAAAAAGAGTCACATATCATTTAAAAGTAGATACACACTGATGAATATAATTGGTATTCAATAAAAAAAACACTGTATTTTATTTATAGTTTGTATAGTTGTGACTGAGAGATAAGCTGTTGTAATTAATTTTCAGGATGACCATAAAATGTAGGAATACATACCTACCTACCTAATAATAAACACACCATCAGCTACCTGGGTGGAGACATAGAAAAGGTACCTACCTAGGTACCATAGGAACTTAAATTGGGCTCCACTTCCAGCTCACAATAAAGCAAAGTCAACTATTACTTGGTAACTGAATTGTTTTAGACCAGTCATGACAAACAAATATGCGTGTAAGTAAGTTTACTATCATGCGGCAAGATCCGGTGATGTTCTTGTCAGACATTATGTTCCCAATGCTAGAAAGGTGCACTTTAGTCTCAGCTCAGTAAACCAAAGGGTGCCACTGGGTCTAAATTCCATGTAGGTACCTACCTGGTTCGTTTGCCTTTGTCGTGCTGGATTTAAAAAAATTACATTTAGTACAAATATTTTCTAGTTATAAATCATTTTCCAGTCACTTTAGTACTGCATATTTGTACATCTAGTAAATTTAATCAAGATGAGTAAAAAAACTCATCTAGGGCTACAAAATTGTTTCCATGCCAGTCTTCAGCTTCTCTGATTGCAGCTGGCAGCTTGATGTAAATCTTCCCATGTCCTCATTGAGGATATGCCTATACAATGTTTGCAGTTCCCAAGCATAGGATGAAAGTGGCAAGCGTCTTCTTGTCTAGTGACGACATTATACCGACATAGGCTTGCTACAAATAAGTTAGTCCGTTGTCGTCACTGTTGCTATTTGTCATTGTCATGCTGACAATTTGTTGGTTGAAACTTACAGGACCTTCAAATTCCATAAAGGGAAACGTCTGGAGCAACCAAATGCTATGTAGGTAGCTGGCATGAAGCACACTATATTTGCATGATGGAGGTAGTGCATGCAGTGGCAGCAGGCAGGGGTTGAGCCGGAGGTGTCTAGACAAGGCCAGGCCGGAGGGATTCATGAATTCACAAAACAGCTTTACTCAAATTGGATTGCTCTTTGCAACCTTGAATAGTAGTGGCAGAAACGTGGAGCAAGAAAAAAGAAATAAAATCACCCAAAAGCCAGCCATGTATTCAATAATTTAAATAATAATGAAGTTTACATATAAATTAAAGCCACAAAGGAAAACCAACCCAAGCAAGTAGGTAAGCCTCTCATAGATTTGCCAAAGAGCCAATTTCTACATCCATGTAGTGAGTTTTTTTTACATATATGCAATCAGCCCTTGGAGAGGTGAATTACTTCTGAGCCTTGGCGCGCTCCATGAGCATTCGCGAGATGATAACGCGCTGAATCTGCGCAGTCCCCTCGTAAATCTGGAAGATCTTGGCGTCTCGCATCAACTTCTCGACCGGGTAGTCGCTGTTGAAGCCGGCACCGCCAAACACCTGCAAACGGCAAACAACGGCTTGCACAAACTTACGGAAATCTTCAACGGGAAGACCCTCAAGTTAAAATCATTTTGCCAGTGGTTGTGTGACGGCGATCACTCTGTTTATTTTCCCCTTGCACTCGCTGTGCCAATCACAACAGGAAACTATACCACCCCAACGACCCACCAAATTTTCTGGTGTAGTCTTTGTTCCATGTATTAATTATTAATAGCGACTGTCTGGAAAGTAGATCTGTCAACGATACTGGTAAGTAGGTAGGTATAACTTCAGCTCTAATTTTAAGCTTGGAATTTTACACGATATTGATAAGCCATTATAACAACCATTGATGGCAGTATATACGGCCAAATAACTTATACCAATAATTGAGTAAGAAGCACTAATGTCATGCGGAAAGGAACCGAATTTCCAATCAATGTGTGGTCATCCCCAACTGAAATGTCATGGCGGCATTTCCCACTCTTGTTTGTCCGCCCAACTATTTACAAGTGACTCATTCTGGCCAATTCAACGAACGCACCTGTACGGCGTCCGTGGCGCACTTGTTTGCGACGTCGGCCGCGAACGCCTTGGCGATGGACGCAGAGAGCGTGTTGCTGCGGCCGTTGTCTACCTCCCAAGCGGCTTTCTTGACCGCGAGCCGCGACAGTTCGATACCCATGGCCATCTCGGCCAGGATGAACGCCACGGCCTGGTGGTGGACCAGCGGGAGGCCGAACGCCTTCCGTTCCAGTGCGTATTTCATTGCCTCGTCCAGGCAGCGCTGCGCAAGGCCCACCGCGCCAGTCGCCACCTGAGGGGAGGCACAGGAGACGTTGGCTAGACTTGGTTGGATAACATTTTGCAGCTCGGAGAGGGCAGTGCAAAACAAACTGGGAAGTTGTCTAGGAGACGTCAGGGGGGCTAACTTGTGTGTTCATTGCATTGCTTCCGGACAAAAGGCAGATGAGTGTACCTACCTCTGCTTTGGACAAATCAAAGGATGCTTAGAAGCTTGGTCCTCTTTGGTGATAGTTTCTTATCTGCCAGCCAATTTATATTATCTACAAGAGTGTTCCAAAGTTCAATTTCATATTGAATGATGATTAAGATTACTATACTGGCTACTTCTAAAGCAAATACAATCTTAAGTATCCAAACCGCATCTACGAGATGACCTTATGAATGGCAGATCTCGTCACTCTCTTTTCATTAATTGCACCTACTTCAGATAAGTTTTGCCTACCTATCACATGTAATCAAAATAATTGAACATACTAGTTACAATTATACATTTGAGCTAATTGATTTTTTTTAATGCTGAATAGACCTTTTGCCCATAGCAACGCTTAATATCCTAGCTAGGAGATAAGTAAAATACATGGATATATCATAGTGACTATACTACAGCTGTTCTTGGCTATACCTTATTTTGTCCTAGATGCCCAGTTGTTCCCTGGTAATAGGTTTCTATTAATCTCAAATCCACCACTTACCACAGGCCTGGTCTTATCGAAAGTGCCCATTGCGATCTTGAAACCTTCGCCTTCGCCGATGAGCACGTTCTCCTTGGGCACTCGCACATCCTCGAACGTGATGCCCCTCGTGTCGGAACACCGCTGCCCCATGTTGATCTCCTTGCGACCGGGAGTGAGTCCGGGCGTGTCCCGGTCCACGATGAAGCCGGTGAACGCCTTGTTGGCCGGTGCCTTGGGGTCCGGGTTGGTGCGCGCCAGCACGAAGTACCAGTTGGCCACGCCGCCGTTGGTGATCCACATCTTCTGGCCGTTCAGGACGTACTCGTCACCTTTCTTGACGGCCTTCGTCTTGACACCGTTGACGTCTGAGCCCGCGCCCGGCTCCGTCACGCAGTACGCCTGGCCAAACGGAGAACAGGTTTCGGAAATCAGGCACCTATATAATTGGTTTCTCATGAGTTGTCGGTTGCTGTCTCCTACAGCAACATTGCGCTAGACAAATGACAATGGTAATCACTCTCAAGTTTTGAATGAAGTAATTAACGTAAGTAAGTAAGTAAGTAAGTATAGTAAGTAAGTAAGTAAGTAAGTAAGTAAGTAAGTATACGCATAGCATTATTATACCTATATATTGGCATAGTAATTGAATATTATTTTCAATATTGTGAGTTTTTCTTACGGATGTTGCTATATTTTAATAAAGAGGTAGGTACATACTAGGTAGGTAGGTCCTACCATTAATTGTATTTCAAACGTTCATGAATTCATGAATTCATTTTATGAATTTCATGATTCATGAAGTAAATTACAAAAATGCCTAGAACTTGAGAACAAGAACAAGTTTTCACTTACAGCCAAGAGCGGCTCCTCAATCAGTCTGCCCAGGTATTTCTTCTGCTGCTCCTTCGAGCCCGCAATCACCACCGGCATTTGCTGGAAGCAAACAGGGGGACGAGTAGTAGTACCCAGAGCACAGATATTGTTATCTAGTGAGAATTCAGCTCATGGAAGTATGGAAAAATGGAAGGGTAGCGAAGATCGAAAAATGTGTTACCGAACCGCGATAAAATGCTTCCTCTCAAACTTTGCCACACAGGGCTCTTCTCTTACCTCGTTGTTGTAGACTGGGGTATTATGCAGTGGCCCCTCGACCACCGAGGCCCCTAGGCGCGCGCCTAGGGGCCTCGGTGGTCGAGGGGCCCCAATTTTTTTTATGAACGAAAAGAGGCGATGACCTTTTTTAGGGAAGTGAATTTTTTGAGTTTTCACTTTTCAGTGGAAAAATGAGGCGAAGACAAAAAATTCAGGCGGAATGGATTTATGGGAAAATCTCGCGACGACATTTTCTTAGAGATGGCCTTTTTTTAGAGAATGAACCAGCCCAGAGTTTCTGAACGGAAATAAATGCTGCCAGCAGGGGAAGACCTTAAAATATATAAACATATCAATGTTATTTTGATATATATTATATCATATCGATACCTACATCGAAATATCGATATTTCATTATATCGATATTTGATATTCACAAAAATATAATTATATCGATATTTTCTCCATCCCCACCCGATACCTCCTGATTGCCGGTCAGGTTAGGTACCATCTGAGCTATCCGGGCACGCATTCTCCTGCTTTGCAGGGTGGGATGATAACTCCAGTTCATGAAACTCTCTTAATGTGTCTAGACCAACTAGTCCTGAGTGAGTTGTTTGCTTACCCCGAGGCCGCTGGACCATATTGCAACTCCGATACCAGTACAACCGTAAGCGAGCTCTTCCCCAATAACACACTCGTCAAACACGCCCAGATCAAGTCCGCCTGAAACATAGTTCGTTAATCGTCACACGTATATGCTGGAAAACAGTTGGATGAGGCAGGATTTTCAAATTCACTTTGCTAACTTTCGAGGTATTTTTAAAATGTCTGTGACAATTCATATCTGAATTTGAGCTGTAATTAGTAAAATCAGAGAAAAATATTATGTGATACGATCTCCAATAAAAAAAAAGTGATGCTACTGCACATTATCTAGTTTTAAACAACAGTACAGTGTTCTGTTTGTTTATTTCAGGTTTGCACACTTGGTCGGGTTCAGCAACCGAAGAAAAGTTTTAAAGATCTTGCCCCACAAATATTTCCTCCCAGCACGCTGCCAAAAGGCTGACAATTCGTTGCTGATTCCAAGACTGACATGCAGCAATGGAAATCAGCAAATTGGTTGAAGCAACTGATTAGGCACATGCACATACCTATAGGTACCTATAGTACCAATCAGTTTCTGCTTGGGCCCTACATTAGAAGAAGCCACGAGTATAGGTATCAAATTATTGTAATGAAATAATTATTACACCTAACAAATTAATTAATTATAAACTAAATAATGCTCACCACAATGGGCAGGCACTTGACCGTTTATAAGCCCAAGTTTCCACGCATTCTTGACAACTTCCCATGGAAACTCCATCGTCCTGTCGAACTCAGCGGCTTTTGGAAGAATCTCCTCGCGTGTGAACTTTCGGGCTACTTCTTGAAACTCCCTTTGTGCATCCGATAGTTCTGTAACCAAATAATGATATGTTGTTGCAGACTGGTTTTGGTGTTTGGTGTGGGGTGATTGGTTAATGAGCCTCCCAAAAAAAACCATTTGTGCTTCTATTGTGAATATTAAAATAATTGCAGGTGTATGTTTATTCGCGGTGGCGCTCAGCTCTATACACAGATGAAACGCGGCTACAGTCGTGTTAGCGTTACTCCTATATCGCAGCCTGGTGGACTTCGAAGTAAAATATCATTTGAGTCTTTACCATTTTGTAAAGAGTAAAATGGTAAATAATGGTAATGATAAATAGCATTTTTAATGGTAATGATAAAAACTTAATCATTTGATCATGTCACTTGGTACTCTATGATATGAGATCCCCAAAAAGTGGCAAACTGAAATTAATTCTAGCGTAATACCTACTTCAATTTACATTACAAAAGAATAGTGACAACACATCTCCGTAGATAACCTACACACAGTGGTGAAGTTCAAAATATTTTTTTGGGTATACGCTGGTTGACCAAACTATCAAAGGTTTACCGTGGGGGGGGGGGGGGGGGGGGGGGAATATATTTTTATTTCCTGTCTGGACGGCGTGATATTTATCAAAATTTCACTCTTCAGGCCACTCCGCGGCTAAAGGGTTCGGGTTCGCGTCGTTGCCAATGTCATCATGTCATCACTTTCTGCTCCTCTTCACGGACACGTATTTTACTTTGGTTTTGCTTCAATCGCCATTCCACGGGGGGGGGGGGGGGAAGTATCCCTTTTTGGTGGAAGATCTTTACCCCAAATTGCGCGCAAATCGAGCTGCTTCTTCTTTGACATTTCGACTGCTATAAGCAAACTGCTAATTGAACGTGGTTCGCTTGAAGTATACCTAAATATTTACAATTTTAAAATACGTCGAATATAAGTCGACTGCAGGAAAGTACTCATACTTGGCAGTTGGCATCGCTGGCCGTCCCTCTGACCAGTAGTAAAAGTCTTGGGTTCCTCACAAAAGTATCTATATTTTGACCATGACGTGTTAAACGCAGCGGTCACAGCCAGGGAGCTGTACCTACTATACCTATTACTGGTATCGACTGTGGTGCCCCTAAATTGTCTCGCGTTGCTGCTTCAAACAAACCAGCTTTGATTGGTTTGCGATAACGATCAATGTTGTTCGACCATAGAAATAGATGGAACACGCGTCAGGGACGACGTCTCCACACCATGGCCAAAATTGTATCGGCAAGACGTGGTGCTATTTTTCGATAAAATGAGACAACTTTCTGAGGAGAACCTCAACAGAATGTTTTGATTCCCAGTTTCAAATGTCCATGTGAAGTAACCTAACATAAGAATGCATATTTTGATATGCTAGCAATTTACATGATTTATTTCGGTGGAGGTGGAAGAGAGAGAAGGGCCTCCACTTTACATCCTCTCTGGACTTAACAATATTTGTGTTACAAATCGCTTTGCTGGAAGTGAAATTAGTAGCGGCAGTAGGTAATAGGTAAGGCTATAACTACATTGCAGTTAAAGGTAGGCGACAAACCTACACAATTGCTAGAATATGTCAGCAAATATTATCTATATTAGGTAGATGTAGTAATGTTTCCAAAATGGTAAAAAACGCTGGATATGTATAAACATAATATAAACTTACCAAAATTGTACCCAGCCCCGGAAGCAGAAGGTTTTGAAGAAAACGCTTTGATCCCTTGTTTGAAAGTTCCTCGCAACAGCTGGAACAAAATTGGGCTTTTAATTAGTCAGTACATGGAATGTATATAGCGTCGTCGAGTGAAAATTAGCTCTCGCTCTCGCACAGGGTACGACCATGTACGACCAATCACAGATTGTAAAGAAATCTGCAAGAAACCTCCGAAACCTCCAGTGTTTACGAACATAAATTTATATGACCATATGTCACATGGTTACACGGTTTTCCGAGATTTCCCAGCCCCCTTCCAAACAATTACTGTCCGTATGTAAAAGGTCCACGATCAGCAGCTTGTTTTTAATTTCCAAAGTCTAAAAGAATGTGCACCGCACAAAACATCGCAAACATGTCACACGTCCACAGTTTGATGTTTCCTTATGCTAAGTTGCTAACATTCGTATTCCGCGAATGTTGTCTGTTTTCAGTGGCGGCCTGACTATAGCCATAATGCAACGGCTGCTCCAAAACCTTGAGGAGTGGGTGGTAGTATGAGTGATGATGGGTGGGTCTCAGTGGATCAGTCCCGGACCATGGCAGAGCTGAGAGCGAAGTGGCGTAGGCGAGTGGCATAGTGGCGTAGTGCGAATATGAAGAGCCCCCCCGCAAAAGTTTTGATGGCGCCCCCCAGGGTTGGATAGGGGGAAAAAACCGGCCCGGGGCAGTCCCTAAAAATTACGTCTCCCGAAATTTTCCGAGAGCAATCCCTAAAATTAACGTTTCCCAAAATTTTCAGAGGGCAATCCCTAAAAAACGTCTCCCGAAATTTTCCGAGGGCAATCCCTAAAAATAAACGTCTCCCGAAATTTTCCGAGGGCAATCCCTAAAAAAACATATTTGCACCCCCTGCACCTCTCGGCACCCCCAAACCTCGGCGCCCCCCCCCCCCGCGCCACGGGGTCTGCGGGGGCTGTCGCTACGCCTCTGTAGAGGTAGATAAGGTGGGAATGTACCATGATGGTGGGTGGCTATGATAATATGGGGGTGGCTGGTTATGTGTGGTGGCACATGGACTAGGCACCCGCCAAAACCACTAATGAGAATATATTGAGCCAGTGACGATTTATAAAAGAAATCGCCCCCTTCCCCTGTCATTCATGGGATGGGCGTGGGTGTCTGAGCCAAAAAGAACTTGCTAAAACAGCTTGCTAAAAAAATTTGCTATCAAACCTTGCTAAAAGATCTACATAATATAGCCAAAAAGTAGCTATATGTTATAGGTATCTACTGGGGACGGCTCAGGACGCTGTTTTTACGCTATATTCAAGGAGTGAAAGTAACCGGTAGAGGGTAGGTTCATTCTGGAATGTATAAAAACACCCTTACCTGAGCATACTGTTGAGTGAGGGAACCCATTTTCAAAAAGTAATACGTCCTTCGTGTGTAACAAAGTAGGTTTCAGGAAAATAACTGCGATGTACCACGTAGGTATGTCCACTGGCACGCGAAGTACTGAACGAGACGTGAGCGCTGCGAGCTATAGATGCAGTGTCTCCCGCAAGCCAAACCTTCGATTAGAACCTGGACAGATCGCAATACAGCGAGTGCAGCAAATAGTTAGGTACACATAAAAAACAGACTATCTAAAAAATTGTCTGCAAATTCTAATCAAAGTGACTAATAATGATGACAACGCAGTCTCGTACTTATCAGAGCCAATTTATCAGTCATCTCCTCCTGCTGTCCAGTTGCCGTACAGACGGTAGGAACCTACATAGCAGCTATCGGTAAATGCTGTGGGCGCGTTTCGTCAACAAGGAGGAACAATTGAGAGCTCGCGGTGTGCAAAATTTAAGGTGGAAGGGGGGGGGGGGGAGGAGGACAGCACAGCCACACACTGGAGACTGCTCACATATTTTTCATTGAGCTTGTATTCCATCAACGAGGAACGAGGACGAGGGCATAGTCGATATTCCTGCTTTGAGCATAATTTGTATTATACTTTAAAACCTTGTACCGCATACACATATAGGTACATATAGGTATAAGGTAGGTGTACATATTAAGGCCATGTACCATAATAAGGCCACTAGGTGTTTTCTCGGAAAGTTAAACTTTTATCACATAGGTTTCTCCAAGGGTATGATTCCCATAAAAAATTGGAGCTCCACACAAAAATTCAAGATCTTTTGTCAGCTGGCTGACTCACAAAGTAAACAAACATGCGATTTTGGAGCGCGCTCGAATGCTGATCTAAGATAGTGTGTGTACGAATAGTTATTTTAATGTAAGTTGGATGTGTTATAATGGAGAGTTAGAATGTATCTGTCCTGTTAAAAAGTAATTTGTGCAGTCTTTGTAATTATTGTAGTGTTGACTGGTAGCAATTTTAATCGTGAAATTAACTCTCAGATTCAAAAATTTGAATGTATTATAATATATGGCCATGTCATCATAGCTTGGCATTCAAGGCATTAGGTTATGCCAGGTTGATAGTTTATTTTGAAAAAAGTACCTACTTTGTGATATAGCAAGGCATTAAATGTTATAAATATAAATAATGGCATACACAAATGTTATATTCAATTAACACTAAAATATTTATATGTAAAGAACAGGTCACCTTTTTACCATGAAACCTCCATGTAACACAATGGTGGCCTTATAATATTCAGGGTGCTCCAAATAAGGCCACAAGACATCCTCTTAGTTATCAGTGAATAGTTTCGTGATAATACATTTTTTATGAAAGCAAAATATAGTTTTATGTAGTAAAAGGTTCAGTTAAGGTCCTCGAAACTTTTCAGCCGACCATTTTGATGATTAGTACCAAAAAAAATTATCTCCCCTACGATACCACCTACCTTACGATACCTACCTACCTACATCAGAAAAAGTAAACATCGATTATGATGGTGAGATTGTTTACCTACGATAAGATATTAAATACTAATCAGAGAATCATTCTAATGCACAAAGTTAATTGGATAAGCGAGGCGAGCAGATAATTATGTATTATCATATTATCAGTACCTATATACCTATAAATGCAATCCCAAAACTGGAACTTCAATTTTGTTATGAGTATCAGACACTGAGTGCAGACCCTCCGATTTTATTTCAGTTTTCCAAAACACTTTTCAAATAACATTTAATAAAGAAACGTTTTTTTTACCCTTTTCAGATAACTTGCGACTTTAGAAAGCATTCCAGTTTCCAGTCACTTCCTGAAGGATTTGCGGGCAGCCTCGAATACAATTTTAAAGCTATAAGAGCAAAGAAGTGATGTTATAAAGTGTTCCATTTTTATGCAACCCTAAGTATCTAGTATTATAAAGAGCGTTTCTGATCACTTTAACCTCGACATTCTCATAACGACACGACAATATTGCCAACAACAAACACAAAACGAAACAACGCATACGACAATGCAGCAAGCAGTGATTGCCTGGGGGTAGACTACCCGCCACACAGAGGAATGCTCCACGCAGAGTGTTCTCTGAAGGTGTGCCTTCACAACACAACCAAGAGAGCGTTGCCTGGGGGTAGACTACCCGCCACACAGAGGAATGCTCCACGCAGAGTGTTCTCTGAAGGTGTGCCTTCACAACACAACCAAGAGAGCGTTGCCTGGGGGAAGACTACCCGCCACACAGAGGAATGCTCCACGATGAGTGTTCTCTGAAGGTTTGCCTTCACAACACAACCAAGAGAGCGTTGCCTGGGGGAAGACTACCCGCCACACAGAGGAATGCTCCACGATGAGTGTTCTCTGAAGGTGTGCCTTCACAACACAACCAAGAGAGCGTTGCCTGGGGGTAGACTACCCGCCACACAGAGGAATGCTCCACGATGAGTGTTCTCTGAAGGTTTGCCTTCACAACACAACCAAGAGAGCGTTGCCTGGGGGTAGACTACCCGCCACACAGAGGAATGCTCCACGATGAGTGTTCTCTGAAGGTTTGCCTTCACAACACAACCAAGAGAGCGTTGCCTGGGGGTAGACTACCCGCCACACAGAGGAATGCTCCACGATGAGTGTTCTCTGAAGGTTTGCCTTCACAACACAACCAAGAGAGCGTTGCCTGGGGGTAGACTACCCGCCACACAGAGGAATGCTCCACGATGAGTGTTCTCTGAAGGTGTGCCTTCACAACACAACCAAGAGAGCGTTGCCTGGGGGTAGACTACCCGCCACACAGAGGAATGCTCCACGATGAGTGTTCTCTGAAGGTTTGCCTTCACAACACAACCAAGAGAGCGTTGCCTGGGGGTAGACTACCCGCCACACAGAGGAATGCTCCACGATGAGTGTTCTCTGAAGGTTTGCCTTCACAACACAACCAAGAGAGCGTTGCCTGGGGGTAGACTACCCGCCACACAGAGGAATGCTCCACGATGAGTGTTCTCTGAAGGTGTGCCTTCACAACACAACCAAGAGAGCGTTGCCTGGGGGTAGACTACCCGCCACACAGAGGAATGCTCCACGATGAGTGTTCTCTGAAGGTTTGCCTTCACAACACAACCAAGAGAGCGTTGCCTGGGGGAAGACTACCCGCCACACAGAGGAATGCTCCACGATGAGTGTTCTCTGAAGGTTTGCCTTCACAACACAACCAAGAGAGCGTTGCCTGGGGGAAGACTACCCGCCACACAGAGGAATGCTCCACGATGAGTGTTCTCTGAAGGTTTGCCTTCACAACACAACCAAGAGAGCGTTGCCTGGGGGTAGACTACCCGCCACACAGAGGAATGCCCCACGCAGAGTGTTCTCTGAAGGTTTGCCTTCACAACACAACCAAGAGAGCGTTGCCTGGGGGAAGACTACCCGCCACACAGAGGAATGCTCCACGATGAGTGTTCTCTGAAGGTTTGCCTTCACAACACAACCAAGAGAGCGTTGCCTGGGGGTAGACTACCCGCCATACAGCCTGCTGCCTGTGCGAGGCACTATAGATGCGTTTTTTTCAATTTTCGTCAGCCCGTCCCGGCCCGAAAAGTCTGGGTAGGGCCTGGGCCCAAAGGCTAGATTTGTTTTTGAGGCCCGAACCGGCCCGACTTTTTCCCGGCAAGTTTAGTCGGCCCGACGGGCCCGTAAAAAGCCTGAAAAATCCCGAAAGCTCGTAAGGGTTCAAAACTGCCAGAAAAAGTGCAGATTACGTAGTAGCTCGAAAAAGGTGGAAAGAGTCATCGAAATAAAAGTTTTAACAACTCTAGTTAACTCAATGCATACGTTTTGTCCAAAACCTTGATCTATATAGCTTTGTGACCATGCCAGATAAAATATCGTTTATTGATATCGTCAAATATCACCATGTAGAATATCATATTATCTGAATATGGGTATTGATTGATCGATTCAATGAATAAGCGTGTATGATGAGGTTCGAACGGGTATACCTACCACCAATGGGATTCATGGAATGAGGAAGGAGGGTATATTGCTACTTTGAGAGTGAAACACACTGTGGCACTGTGGTATAGTGGTACACGGTGGTACATTAGGTGTTATCATTTATTATTGTATTGTCAAAAGTTCAATTTGATGCCGATAAGTTTAAAAATCTAAACAAAGTTTACCAACAGCCAGAAAATGCCGCAAAGACCCGAAAGTCGGGCCCGGTCCCGAATTTTTTTTGAAAGTTCGGCCCGAGCCCGGCCCGAAAGTTGGGCTGGGCCCGGGTCGGGCTTTTTTCCGCAACTCTACGAGGCACTCAACAAAATAACAATTATACTTGGATTAATCGATTGATTGAATTGAAAAGCATCAGCACTTTCCAGAGATTATGTGCTTAAATAAAATGTAATAATGTATGTGTACTTAGTTGCATGCATCGAATTATTTTGATTGAAGACAGTGCATGCAGTATGGGGGAATAGGAAAAGTTGGAATTGGGTAAAACTAACCTAGTTGGATTTCCTATTACGCCGAAGTGGCCAAAACCAAAACAAAACATTGCTAGTATGCCACACTAGTCAGATCTCGGTGCGGCGGTGGGTCAGGGAAAGGACTCAGTTATACTGGGAACATTCGTTCTCTTCAACGCCCCGACATAGGGATCATATTCGTGATTCTGTAGTTTGCAACGCTAAAACATACACACATCGGCATGACCTTGATGATCGTGGCTTCATTCCGGGCTCAGTATGCGTGGCTTCTAGAATCCAGTGACATGGACTCTTTACTTACCGGTCGTTGCCACCTAGCCAAACACCCCTCGACACCCACCCCAAGGCCAGACACCCACCCACCCTTTGGAGCCGGTGACATGGCTAAAAATTACCATAGCCAAGCTGCCACTGTCTGCAGCATAGTTAAAGCCAACAACTAGAACCAATTAAAACACACACGTTTCGAAGTTGCCAAATGTCAAAAACCGGATACTTTTTTTGGGCATACAAACTCGTCTAAACAGACCAAGCACCTAGCACCCAACTACCGTTCTGGAAAACAATGCGAAAAAATTAAAATGTCGTAGCAAACGCTTACCAGCAACAGGGAAAAAGCCGATCACTCCGATGAAATGAAATGCAACCGTGGCTTATCAACCGTTTGCATGTCGGTTCCCTTCAATTTACGAAACTAACCCCTTGCTGGTTTCGTCTGTCAATTACGCCAAGAAAGTCTCGGAGTCTTGATGTAGGAACGATTAACCTTAATAGTTTCCGACGAGTTGGTTATCCATTAGTGGTCATCGGCAGTTGGCAGTGGTGGAACACCATTGTTAAATACATGAAACGTATTACAATCTACAAATTAATGAAAGACTGGCCCCTTCCCTTGGATAACTAGATCTAGAGGCAAATATCGAATAATCACCATGCTAGTGCCACAGTAGGTACTTATCTTTAAGAAAATATTTATTGACTTTCCTGTTGAAAGAATGTGATGCGGACATTGTATTTATATAATGCTTGGCTCTGTTAAAATAATAATTAGCATTGCATGTGCTCAGTACTTATGTTATGTAAAAAATATAATCAGATGGTTATTAATAATTAATTAACGATTATGAATGAAATTATCAGTGATACAGCAAATGATTGAGTATTCCATAACATGTGTGTTTGCTGTCTGTGTTAGTTAAAAGGCATGTTCCTTGATTGACCTGATCCCAAAGTTAGGAAACGATTCTTGAAATAAGGATAAAACACAAAGAAATCAACTCGACGGAAGTAGAACCTACTAAGTGATAATAACTATTATAAGTAACATAATATAATAATATAAGGCAACCTTGAAAAATACACGTCACTATGAAACAACACCCGGCCAGAAGAGGCACGCAAAGCTTGGTAAAAACCGCCGTGAGATTGCTGACGGGCTCCGTGCGTGACTTATCGATTAGAGCGACTTGGCGCGCTCCATGAGCATTCGCGAGATGATGAGACGCTGGATCTGCGCCGTGCCCTCGTAGATCTGATAGATCTTGGCGTCTCGCATCAACTTCTCCACTGGGTACTCGCTGTTGAAGCCGTTGCCGCCGAACACCTGCACGTGGCAAACATTGCAAAGTGGTAGCAGGTATTTAATCTCAACTGATATAGCATGGGAAGTAGCATAAGCATTTTCCACATAACTACTGAGCACGGTATTGGCAACGTCCAGCTTAATTAACATTAACAAGTAACATATATCCTAGATTATATTATATCGATGGCTCACGGTAAGAAGGTCGTAAGCGCCATATTTTCGAAAATTGGGTTATGGTGGATTTAGATACTAGGTACCACAGATTGATGCAGATTATTTACTCCCGTGCTAGCAGGGGCTACGCGAAAGCCCTCCCCCCCGCAAGATTCGCGGCGCTCCCCTCTCCTACAAGCTAAAATAGTTGCGCATCTGGACACTAGTCTCGCATACTCTCAAATATACAAACTGTTCCAAGCTCGCTCGGTCATCGTTCTACAGTCCTTTCGCACTCCTTCGCTCGTCCGCCGATAGGAGCTTGGCTCTGCCGCTATCCTACTGTTTCCAGGCGATAGCTGCAGCAGCGTTCGAGCTAGTCCGAGCATGCAGAAAAATGTAAACATATCCCCATACAGATAACGTAATAACGCGCTGCTTGTGCAAAACCTGTCAACTACTTTAATAAATAACATAACAGAGATATTATATTGGTCTGTTAAATTCGAAATTTTAATTGCATAACTCGAGTCTACTTCGCCGATCAGAATATTTTCTTTGTGACGCTTGCAGCCTATCAATTAGTCAGTTAAAACTGCAACATTTGTGAATTCAAATGAAAGTTATCAAGTTTTTCCTGGATTTGATATCAAAAGGCGCATATGTCGCGCAAGCTTGCATGTATGTCTGGGAGTAGTGGTGTTGGCTCTCTTTCCCAAATAGGAGGCCTGGAGAATGACGTCACAAAGTACAAGCAGAAAGTGGATGAGAATGATTTGATTATAATCAAGTAGCATGGATGGCCTCGAAGATACCTTTTTAAAAATGTGATTATTACTTTCCCGAATCGTGGCTAGGATCAGCTGGTCAATTTTTAGGTGGCATTTTGCTGCCCCACTCGCGAGTACGTATTTAGACTCGTATAAGCAAGTATATTCCCCGCCTCGTGTGATGTCCCGAATATAAACAATAATAATTTTTCATAAGCCCCCAAAATGTTAGATGAGCATGACTGTTGCACTAGCCGCCGCACGGCGTTCAGATATTCCTTTGACACTGACTCCATGCCGCTCGGTACTGACCGTGAACCGAGAGCCGAATCTCATGTTGCGTCTCCATACTAGGTTGCATGGTCCAAAACGAGCGCATTGTTTTTGCTTTGCTCAGTTTAATGCGATTGCAATTCTACTTATCTAGTGACGCGAACTATCATGTGACCCTGCACTGCTTGTATGCATCTACTTTAAGGTGGATCCACTGCAGTTTATAGATAGGTATATTCATTTTCGACAAGCCTTTTTAAGAAATCAAACATCCATTAATATGATTATTACGGCACGTGGACAGATCATCACATTCATATATTGTGGCAATTGGGTCAATAATTACCAGCATCTGCTTAGGTATACTCTAGCAAATTGATATTGATAAAGATAAATTATGATCGCCAGAATCAAATTCGCTGACTGAACGGCTTAAATAATGGATATAATTTCAAATTGGTTTGAAAATATCTTGGGCGATATCATAATATGGGTCCAGAGCCGGACTGCATCATTTTTATCGCTGCTGAGCTTAGGCAATGATAGCATTTCCCCATTTTGATTGAGTAAACTTGTCTGGAGCTGACTTTATAAAATATTACTCGGGTACACGAATCGAGAACGTAGTGTAATGTGTCTGGCTAGAAGTAAAAACCCTGAAAACGTTCTGAACCTACATAATCCAAAGAAAAACAAACAATTCGATATAAGGATTGACCATCATCACGGAAGTTGATTTTTACAGTAAAGTACGATGAAATTGGTGATTGGCGTCATCCGATAAACTGCGGTACCTGGATGCGTAAAATGACTTTGGCGCCAGCGGGTGTATGACTGCGTTGAGCAAAGATAGAGATCAAATGATTGCACATTAGTGACGTTAAAAGAAGACAAAACCAGGATAAGTACAAGAACAGACCTGCCGTAATTGGCGAGTCTGGCTGCGCGATGCGCGGAGTGCAAGAGAGACTCATTCCTCAGGGCGATTGCCTCGGGGTAAGAGGAGGACTGAGCGAGAGCGAGGCGACGCTATTGCAATGCTAACGCATGTAAGAGAGCTCGTTGACCGCCACAGCGCTATGGAGACCCAAATGCATTAGAGCCGCGAAAGCCGCTGGCGCCCGAGCCGACAAAACAAAGTCATTTTACGCTACCCAGACACCGAACTAGTGCCATGCTAGAACACTGCCCAGTCTAGTAGGTATTCAAACCAAGACCAAGGCCGTAGCGTGGAGATAACATTGGAAAAGCTTGGCAGCGATTGCAATGTCACAGCTAGCGTGGAAACAGAATGGTCTTTGCTCCTCTGTGTTTATGAAACATGATACTACTGTCGGTCTGTGTGATAGTCGGCTAGTGAACGTGAGGCGCTGGCCGCGATGTCAACTTCTTCCCTATAGCACTCGGATGCTTATTGCAATTCACCATTGAGAAGATATTTTCGAATGCAGTGTCTGTCCGATTTCGGCGGCACCTTTATAGCTTAAATAGGTCCTTTTGCCACTGCCAAACAATAATTCGAAGGCTAATAAAAAGAATCCAGTGTATAAAATAGAGGAATATCGGGTCCTAGCTACAGTTGTAACATCGCCAGCGGCCATCTTTCAGTTGAGCAAAATGTAGTCTCACCCCACCACTCCTCGTGAATCGATTGCCCTGAACTCTGGCGGCCAAATGTTCAATTTATGCCACTCACTCATAGCTAACATCGCGATGCCAACGCACCTAGGCGACCGATTGCGGAGTTACTAGCGTCAATTTTTTGCCGTAGCCGTGCCCCCGTAAAGTAATAGATCTGTATCTATCAATCTGTGCTAGGTACCATTTAGCACGAGTAGGCAAAACGTCGTAACTGAGAAAAAATTCTAAGTGGGTTATAATACACTTTCAATCTTTGTTGAAAAGCTCCTGCGTCTAAAGCACAGCCGGCAAAGGTCGTAAGCGACTTATTTAATGGTCGAAATTCGATGGTTGCGGCACGATAGTCGTAAGCGCCACCATTTTCTGTTTTGCATAAAATTTCCCAGCAGGCCAAACGTCGTTACTGCCGGATGTCAAAAGGTCGTAACTGCGAAAGATTGCCCATACAAGGGTGGTGGTAATTACAGCTGGTCATGTGGGTGTACAGTCGTAAGTGACAAATGGCACTAAAAAGTAAAAACGCATATTCATAATTCATCCGTAAAACAGCCCAATAATAACTTCGATAAAATGTTAGGAAAAAAATTAACATATTTGATTGGTGAAATATTACATTCGTAAGTACAAAACCAAGGTCAGAAAGTATTTTTAACGTCACCTGAACAATTTGACTTTTGGCGCTGAAGGCCTTCTTCCCGGAAGCCATTGATATTCTTAGGGATGGCACACACAAACGCATTTTTAACGTTATTTTTCTGTTTAAATATGTTCCATGTACTTGAATAATGTTACTTTCTGCAAAAACGCCCATACCTAATAACCAGATTACTGCTGGCATGTTCCTAAGTATTGTTTTGGAAAACACTTTCATTTAAAATATAAATGCCCATTGACTGCTAACGTCCAAGGTTCTTAAAAGCCCTCGGCTGATGTGCCAGCCGTGCCATCCAACACCGATAAATATTGCTTCGAACCCTGCTCTCGGTTAGATAAATTCCCGGCGTAGCAGCTACTAACGGCGGTGGGATGATCACCTTGGCCAACAAATATATCTACAAAACAATTGTTTACAGGCAAACTATTAGTGAATAGCTCACCTCCTAGGTAATACACATATTAAGGCTTTCAAATTACGTATCAATAATTACTGTGCTATGATTGGTATTGCTAGTTAACATCTGTACCTATGGAAAATTATTGTTACTATATAGAAACTAAAACCACTAAAACTTCCCATAGTTACCGACGTTACTTAGCCCGACCATTCACGGCACAAAAATAATTCTTATTTATTTAAAAATATATATATATATATATATATATATATATATATATATATATATATATATATATATATATATATATATATATATATGGCTTATTACCTATTACTATTATATGTTACCTAGGAGGTGAGCTATTTTGGTGGGACTGTCACTAATAGTTTGCCTACAGGGGCATGCGGTGGATTTTAGCAGTGGCTAGGCGTTTTTTTGGCCCCCCTTCCTACCGGAAAACGATAAAATGTACGTATCGATAAGATACAGGATGCATTTTACACATATACATGTACACACAAGGTACTCACAGATTATTTAAAGGTAAAATCAATCCTCAATCTGGCTTCACGAATACTTCAATGCATTTGGCGTAAGAATCGGACATTTGTTTTAGGCGACATAAGACACTTTGAGTAGCTCAAGGCTCGCGAGTCTATTCTGCCCGTGCATCGCGCGATTATGTAGTGTGGACGCGTTTCAATGCGGAAAACGAACACTCGACCGATGCGATGCCTTTCGACAACACAGACACTTGAACCCGCACTCGAATTTTGACATGCTATCTTAACGCAACACGATAAAAACCAATGAAATGAAATAAATATCCAGCACGACCGCATGTGCCGAGTGTGCGTCGCCATGACACTTGTCTCGACTAGCAGCGGGGAGTCACGTGAGGGTGACGCATCAGTTCTGGCAGAGTAGCCAGGCTTGCTGTTGCTTGCTATGACGGCCTCTCAGACCGAGTGCTAGCGGTGCTCTTCCCCTCCCTGCCATCCAGCTCCCGCGGAGGGGCATGGCAACTTGCATAGAATAGCTTAGAAGCTATAGCGTTCTTGACAGCCTACGCTGCCAAGCCGCGTTTCGCATAGCGGGGACACTTCACGGCGCTCGGGGTATTTTCAAATAATTTCATATTTGAATTTTTCTTACAAATGTATTTGAAAAAAAAAAACCTTTATGAATAACATATAATATGTTTCATAAGAAAAAATATCCTTTCCCTCTTCTTCTTGCTCGGCTCCGCCTAGCCTGCCTAGCATGGAGCGCACGCCCCTAGCAATTGTTTGGTAAATATTACTAGGCCAAGGTGATCATACCACCTTATTAGAAATATTAGGTAAGATGGTAGGAAAACCCAAAATTGTGATATTTGAAGCCCAACAGTCAAGCATTGAACACTTTTTTCATTTCATTTGGCTCGAAATCACTTAATTTCATATCACTGCCCATGCTAAACCATAGGAAGCAAAATTGAAAACAAATGATTTTGAAATCACAATGTTCCATGATACTAGGCTTCCAAGGTAGCAATCCTGTAACTTTCTTTCATTCGATTTGGCTCAAAACCACTCGATTTCAAACCACTTACCATGTTAAACCATTGGCGGTGATATTGAAAAGGAATCGTTTTGAAATCACATAGTTACACGATCGCCCCCCAGAAGGTCTTTCATTTAAGTTGGTGATTTCAAAATCAATTGTCTCTAATTTCACTGCTTATGGTTTAACATGGGCAGTGACACAAATTGACATTCAATGAAAAAAAATGCACGATCGCGCTGCCAGGCAATCCAACGAACGCACCTGCACGGCGTCCGTGGCGCACTTGTTGGCGACGTCGGCAGCGAACGCCTTGGCGATCGAAGCCGAGTACGTGTTTCTGCGACCTTGGTCGACCTCCCACGCGGCCTTCATCCACGCAAGCCGCGACAGCTCGATGCCGATGGCCATCTCGGCCAGGATGAACGCCACCGCTTGGTGCGCCACGATCGGCACGCCGAACGCCTTGCGCTCCACGGCGTACTTGGACGCCTCGTCCAGGCACCGCTGCGCCAGGCCCACCGAGCCGGAAGCCACCTGCGGGCGGAACGCGCAGGGCCTGCGTTAGGGTCGACTGTCCATTGACGGTCAACATTAGAGGGTGGGCTCTGTTCCTGAAGCTCATTCTGAAGCCTCATTCTGGATGTAAAATACTTGGTTCAACTTTCAACCACTGCTTTGGTACACTGGCGACAGTAGCAGTTCAAGGTTCTAATACGTCTCCTTATAAGCAGGCGCGAAGCGTCCTATGAGACAATGAGACAGTGTTTACCCTAAAAATTACGTGATGACTGATGAGGTATTTTTACGGATCTTTTGAGTTTATTTAGCGAGTGGCTTGAACGACCTCGGTGCGAGATGCATATGCATTCATATTCTCGAGTCAAACTCGGCAATGGCGCAAGCGCAACGAGCGAATACTCTTTGAGCAACAAGCGTGAGACATAATTGAGAGTGTCTCTTCCCATACGCTCTTATACACTAAGCCCATGGCACACGATGCTTGATTTCCAAGTCTCCGCTGCAATAAAATTGCTGCGTTTGAGACGGTGACTCGCTCTGTGACTACATGCCGTCCTGAAAATATCTGCTTCGGGAACCACATCTCCGTGCACAACCGCGCTCCGTGGCGCGGGGTTTTTCCAGGTTTAATAGTAGCGCTTACCCTGAGTTGAAAGCAATGAACTTTGCTTTCCTGCTCAATGTAAACATCATCACATGCAATCTTATTTCGCCCTAACTAATAGGTAATTTAGTAACGATAAGGTTCATATTTCCAGCCAGCATGTGAGTAAAATGACCGTATGATCGAACTAAACAAAAATTTTAAAGTTACTAAGACTGATATTAATTTCATTTACCGTGATACAGAGAGATAAAAGTCCCACTGACCAATATACGTTAAATGACGTGTGTCTCCCCCGTAAATATACCCACGCTTCACCCCTGCTTATGAGAACACTCCTGAGCAATTTTTCTGTCGATTAATCCCTGTGCATTTTGGCAGAAGTATTTTTTAGACATTCACATTCCAGAGACCGCACTATATAAACAATAGTCAATAAGGCTTTAAAGTCATATATTAGTCCTAAAAACCAAGGTAAATAGTGAATACCAGTACCTAGGTACCAAATAACATATGCTACATTTGTCAGTACTAGCTTGCTTATTAATGCTTATCAATTGACAAATAATTAGAAAAAGTGCATAAATTTTGATGGCTAGATAGGCCTTAGTCGTTAACAATTACAACATAATTGAAAAATAATATGTAAGAAATGTCAAGCTATGTGACTGATAAAGACTATCTGCTAATTTGAAACCAGAGTATGCGTAGATACAGAAGTTCCAAAGTTCATTCTGATGCAGTTTCCTTGAATACCTTTGATGCCCTCATTGAATCTCATTATGCAACATGTTGACTTCATTATGGCCTTTCCGGTGATAATAGAACATGTGAAATTCCATGCTCATGGCTCACAAATTTTTCGTCCCCAAACACTGGCTCTATTGATGAACCTGTTGCTGGATCATAATATAATATCTAACAATCATTATCTGTCATTGAGGCTATATTAATGCTTATCAAGTATCCCAAAGTTCAAACATGTAATCAAGTACTATGACAAAGATTACTGCACTTTCTAAAATTAGAAACCATATCAAATGCTGGTAGGTATCATATTTCATATTTTGCTTGCATTGACAGATAAATGGGTATAATCAAGAGGTAGATGTATTGTGCTGTCTGTACCAGGGCAAAATGCAAGATTCTATACTGTCATTTTATTCCAATAGTACTTCTTTGTGATGGTATGGAAAAAGTCAAAACAGGATCATTTGTCATCAAAATTCTTACCAGCAGCAAATTGAAATATGTTTTGTGTTGTGTATCAGTGTAGAAAGAACGTTTAATATGAATTATTAAAACTGAAGCAATACGGACCCACTTCAATTCTATACTGGCATTTCTAGCAACTAGAAAAAGTTACACAATTTGTTCAAAGCACAACATGCTAAAAATACACTGGGGAAAGTGAATGGATATCAGAGATGCAGAACTTTTACCCGCGGAAACGCTTGCATGGAAGACTGTAATGTACGCAGAAAATAACTGAAATAAACTCTACACCACTACTTACTCTCTAAGCCACTTACACTTTGTTATAAATATAAACCACTTTCATTCTCCTGAAACTATAGTTGCAATTTATCATCAATTCACTCCAATCCAAACCACTTCAGTATGACATCAAAAAATGTTCATTGGCAATTCTGAAATGTCACTTCTCTCCACTCCTACCAATATCAAAATTCATAATCTAGCCAAATACCCACACTTGATCAACAACAATATCCCACCTTCAATTGAAAGAGAGCATCAAAACACAATTTACAGAGTTGGTTTTCCAATGGGTCTGTTAGGGTTCAGAGCAAAATTCTGACTATACTTACAGTAACTACTGGAGGCACAAATTAGGCTGATGTCAGGTAAAAGAATCTGCCAAGATCAAATTCACAGTAACAAAGTTTCATTAATCATTTATCATCCCAGCATTCCAAACGCTGAAAACCAAATCTCCACAGCTCACCGGAGGCCTGGTCTTGTCGAAAGCGCCCATGGCGATCTTGAAACCTTCGCCTTCGCCGATGAGCACGTTCTCCTTGGGCACTCGCACATCCTCGAACGTGATGCCCCTCGTGTCGGAACACCGCTGCCCCATGTTGATCTCCTTGCGACCGGGAGTGAGTCCGGGCGTGTCCCGGTCCACGATGAAGCCGGTGAACGCCCTGTTGGCCGGCGCCTTGGGGTCCGGGTTGGTGCGCGCCAGCACGAAGTACCAGTTGGCCACGCCGCCGTTGGTGATCCACATCTTCTGGCCGTTCAGGACGTACTCGTCACCTTTCTTGACGGCCTTCGTCTTGACACCGTTGACGTCTGAGCCCGCGCCCGGCTCCGTCACGCAGTACGCCTGGCCAAACGGAGAACGGGTTTATTCGATCTTGCCGTAGCCGAGGTTGGATTGTTTAGGGATATTCCTGCATTGGCCAAGCTTGGAGATTCACATCAGAAATGATATTCAGGGGAATTTGCTAGAGATAGATATGCATAGCATAGGTATTATTAATAGGCATAGGTATTTAAGGCATAGGTATTATTATTTAAAATTTAGCTCTCATTTGTCTTCCCAACAGTTGTTTATGACCTGGATAGTTGTTAAGGCTGAGCAAACATTTAGGTAAGCTAACAACTCATTGCTAGCTTTGCTCAGCATATTATGAAATTATCAATTCCATGCATACTAATGGGATGTTCTACGGATTATTAACTCACAGCCAAGAGCGGCTCCTCAATCAGTCTGCCCAGGTATTTCTTCTGCTGCTCCTTTGAGCCCGCAATCACCACAGGCATTTGCTGGAAGCAACCACGTGGCAATTAGTTTTATTTATGCATTTCCTGCCACAATATAGGAATTCTTTATTGTGCAATCATATTATTCAACCCATGCAATGTATACAGTAAGAAGCATATTTGAAGAGAAAAATATCTGAAAGGTGCAGCAAGGTCTAGAAAAAGGAGTAAAACAAATTAAGAGGAATTTACAAAACATTTACACAAGAGTTAGGTAATTACAACAAAATATAACATGCGAAGATTTTCAGTATATTAGCACGTCAAGTAAAGAGAATATTGTCTGATAGGTGCAGCCAGAACTAGAAACAGAAAGTAAAGCAAAATAGAGAGATTACAACATGCAAGCGTTAGTTACAACTTCATTAAATAAGCTAGGAAATAAATATGTTAGTAGTTAGAAAATAAAGGCTACAGGTCTGCACGTTTTTATTTAATAAGAAGAACTATGCACGGTTATCAAAACTCCAGCCCTTACCCAACACCAAATTAAATATCAAAGGGAAAATAGACTGAGATATCTACGTAAGCGTTAGTGCACTACTTCTACTAGAAAATACGTTCTAGTCTAGTGAAAAGCAGCTACAAAGTCGATTCGCAAGGAAAGTTGAACCAACAAGAACGCTCAAAAACAGTCTACAGGTCAACGTTCTACGTTCCCGGTCCGTTTGCCCGTACTCACTCCCAGGCCACTGGCCTCTAGCGCAGTCATCATCCCGGAGCAACCGTACGCTAGCTCTTCCGCGACCAAGCACCCGTCAAACACTCCGATGTCCATACCACCTGAAATGTGAGCGCCGTTAGACAAACAAACGTGTGTGTACTTACGCCGAGGCCGGTGGACCCGATAGCGGACGCCATTCCGGCACAACCGTACGCAAGCTCCTCCCCAATCATGCACTCCTCAAACACGCTCAACGCATTCCCGCCTACAACATAGGTTCCAAAACACACAAAGGTATGTTTAGACAACGACCTGTCTGTCTATCAAGGCAAGAATAGTCCACTAGGTAAGACTCGTAGATTGGAAACCACCAATAAATAAGGTAATGCAATAGGAACCTAGAAGTAGGTACGTACTTGATGGCTGTCACAATTCACTAAACAACGAAAATATGAAAATCATACCCAAATGAAATCTTGTGTGCACTTAATAACTTATTATGTGACCCACCTACCTACGAGATCTACCCTGGGCAGTTTTAGCTATCATCCTATTCCTTTCTAGAATACCTACCTACTCTAGGTAGCTACCAAGTACCAACCTCACTTGGTGGTTATTGTTAGGGCTACCTTGCACTTTCTTTGTGTCATTTTTAAAGTACCTATATAGATCTATGCATGAGGAGTATGACAGATAGTCATTTCATCAAGCCTGTCTTTCCCAACTAATAACTTTGGAAAAACTCGCTCACCGCAGTGGGCAGGTATGTGACCATTCATCAGTCCGAGCTTCCAAGCCTTCTTGACAACATCCCACGGAAACGCCATCGTCTTGTCAAACTCGGCAGCTTTCGGAATTATCTCCTCTCGAGTGAACTTTCTGGCCATATCTTGAAACTCTTTCTGTGTATCCGTTAGTTCTGCAATGTGACAACAGACCAGGATTATTGGTACATTTCAGCAAATAAAATATGTAGGTTGGTGAGCATCAGTTGTATTTTGAAACATAAGTACAGGTCCATACTACACAGGTACAGGTACTTAGTGTTCCAACATTTATATATGTCTGTAGATAGATACCAAACTTACCGAATGAGTATCCAGCTCCAGCAGCTGAAGGCTTTGAAGAAAATGCTTTCATTCCTTGCTTGACAGTACCCCTGAGCAACTGTAAAAATAATCCATCGATTTTTCAGCATTTGTTATTTCTAAAATATTAATCTTACAGGAGTAGGTACCTTCTCCAGCACTGCAATTACGACAACACTAATTTTGCCATTTTTGGTTTCAGAGTTGAAAATCACACTAATAGTTGACACTAATAGGGATTTTATCAATCAGAACCGATAACAGCATAGGTCATGGTATAAACCAATCCTTATACCATGGGCAGGGTTGGATAGAGGGAAAAAACCGGCCCGGGCAGTTCAGAAAAAGAGTTGGCCCTCAAGAAAATCCATGCCCTAGAAAAACGTCACCCGCTCTTTTCCAAAAGCCATTCCCTACCAACTCTTTTCCGAAAGCTAAAAAAAAACGTCACCTGCTCTTTTCCAGCCATTCCCTAAAAAAAAAGTTGTCGCTCCTGTGAGACCTTCCAACCATAATTTGTTTCTTGTGTCTCAGACCACAAGGGCAGCCCCCAGCCGGTCTACCGGCCCTCAGACTACCATGCCCTTCGGGCATTTGCCCGGTCGCCTAATGGGCCTATCCAACCCTGACCATGGGCATGTAACATAAAAATATGGTAAAAGTTATGTAATCAGGACATAACCTTCACGCCAATACTCAAAACGCTTTGCTAACTTGTGGATTGGATCAATGGCTTCGAATGCCTTGTGTGTGTGATTACACTCTTTCAATTAGAGAGGTGTATCAATACTGTGTATCGAAACTTTTACAATCAAAACAAAATAACAATGGACTGGCAAGCGATGAATCATTTCTATTCCGTAATTTTTAAATTTCTTGTTATGTCCACTAGAACATCGCCTAAAATTTACAGTCAACGTTTAATATGTCTTACCTGAGCATATTGTTGTGTAAGGGAACCCATTGTTAGCTACTTTCTTTTCAAAGTACTCTGTGAATAAACTAAAGGTCTGTAAGGATATGCAGTGCGACGGACACCCGACACTGGATGACGTTTACTGTTGAACGAGATGAAAATAACACGAGTATATTATGTGCTTTTATCGGTTATATCACCCGGCAGGCCCAGCCCTAGACGAGGATCCGAGAAAGGTTAACGGCTAGCGCAAAGAAATAGTCACACACACAAATAACGAGTTATCTAGATTTTTTAAGTATTGTAATTCTAATCAAAATGTTTACGTGACAATGTAAAAGACGGGTTCAAAGTGCGACCTTGAATGAACAGTGAACTTTGCCCCCTTGCCAAATCCAAGCGGCGGCTCTTGTGGCGCATTCTATCTGTGAGTGGCCATACTTTGCAATTAGCGGGCCCCATTCGAATTTCCTGGACGTACGCGGTTCGACCATGGATTTGACCCAGGTTATTATATAGTATCTTTGGATTTGACCGTCCATGGTTCGACCATGGAGGTATAGCCTCGGTTCGACAGACGGGCTGATGAACACAGATTTAGGTGGTCGGCCTCGGGACTGGGCCGGGAAACACTTTGCGATGTGAATCTTTTAAAATGGCTTTCATCATTTTTAAATAACCTCGAAACGCACACAAATTCACGTTATTACAATTTGTTCAATCTCGATGCAATAAATGAAATGGAACAGTTCAAGTAACTTTAGCGTTTATTTCTATAATAAAATAAATTAAAAAATACACTGTACAGCGCCTATTTGTAAGATAAGTGACCTCCCATAACCAACACGTGAACTTAATATCGTCTGAACTGCTTCTTGAAGCGTTCGTAGTGGAAGTCGTCGGTGGCCTTCTCCCCGCCCTCTCTGGTCCCTTTGCCTTTGTTATCGCCGCCAACGGTTCCCACGACGACGGGCTTCTTCTTCACCTCCACCGGCTTGGCCAGCCTCTTCTTTGGAGCGTCAGGGTCCTCGATGTTGACTGCAAGGAGAGAGATGTCATCATTTAGCATAGCGAGCAAAGCAAAATCTTCAATTTCACTACTGGTAAAAAGAAAACACTTGTGTGTAGTGTATTTTTGTATGTATGTATGTATGTATGCGCGCGCTGTACAGACAAAATGCCTGCTTTGATCGCAATTAAATTTTCAGGGTGTTTACTTTTGTTCTCAACTTGGACCCCTGCATTTTTCAAGAAAATCCTTCCTACTCCTAGTCCTCCCCTTGAAATCAGAAAGGGACAATTAGGACAAACACGGAAATTTATCTAAAAGTGCGTATTTTTTCCAAATTTTCCCTAAAATTTATTGTGACTGTGTGTGACCAACGTTGGAGATACTAATTAACACATCGGCTGGTTACAACATTCAGCATTCAAATTGTCTGCTACAAACAGCTAAGCTCATCTTCAACGCGTACACTTTGGCAGCGTTTCCTAGTTTTGAATAAGACTCGTCAGAGAGCAGCGAGAGAGCAGCGGCGTAGCAAGGGTCATGGGCGCCCGGGGCAAACCCAAAGATTTGCGCCCTCCCCCCTGCCCACATATTGGCGAAAATTCTACAAAAATTCTAGTGTCATTACTCATTAGTCATAACTGGGTTTTTAAGTTAGCAGTTATCTTCTTAACCCTTTTTTGACCAGATTTTTTGGGCTGAGAATTATTTTAAGAGTTATTTAAAGAAGTGAGTAGGTAGATTAGGTCTCACTCTATTAAATGGGCATATTTCTCAGGATTTTTTCTGGTCATTTCTATTTTCACTTTCGGACCCATACCTCCAAAGTAAAAAAAATACTCAAAGCAGAAATAAGACAAGGTAAAGGAGTGCGGCCCGGGTTTGGGGGCGCAGCCCACGAGAAAACAGTCGCTTGCGGTCGTTTGTGGTGAAAATCTATGCTTTTCAGGGCAAATTTCATCTGGCAATGCACCACTTGAAAAGCGGGTTTGAATAGGTGTAATCGGGAACGTGGCAACTGGCCGAAAATCAACTGGCCGAAAACCTAACTGGCCGAAAAAAAACTGGCCGAAAAAAAACTGGCCGAAAATAAAACTGGCCGAAAAAAAATTGGCCGAATAAACAACTAGCCGAATTTTATATTTTGCGCTGTGCCTGTACTGAGCCGGTGGTAGGGGAAAACTATTACCACATTCAAAAACATTGTCTCTGAAAAAACTTGGAGACCATTGGTCTTATGGGAAATTGAGTCGTGGTCGGGTCCCTCAGGTGGTTGGCGGGCTGCGAAGCTGTCGCGGCCGGGAGAGTCGTCGGCGTTGGGTGAACTTCAGATCACCGACGTCGCAGAACGGCGACTTTTATTTGTAGGGGCGTTTGACGACGTTGGCGGACGGGCAGCGGTGCTCGACTGGTAAGTGCGTCGTCGCTGGGACTTGTGCAAAGTGAGGCGTTTGTTGATGTTGGCGGGCAGCGGCGGCTGCCTGGCTGGGAAGGTGTTGAGTGTGTTGAGGTGTTGTGATTGAAGACTGGCAATCAAGAAATAGTGAGGCGCTGGACGTTGCTGGCGGGCGGGCAACGATGCCCGCCCGTTAAGTGCGTCGTCGCTGGGACTTGTGCAAAGTGAGGCGACTGACGGCGTTGGCGGGCAGGGAAGGCTGCCTTGCCGCGAAGGCGTTGCGACCGGTGAAGTCAAGGTCAAGCCTAAGATTAATAATAGTGAGGGCGCTGACGGGGTGAGTGCAATTGCCGGGACCACTTGTCGACGACCGGACTTTGAGAAAAAGTGCGGGCGCTGACGGGGTGAGTGCAATTGCCGGGACCGGTTTTCTACGACCGGACTCGAAAAACGACAAAGTCATTTAACATGGCTCTTATGGGCTAGGACATAGCCGAAATTCGGGTCGAAAAGGTCGCGCCGCTGCCGCGGAATATCGTATTCAGAGCGTTTAAAAAATTCGCCCGGTTTGTTTATCGCCCAGGTAATATCTCGCCAAGTTTTTTAGTCTCCAAGTTATTTCAGAGAAAATGTTTTCGAAAGGGGTAATAGTTTTCCCCTACCACCGGCTCAGTACAGTCACAGCACAAAATATAAAATTCGGCAAGTTGTTTTTTCGGCCAGTTGGTTTGTCGGCCAGTTTTTTTTCGGCCAGTTTTTTTTCGGCCGGTTAGGTTTTCGGCCAGTTGATTTTCGGCCAGTTGACACCTTCCCGGTGTAATCCTGTAGACATTCAAGAGGGCAGCCGAACAGGGAATGAGGAACGACGGACGAAGTTCATGAAGCCGGGGGCAACGCCAATGGCGCAAGGAAAACCTTTTTGCAAGCAGTTTTGCAATGCATGACCATTAGCACTAGTGCTTATTTTCTAGGGCAGAGAACATTCTGTTGCTTGCACTTTATCTTAAACTAAGGAAAATCGGGTCAATGAGCCACCTTCAACGTGATGAAGAGGATGGGTTTCCCTATAATAGGTATTCAATAACACGTGCACCACTTGACAATTGACGGCAGGATCAAGAGGTCATACAGATACATTATTTTTACCTTATTCTTTTTAATTTTCCTTTCCTTTTCTCTCTTTTCTCCATTCTTTTTTCCCTTTCCTCTCCTTCTGTTCGGCGCCCCCAGTGGGCGGCGCCTGGGGCATCTTGCCCCCCATGCCACGCCTCTGAGAGAAAGCAAAGCAATCTCTCTAGCAAAGACTTTGGACAGCAGGTATTATTTATCTGCACTTTGATCAAGCAACTGACTTTCAACTATCGAGGCAAAATATTTATTGCTCCTACAAAAGCTTGCAAGGAGAGGGAACCAATTAAAAATATTCACAAATATCTCCAGTGAAGTCAAACACAACGGCATGCGTTCACGGCATTTCTTCTCAGCACTTTTGCATACTAATTACTTGATTATACGGACCTATTTATAACCATGTTTGGTTCATCAACGAACTTAACGGCATCTCAAGACAGTGTGACACTGGCAAAGTCAGAATCAAGATCAAGCGGGAAAAATGTGCACCGAACGGGGATTTCCGCCCCAGACCTCACAATTGCCGGTGAGTGCTGCAGTTCAGGTGATACTAAAGTAGCATTTTTTAGAATTTACGTTTCCCACAGCCTTTCTGGTAAAATAATAGCCTTAAGAGACAAACTATAACAGCTCCAGATAGAAGGCTGCGCAATGGTAACCTCAAATTATAATTCTAGAGTAACCGAGGCATCCCGATCCGGGCAGGCACTCCTGCCCTGCCGTGTGTGGGAAGGAAATCCGGATGCACAATTTCCCAGCTTCATTCCCCTTCCATCCATCGCTTGCAGGCTTACGCCTCGATTCTGATAGTTCCAGAAAAGCCAAACCCCCTGCATTGACAAAGAGGTTTGTCCACAAGATGGCCAGGCAATAGTGCTACGATGCTACGTTGTGTTGAAACATACATCTGTTGTGCTGCACGAAGTTGACGGCCATGTTGGTGGGCACAAACGCCGACGGGCCGTCCTTCTTGCTGTGCCGTTCCCAGAGCAGCTTCAGCTTGGCCTCCTCGGTCGCCTCAATGTTGCGTATTTTCGCGCTGAAACGGGACAACGTTGTTAACGTTGTTAAGTGTGCCGTGCCAGCTCTCACTGCTCCAGTACGGGATAGGCAACTAGTATGCCGAGCCAGCTCTCACTGCTCCGGTACGGGATAGGCAACTAGTGTGCCGTGCCAGGTCTCACTGCTCCGGTATGGGAAAGCAAATAGTAAGCCGTGCCAGCTTTCACTGCTCATTGCTCCGGTACGGGATAGGCGACTAGTATGCCGTGCCAGCTCTTAGTGCTCCGGTACAGAATTGGCAACTAATATGGCTCCATGCCATAGGTGGTTTTCTATCAGTGCTCTAAGATAGGGAGAAAAGTTGGCAGTGCAATGAACATTGTAATTTACTCATGATCATGAAGATACATCATGTCAGATTGGGGAAGTTTACAAATTGAAAACCTTTACCTAGCTAGTGATATATCAATGTGTATTATCATAAAAAACTGTATGAAAAAAGGCACCAGGTGATTTTAAAGAAGTTCCATTCCTTTCGTCTCACCCTCTCACGCTAGTAATAAACTAAATCAAATAAAAACAATGTGAAAAAGTTCCCTAAAGTTCGAAGACAAAATCATCCGACCTTCTCAGTGGTAGATACTCACTCGATTCCGAGGTCGACTTCGGGGATGCCGCTGAGCATCTGATTGGACAGCATCTCCTCGGAGCGGTGCGTGGACGAGGCCCGCAGGTGGTCGGGCACGGCGTTCAGCGCGGCCTCTTCAGGCGAGCAGTAGCGGAACTCGTCGGTCTCGCCTCCGCCTTCCTCATCTTGGAGTTCACTGCCCTTGCGCTTCGACAGCTGGTCTTCGATGTATTTCATCCTGGACAAACACTTTGTTATCAAATACCTACTAGGAGTTAGACGTTGTTACTTATTTTATTTATTTATTTAAACAATTCTCTTGAACAGTATGCATTCAGCAAGGTGGCAAGGTTACCAAACACTAAACTACATTTCATTTTAAGAGGCTAGACTACCTCGCTGCCAGCTGCGAGATAGCGCGAATGCATAGTCACACGAGTATGCGCTTTATTACTAAACTGTAAGAGATAAACTATTGGAGTACGCGAGGAAGTTGTAGATAAAGAATCAATCTGTGTCGGTAAAGGACCCTTTTTCTCAATTTTAATCTCCTTCATCTCTTTATTGATTCACGAAAAAGCGCAAGAAAGAGCAAAATACAACATTTTTAGAAACGGTTTCGGCCCTTTTTGACCCAAAAAATGAAAAAACGGGTCCGTTACCAACACAGGTTGATTCTTTATATCTACAACTTCCTTGCTTACTCCAATAGTTTATCTCTCACTGTTAGAAAAGTTAAAAAGCGCATACTCGTGAGACTGCATTTCCGCTATCTCGCAGCTGCTCGCATCTGGCAGCAAGGTAGTCTGTCTCCAGAAGTAGAGTAGATTTGCATCTTTCCCGAGGACTCACTGCTGCTAGACACGAGCGATGTATTTCAAAACTTACAAGCTATGTCTTGAGCCAGACAAAAGTCTATTTGGGCAGTTTTGAGACTCTTAACTCATATCAAGCAGTAGTAGGTCTTTGAGGAAGCTGCAAATCCACTCCCCCTCTTTAACGTGAAATGGAGTTTAGGAATGCTTCTGTGTTGGTACAGAGTTTACAGTGAGGCCGATTCATTGAGCAGTGTGTTCGGGTCTTTTCCCATGCAGAATTGATACTTTCTGGATTTTTTGGGTTTAGGTTTAAGATAAGATTTAGATTGAAATGGATTGGAATGATTAAAGACGATTGAGAGGAGTCGATTGGAAGGAAGTGGAAAGAAAGGAATTGTGGAACTAGAAGAAGTTGTGGGGGTTGATGATTGATAAATGTGAGGAAGAAAAGGAAGAAAAAGTGAAACAAAGGAATGAAGGAAGAGACTAGAAGCGTCAGGCATGGCTGGCCGGCTTCGATAAGTGTAGAGCCTTGATATTATGTCTGTACCTAATTTTAGTTAGTTAATAAAATGATAATTAAATATATGTTTAAAAGCTCAAACATGACTCAAACACAAAAACTGTGGGACAAACTAGCACCAAGGCAAAGTTATATTGCCTCATTACCATTTTGGCTCAAATGTAAGGCTGTGGGTTGTGGGAATTAGTATAATAAGGTATTAAAGTTAAGACTCTTTGTGAATCCGGGCCCGGGTCCATAAGCACAAGATTGTAAATAGCTGTTGGTGTTGGTTTATTTGTTTAGGAGCTCCTGATTTTTACTGACTATGAGGGCATTCAAAGCTTATATAAACACACATAGCATAATATGCAGCATTGCGTTATACTTACATCTCTTCATCTTCATCCCTTTTATTGGTCTCTGCTGAAAACTGCGTCCCAATGCCAGTGTCGTAAGCATCGTCAGCTCGTTTGATCTTCCCGCTTTTCAATGCTTTCATGTTCATCATTCCGCCAGTTTTCACTTTGAAAGGATCATCCTGCAAAGTCTCCTCTTCCACTGTCGCTTTCTTACCCAAAGCCAAGCTTACAATGCTCACACCGTGCTGGCGTTGACGTAGCTTTTGCAAAGTTTTCATTTCTTCTAGCTTGGAACTGAAACAAATAAATATTTGAGATGTTAGTAATTCACAGAAAATAATACAAACTTTCAGTAGTTCTTGGGATCCTACCAACGAAATTGATTCACAACATGTGAATGTAATATCCAATGGTAATATTATCAATGGTAATATAATGGAATGATAATAGCATTGAATTTGAAGGCTTCAAATTCAATGATAATAGTAATATTGACGACTCAAGTGACCGAAAATTGCACTGTAATTTTTGAGGTTAAACACATTTAAAGCAACGCAAGTTCATACCTAACATCTACTTCATCATCTCCAGAACTTTTTTCGTCAGAAGAGTCCTGTCGCTTTCGTATAGTGCGTTTTCTGTTCTGTTTGAATGTGACAACTTCTTCGGAAGACATATTTTTGTCCGAAATTGGCACTTTTACGTGCGATGTACGCTATATGATGGAGGACGCCATTACATTTACGAAGTGTCTATTCGCACGGCAAAAAAACACGGCTCGCGTGTGGCCTAGCCGCTCAAACACTATTAACACGGCTCCACTGTGTGGACAAACCGCTGAAACACTATTTGCACGGCTGGAACCACTATTTATAATAGTATCTTTGGCTGGAACCGTGCGAGCTAGCTGTCAAAACACTATACACAAGGTTAGGTTCACAGCTGACAGTGCGCGCAAACTGCACAGATGCTATAAACAAGGTAGCACAATCTCAAAGTCACCACACAAAATATGGCATGCACAAAAATTATAAGTTTTTGGGGGGCGTAGCTGACAACTTCCTGAGTGTGCTTAAGGGCTACTTCCGTGTAGTGGAGGCGTTGAAAATGTAACCACGGAGGACGACGTCGAAGGCAAAAACACAATACGACGTCGTGCACATAGGACGATGGCAGCGACGACAGTCATCCATACTCCGAGTAGAATGCAAATCGGCAACCCCTACGATTAGGAGGTGGTGACCTGGGACGACGGAGGCGGCGACGGAATCATCCCCTACTCTCAAGTCAAAATGCAAATCGGCGACCTCTAATACTTGATGGCAGGGTGAACTGGCACGACAGCGACAACGAAGGCGACATCCCGTACCCCGTGCACTTGTGAGCTACGCGTATGCGAGCGGTCTAGGAATGCCGCCGCCGCAGACGGCGGATCGTGCGCACGACGCACGTGCGTGAGTGATAAATTTAATAAAAAGGATTTAATCTCATTTTAGTAATAGATACTAATTGGGAATCATCATCACTTAACCGCCCCCCTCCCCCACCCCCTTCAACTCGAGGGATGGTGGCCCCCGAGGTCTCCTCGTCACCGGGACCCTTGGGTACCTAGCCGGACCGTCACTGATCCCTGGTCGCCACCTCCTAGTCGTTGGGGTCGCCGATATTCATTAGCATCCGAATAGGGGATGAAGCCGTTGTCGTCGTTGTCGCTGTTATCCTACTTTATTGCCCCCTTGTTGTGCAGAACGGCGTTAAACGCCCCTACATCTCGAAATTGCACTTGACAGTTTGGTCGAGATTTTTTTCTGGTTTACAGCTTTGTTATTGCTGCGGTATCTTAATATCTAGCTGTGCGAATAGATTCTTGACGTTTTTCCCACACGGCTCTGCCGTGAAAACATGGCTGCGAATAGTGTTGCACTGTCTTGTTTGCACGGCTCTGCCGTGTGAATAGTGTTCTAGTGGCTTGCCCGCACGGTCAACCGTGAATTCAACCGTGCGAATAGCGTTTTGACGGATTAGTCGCACGGCGGTACCGTGCGAATAGTGTTTTAACGCCTTATTGGCACGGTTCTACCGTGCGAGTAGCGTTTATGTGCCTTAGTCGCACGGTGAATAGTGTGAATAGTGCTTCAGCTGCTTATTCGCACGGGAGCCGTGCGAATAGGGCCAGCCTTACATTTATCACAGAACCCGCGAGCCCGCGTATATTTCGAATTCGTTATAACATTCTAATTTATTACCTCATTCCAGCTACTTATTTCAGCTAAAAAAATATGTTATCAGCGTTAAATCAGGTTGAACCAGATTGAAACAGGCTGGAACTGGACTTTGGTAAGTAACCCGCAATTTAACGTGCAGTGCAGGGAATACCGATAGGATATTAAAGAAATCTCTTCCTACCTTCAGAACCCGGCCCAGATTTGCCCCTGATCGAATGATGAACACTTCATTTTACCAATTTTACATAATTGAACCAGATATTTAGCTAGGTCACAAACTATGAATACCGACAGAGTCCTCATAGCACATATTTACAAGCAAGGATGAAGCAAGTTTAGTCAAATTTAGTAAGTCGAGCACATCATGGGATTCATTGCAATCAGTAAAGGCCCGCGCACAATTGAAGTAAGAAAATAGTGAAATTGCAATAAGAGTAAACACAGGTACAAGCTGCTAAAAAACGTGGGAAATGTTCACTGACAGCTGTCAGTGACAGAAAAACTTCAAACCGCTGTCGTGGCAACAACAGTTTGATTGTTGCACCGTGTTTAAAAAAAAAAATACTTATCTCTGATTGGTTGAAGTAAGAATAGCGATAAGAAAGTTGGAATATTCCCAAGGTTATTATATAGTATCTTTGGCAGCGCCCATCAAGGCACGCTATATCCACGCTGCACCGTGTTTTTTTTCAAAAAATACTTATCTCTGATTGGTTGAAGTAAGAATAGCCATAAGAAAGTTGGAATATTCCCAAGGTTATTATATAGTATCTTTGGCAGCGCCCATCAAGGCACGCTATATCCACGCTGCGTGTGGAATGTGCGTGTGGTGGATATAGACACTTCGATGATTTAATCCAGAATATGAAGAGTACGTAACTCTACCTGTCGGCGAACTATAGAATTAACTGCATTATCGACCGAACGCGGCGGATGTGACGCCATGATGGTGGATCAAATGTCAGAAATGTTGGTGGACGAGTTGAAAACGGAAATAATATATTTTTTTACGCGATAGGATTTTGTATCAGTTGAGGTGGACCAGTTGAAAATGCCCTTAATATTTTTTGGATCAGTTTTAAAAACCACTGCCGTGGCACTGTCGTGCCGATAGCAGTTGGAGCAGTGGAGCAGTTGAAAGGGATAGCAGATGTAGTACTCCCAGCTGGTGGTACACAATGTAGCTACCGGCACTAGAGGCTGGCACAGAGAGTAAGGGCCTGAAACAAGCATAGGGAATAGTGCAGAAATATTTCCCCTCACTTCCCCAGCCTCGTTTCGCTAGGTCTCAGAAGTGGGGATGAAAATAAGGGCTGTGAACGTTGCCCGTCTAATACACTTCTTACGATGCCCCTGATTGGTCGGGGACCTTGGGACCTCGTGTACCTGGGCCTATCAGATTCTTTGTAAGAAATTGAGCGCTAGACAAGACGGTTAAACAGCAAAATAGCAAACATGGATACAAAACATTGAGGTGACGCTGCTACAGTTATTGGTGAAAAAGAAGAAAATTACTTCAACTTAAGTGAGTACAGTTCAATAACTTTCAATTTATCTGTCTGAGAGCATCTCCCTTGATTTAACACATATGTAGACGAGTTGTTATGTCCTGTTCAGTCACTAATAGTGTAGGTTCGGCACGAAAGTGAAATTGCTTTGGCTCCTTGTTCATTTTCAACGACTCAACATATTCTGATTGACTGGCTACTGACCACATTTAAAATGCCTGGTAATCACTTTTCAGATTTGATCCTGGATGATGAAGATGACGTGGAGGACACCGTCGTGCCGGTCGTGCCCTGATATGCCTTGCCATGCCTAGTCTGCTGTGTGGCTGCCTGCTCGAGTAAGTTATAGCCAGTTATGATGCCAATTTATTTGTACTATTGTTGCAAGCTGAACATTTTTGTAGGACTTTTGAGAACTTATTTTGGGGCTATAGTTGTTCGAAAATGTAGGTTTATGCCAGCAGCATTGTACAAGTTTGCACTGATCTTGCAAAGTCCTTAGCCGATGACTGTCTAAGTTTGCGGTTATTTTTTTTAAATACCGAAGAATTTTGAGTTATCACCCATTCAGCCACCCTAAAGTGTCGGAGAATAGGTATTTTGTTGGAAAATGATGTTCGATAAGGAACTCGGGTGTGTTTGTACTTGTTTCAGGTACGGCATCGGTAACAGCGCCCCAGTCTGAGACGGCTGGAGTCACCTTCACTTCGTAAACGTTTTTGTGTCAGCAATTTACATTGTATTTATTGGAGCTACAGTGTGTGAATTATTTTTACTGTAAATGAAATTCTATGGTTCAAATAAATACTAGCGTATCGTAAAGAAAAGTGGTGTTTGGAAAATTTTTACATTTACGTACATTTTTAATATTTGTTGTGCCAAGTGACTTGATATGAACTTTTGAAGTAATATAAAAAAACGTAGTATTTAATACTAAATAGACGGATTTTTATATTACTTCAAAAGTTCATATCAAGTCACTTGGCACAGCAACTGGTAGCTGGTGAACTGGATAGTACCAAACCCCCATTTAAAATTCCCGCAGATTAGGTCTCAGAATGCTGCGTTGCCAGTTCTTGCTGTACATATGTTGCAACCATGTGTGATTCAAACAGTTCTACAATTCTCTGCCAGGAGTTGCATATCTTAGGCGGAGCCTATTTATAATAGTATCTTTGACAGAGAGTATCTAGGGCTGGCAGAAGCAAGTCGCAAAGTCAAATCCAAAACCAAATCGAGGTACTAAACACAAAATTCAATGTACAATTAGCAAAAGATCTGAATGAAAAATTTAAAAAAATGTACAAAAACATTTTTGATAACCCCGAGAAAAAAAATTGAACCTGATTTACTAGATTTTACAGTTAGTAACTTGACTCTTTTTCTATCATCAGCGCGGCTCTTCGGCACTTGATCAACTGGGTCGATTCATTTCGATCCAGTTCGAGTTCGGGTTGGCACGTGCGGACGATGTTCTGGTAAGTTCATATTTTGTCGATTATTCCAATTCATGTTGGTCAGATTCGTTTCGAGTTGCCTAGTGCTGATGTTTGTTATACACATCTATCTTTCTGCCATTCAAACAAGCTGAACAATTCAGCAAATCAATACTCAATCAATTTGCTGAATTAATTCAGCAAATTCAGCAATTCAGTCTGCTAATTTCTAGTCGTATGCCGGCCCTCAAATCACTATCGGCCCCCGACCTTTTATTATCGCTTCCTGCAAGTAAAGCGTAAATAATATGTAGTTTTTGATCGGATTCGACAAAAGAACAATCCTGCGTGCACGTGCAGCATCCCACCCAGCATTGGATCAAATCCCATTATGACGAGCAATGATCGTTATGTCAGTGTCAATGACTCGCGTAAGTTATTTACAGTACTTATAACGGTCAATGAAGAATGTTTTTTGCTGTTTGGGGTGCAGGTACGGTGTACCTATTATATAACAAGTGTAGCAAATATAGCTTGTTGCGCCACATTTCAAGCAAGCTGGCATAACTCTGCAGCCTTTGAAGCATGTACACTTGGTCCATGATTGAATCACGTTATTATGCCAGACAAGGATGCAGTTCTTGGGAAAGTGGACCACATGGTCACTCGTAAACCACGTGGCTGCAAGTTTAATATTGCGTTTTCAATGGGAGTATAAATCCAAGTATTGCTGCAAAGTTCTTTATCGATATTTATTACATTGTCATGGAATATATTTGACATGCCGAAAATTTCTTTCCATGGGATCTGTTTTCACTGCCGTGGAATTTTCTTCCCTTTTGTATCCCGTTTTGAAATTCAGTGAGTATAACTGGATCAATTGTGTAGATGATATTGCACTGCCAATAACGAACCGGCGCACAGCCTTCCACCGCTTGCCGAGCTAAATTATTATGTATGACCTTTGCATGGAATGTGCTACCGTTTTGCTGATTCCGTCGATGATTTGTTGCAGGTCGCCCGAGGACCAACGCGTCTCGGACTCGATCCCGTTCTTCATCCAAACGGCAATTGTGACGTGTGGCTCGCGTTCGGGGGACAGCGAAGGGTGACGTACACGTGCAGGGTCCACCGGGCTCGGTGGCTTCAGGGAGGGGGAGGGGCTTGGTCTGTTAGTGGGGGGGGGGGGGGGGGGCAGGCAGGGCTATATTTAGAATCCCATTGGTTTGATTTGAATGTCTATAGTGATTAAATGAATGAGGTGTGGGTTGCATGTGTTGGAGTTGGGAATGGGTGGTTGGTTGGTTGGTTGGTTGGTGGGTTGGTTGGTTGGTTGGTTGGGGGAGACGGCCGTGGTTTTACGCTGGTGGGCGCAGGGATCTTTGCTCTGATATTTGCACTTTGGTTGCTGAGGTTTGCGCTATATCCACTGCGATTTATGAATACCAAACTATGACTGATCCGGAGCAGCTAGAACCTCGAGGGACGTCCAGGACTAGAGGCATGCCAACCAGTGAGACACAGGTGATCTCTTTCATTTCTAAACACTTGCCAGAACATCAAAGCCAAGACTTGACTGTACCTATCAAATATTTGGACGTTTATCCCCGTTCTCTGCATTGCAGCCGACTGATCCGGAGCTGCAAGAACTTCGAGGGACGTCCAGGACTAGAGGCGTGCCAACCAGTGAAACACAGGTGAGCTCTTTCATTTCTAAACACTTGCCAGAACATCAAAGCCAAGACTACACTGAACCTATCAACTATTTTGGACGTTTATCTCCGTTCTCTGCATTGCAGCCGACCGATCCGGTGCTGTAAGAACTTCGAGGGACGTCCAGGACTAGAGGCATGCAAACCAGAGAAACACAGGTGAGCTCTTTCATTTCTAAACACTTGCCAGAACACGAAAGCCAAGACTTGACTGTACCTATCAACTATTTTGGACGCTTATCTCCGTTCTCTGCATTGCAGCCGACCGATCCGGTGCTGCAAGAACTTCGAGGGACGTCCAGGATTAGAGGCATGCCAACCAGAGAAACACAGGTGAGCTCTTTCATTTCTAAATACTTGCAAGAAAGTCAAAGCCAAGACTTCACTGTATACCTTTCAAATATATAGGATTATAAAAATGATGGCTACTAACGTGACCAGTGCAACGGGTATTTACTTAATTCATGTGCTTCAATCGTTGCCTACCAAAGCCCGAAGAGCATGAGAGGTATGCAGACTCCAGGGGAATGTGTCTGGTAATTTGAGCTCTTTGGTTCCTTGCAGATTTTGCCGTTTGTCGATGAGGGGTGGTCTAGTGCGGACGTACTGTCGCTGTTCAAACTACGATTGCTGGAAGTCCGTGCGGAACTTCGCTGTCAGGATCCACCCAGCATCGGACCCAAGAACTGTCCATGGCTGTAAGTCAGGGGCCTTACCTAGACCGGCCATTTATAGCACGGTGCTATGGACTCTAGCACCGTGCTATAAAATGCCACCTCAGCACCGAGCAGTAACCCCGACCTGAGCGGCAGTATTACGGCCGGGTTATGGTAGCCAGCGCACAGCGACTCTTGACTTTCGTAACGAGCCATGAGATTGGTTGATTGGACCTCACTGCACAATGATGATTGTTTAAAAAGCAGTATGCCTTCTAGATAATGCTGTCATTGTAGCACCAGGTTGCTAGTGGTGCTAAGAAATCAACAAACTGCCCATTGTTGAAATTTCACCTTAAGGTCCGGGTTATACAAATCCAGTGGTTGTGTTATGTAATAACAAGCCCCACCAAATGGCCGAGCTAGGTAAGGCCCCAGCACATTCTAGACATAACTTTGTCTACTCCACCTTGACCATGGCATCTGCGTTTGTCAAGCATCGACGAATGCAATTATTACCAGCATCTCAAGTGCCTCAATCCATAGTTAACACAGGTGTTGAATAATTTGTCATGGCAACCGCCGATAGGATGCGATGGAATTCAACTGTTTCTGAAAGAGCAGATGCCTAATCCAGAGTTTTACACTGTGCCATTAGTAACACCGACCATTGGAATAGGCACCTAGGTTGGGTTTTGCACGCTTCTCTGGAATGTGTCATCTTACTTTGCAATCTTTGGCTCCTTGCAGATTTCGGCCGCTTGCGACTCGATTGAAAAGCGAACGACACTGCGTTGAATCACGCCATCGACACACCACACAGGCAGTCATCGACCAGTCACCGACAGTCATCGACCAGTCACCGACAGACCACACCGACAGACCACACCGACATTGGCTGTAAGTTGATCTTTCTTTCCCACAAGGAACAGCGTCACTCTACCATGATGGCAACCACTTCTTCAACTGCTTTTGTTACTTATTTCAAAAGATGCGATTGGTATAATTACTTTGGGACCCTTCTTTGTAATGATACTCCTGTTTGTTTTGCATCATTTGTGGTATTTAATAGGTAAAAACTCCCTAAAATGCATACATTTGCACAAACTTTTTGTTGTGGGAATAATGCCGCAGAGCCCCCATTCTGTCGTAGAAAGTATCGGTTTCCATTTATCAAGTAGGTACCTAACTGTTGGGCGAATCCGTTCAATACCCATAAGTTGCACAAAGCTTTATCTTGCAAATCGCAGTTACGTCAAATCAATTACCCTTTGCAGCCTGCTGAGGTCACGCATTCCTTTTTAATGGCTCAATGCAGAAAAAGGTTACCTACTTTGTTCTCTAGCAACAGGCAATTATCACAAATCAAAATAAATTACCTTTTCAAGTGATTAAACATGGGTCCCATGTAATTGCTAGCCAGTCACAAAACATTTAATCTCTTTGTACCGCCATGTGGATGAGAAATGATATGGTATTTGTAGACTTGATTTGAAGTTTGTCTGGGATTCACTCCATTACAGCTACCACTCGAACACACATACTTACTTGGCCATTCATTGCCTTTCTCCCGAACACAACAACTATATAGTTTTACATTGCATGACTTGGGATGCAATCCAGCAAAAGCAATGCAAATTGTGATAGCTAATCTCTTGTTGTCACTTTAATTCCCCATCCATTGGCAATAATTGCTTCTAGCTGTTTACATTGTGTCATACTAAGTAGGTACTTCTCATTCTATGTCTTTTGGTGGCCTGAAAATAGTGAAACTGCGCCCACAAAGAATTCCTTGTCATATCACAAATTAATTCTTGAAGTATGGATTGTTATTTTGGCCAGTTGCATTCATAAACTTGTGTTGTCATAAGTAAATTAAATTAAGTGAATTAACAAATCCTGATGAGTGTTGATCGGTTGTCTTCAGGCTTCGAAGGCGAGCGAATCGGCGGCCGGGGCGGAAGGAAGCTACACATCCGACGGGAACTCTGCGCCCGACTTCGACGCAGGGTGCCAAGAACCTTGCTCTGAGAACGTCGTTCTGTAAATAAAATGCGATAGGGCTCGTGTTCCTAAGACAAATCGCCGCCTCATACTCTTGGCACTCGTCATTTTAATTTACATGATAATTATTAAAATATTAATTAGGTATGCTAGATATTTAATACTTATATAATATATTAAACATGCAAGCACCTTGTCTGAAGGACAGTTTTCGTGATTGTAAAGGGGTCTGTACTCTGTAGTTAAGGGGTTCTTATTTTGATCGATTGCTTTTACGACACGTCCGCATCTTTGCGTAATTACATGAACATTTGGAGACTAGTCCATCGGGTATTTCAAGGTTTGGCAGCATCTTTTTTTGAGTAGGTTCCATTCCCATAGGAAGGGTTGTCGTTGTTGCAGTGTCGATTGTTTAGTTTGTCCTAGAATTGTTTGTTGTGCAGGTTCCGATTCATACGAAGGGTTGTCTGTGGTCGCAGTGTCGATTGTTTAGTTTGTCCTAGAATTGTTTGTTGAGTAGGTTCCAATCCCACAGGAAGGGTCGTCGTAGGATGTCGCAGTGGTTTCTTAGTCTTTAAATGTTCTTTTATAACATAACTTCAACTCACCAAACTGGGATTGTAACAAGGTGGGGGGCTAGAAAGTTATCTCAGACTCCTTGGCAATCATGATTTTAAATTCCATGCAAGATATTTATAACACACATAGCTATGTCATTGTTAGCACCCGTGAGGTAGGCCCTGGCGGGAGTTTTTCACGGTTTCCTCCCGTCCCTGCAGATAACGCAGGGTATAATGCGGGGCTTCATTCAATAATGGCCGTGACCGATCCGCCTCGCGGGCTAACTAGCATTATGGTTATCCTAGGTTATGTTTTGTTCATTTTCGTAACTTTTGTTTGGTGTACCTATTAAAGAGTTGTTAGTATGTATTGTTTTTTTGATGTCTACTATTTTTGTTCCTACATTGAAGCATGTAAGAAATGTAATTAAAATAACATGTGACTATGAGCATTGAATGTCGGGCATGAACTTGCATGATTGTTTTCTGTGTCCCTTTTGCAAGTTTTGAGAGCAAAAGAACGAAATGAGAATAAAATGTTTAGACTGCGCGTGCCAACTCCTGATCCCATTCCTTTCCAGCTGTTGCAAAGTCTTGGGAAGGCCACGGACCACGGAGTAGCCGAGTCGGACCGCATTGATGCAATTTGGTTTTGAGAGTTAGAAAACGCGACTGAGTGTCACTCTGGCAGCAGTACATGGGGCTTTAAAGAACTTTTAAGATGTTCACTATCTGGCCCCATTACCAAAGCTGGATCACTACTAAATAGGATATTACCTCAACATTTCCTGTTCTTGCACCATGACTGGCTGGGTTTGTACAACACACTCTGGGCTGGTTTGATGCAATTTTAGTTCCAGCCGGGCCCGGCTGGAACTAAAGTTGCCTCCGGTATACATTAACAACCCACAAAAAAAAATTTTTCTAAGGTACATCCGAAGTCTACACCAAAAACAAAAAACTCGCAGCTAAAAACGTTCTTACACCAAAAACAAAACACTCGCAGTTAAAAACGTTCTGAAATGTATTATAAGCACTTGCTCTCGAAGTCTCAGAAGCATCTAACCATTCGCATGGGTTCATCGCTAATTCAAAGAGATATAAACAAAAAAGACATCAAATGAAAACAACCCACAAAAAGCAACAAAGCAACAACCTGCAGGACTTACGGATATAATATCGGCTCTGTGCAAACAATACTCTATCGTGACTTCGTACATTTTGAAATTATTCTGACATTTTCAACAAGAGCATTAAAACATCATTTGGGGTCTATTGAAAACAATTTCTTGCATGAAAATTGTTAGAATAAATTCTACAATAAAATACTTAGCTCACATGTTAATCCAAAATCAATTTATCCCAAATAATATCTATGATTTGTGAAAACCTTCAGAATAAGGTAGGTATATCTAGGTAACCAACTGTATGGTACATTTTAAAATAAATATGCATCCAACAAAATACTAATTTTACATCCGCCGTCAAAATGTACGAAGTCACGATAGAGTATTGTTTGCACAGAGCCGATATTATATCCGTAAGTCCTGCAGGTTGTTGCTTTAGGCCAATGTATAGATGGGTACGTTGGCTGAAAATTATTCTCGATAGGTACCTAGGTACCTATTGGCACAGGTGGGTGCAGCCGGTGGTGAGCATGGCCCCACCAAATGTGTCTGATCATGATCCACATATGATGTTTATGAAAATTAGATCCGGGTACCCATACCGATGTAAGAAAATGTTAACATTTTGACCCGTCACCTGTAGATACGCTTTAATTCTGCAAAGAGGGCAAAGAATATGAGGGGTAAGTTGGTTTATTAAACCTATTGCAGCCAAGCCTGTACCAATATTACCTATGCCATACTTACCTCAACCATGTCAATGCTTCTGAGACTTCGAGAGCAAGTGCTTATAATACATTTCAGAACGTTTATAACTGTGAGCGTTTTGTTTTTCGTGTAGATTTTGGATGTAGGTACCTAAGAAACAATTTTTTTGTGGGTTGTTTTCATTTGATGTCTTTTTTGTTTATATCTCTTTGAATTAGCGATGAACCCATGCGAATGGTTAGATGCTTCTGAGACTTCGAGAGCAAGTGCTTATAATACATTTCAGAACGTTTTTAACTGTGAGTGTTTTGTTTTTGGTGTAGGAACGTTTTTAACTGCGAGTTTTTTGTTTTTGGTGTAGACTTCGGATGTACCTTAGAAAAAATTTTTTTTTGTGGGTTGTTTTCATTTGATGTCTTTTTTGTTTATACCTCTTTGAATTAGCGATGAACCCATGCGAATGGTTAGGGCAGTGTGTGTTTTAAATTTGTCTCGTCAGCGTAGCCTCTCAAAACGGTTTGTGCTCTGATAGCTCCGTACACTCCCAGTCTATGGTTGGAATGTGTGTCTTATAGTACCTAGGTAAGCAAAATGCACACTGGTGTGGTTGTGGTTTGTAGTGAAAATTTTATGCCTTTTTTTGACAGGTAATGAATATGTTTTTGAAGTAAAATATGAACTTTGTCACAGATCCATGAATTGTCATTTTGCAAATATGTAGTTGCATTTAGTATATTTTTATTGTAATATGGCTTTGACTAATCAACATTAAAGGGAATTGAGCAGATGTAAGTTTTAAAAATTAAATATAAATTCTGCAAATTTTCAAGTTAATATTTGACCCTGTAATTGGTCAGCATGCACGAGCCTCAAGAAAATTGAGAGTGTCAAATTATGATGAACATGCGGAGCTTGAATAAAATCTTAGGACATATACATTTTTCAAGGCAGCTTACGGAAAACGTTACCCTAAATTCGCCACTAATTGAGCGATATAAAGTGAAACCAAATGAAAATTCAATGCACAATATCTTGAAATGCACTCAAAAGGTGGTGAAAATTTTGAAGATGTTTGAGCTCCTGTTTAATACGGTACTCTGTATCATCGTACAAAAGTACCTACATAAGTTGCTAGTAATAATTTGGAAAGGGTTCAATTTGCAGACAGCTTAATATGCAAGGGGGTGCGGTAGAGCACGCATAGCGGAAATAAGAGAAAGTGGGGATATTTATTTGTGGAGAGATAGAAGTGTTTTTAAAATTGTGATATTTATTTTTGTATATTATGTAGTTAAACATTTGTTGAATTAAATTAATTTAATTTAATCTTTGAAAATGTTGTTAATATAGAAATATAAATGATTGGTGAAATACAATACATGTTGATTAAAAGTGTATATACAATCACACTTCATAAAGAAAAGAATAATGTATATTGTTCACAAAAGTTCAAGATCGATGAAAGAGATGGTCATACTATAAATAATTTTAATGAAAATAACAATAATAAAATGTAAGAAGGTACCTATTATTATGAAATTAGAACTTGTATTGAAAAGAATAGAATTTCAGTGGTTAATGATTGTCATTAAAATTAAATTCAATCTTCCCGCCATTTGATTTGTTGATGACGAGAGCTGGAGCTGACCGTTGACCGTTGACCGTTGATCGTTGAATATTGGAGAGTTTTCCACCCACAAGAGCATGTGGAAGTGCTGTGTCCCTCTACATTGATACTCCCTTCTCACCCAATAGTGCGTTACTTTCCCAAGTGGAGCATCTGAAGAAGTAATGAACATCATCATTGCTTGGAATTTGTTGTCGAAAAACCGTGCAGCAGAGACTGGATCCAGAGCGATGAGCTCACTCGTGGATTTGTTTTCCATCTTTGGTCCATTGACATCGAGCAAGAACTGTTTAAGTTCAATCCATTCCCAGTCGCTGGCACTAAGAGTCAGGAACCAAGTTGCAGGCCCATAATTGATTGTCATACATTTCAAATTATTCCTTGGTACTCTCCAAAACTGTTCTGTATTGCGTAGACGTGAGAAAATATTTGTTAGTTCTCCATGTAGCTCATCTCTTGCCATTTGGTCTAAACGTTGTTTTGCAGTGAAGCGAAGGTTTGGATTGAGAACTGTCAGTTTTTGATATATTCCGGCCTTCATTTGTCGTACATTAGCGTCATTAAGTGAATAGAATAAATATTGAGGGTCGAGTCGGAATCTCGCATGTTTAGATTTCAGTCTACTTTTAATAAACTCTGCTGAAGGCAGCTTTATATTCCGCTCATGGAATTGCCCATAAAGGCCTTCACAAAATAAGTGCGGAAAACGTTTTAAATCTATTTGTTTATCTTCAAACTTCATGGGAGGCTCATTTATTCTTAGCATTTGGTATATATCAGATGCGGATCTAGTGTCATGAGCTTCATACATTGGATGAATTGTTACATCTTGGTATTCAACTTCGTTCTGTTCATCAATTCGCATTAGCATTCCTTTATTAGGACCTTTGATGGAATGATTCATCAAGTTTCCATCACTATTCTTGATAAGTTCATTGTTAGTTGTGGCCTTGTGCAGGAGTCAACAAGTTCTTGGGCACACATTGGATCAGGGTTACACTCTTCCAATGAATTAAACTGATATTCATTACTGGTGTCTTTAACAGTCAAAATTGTCAATACCTGAGACAGATCTCCATTTGAGGTTTCAATCATTTCTGAACCACCATTCTTTACAGCATCAAAACTAATTGAATTTTCAACGGTATTGGGTTCCGGCATGTGGTCTGGGATAGACTTAGTGCAGGTGTCTATAGGTTCTTGCGTGCATATTGGATTGGGATCATCCTCATCAGATGAATTGTTTATAGACTCACATTGATATTCAATCTGAGGGTCAATGCCATCAAGAAGGTTTGCTGGTTCATCATGTAACAATATTTCTTTGTACAAATGATTTATTTGTTTAAGCACTACAAGAGCTGCAAATATGTTATGTACATTTACAATATTCTCCCAGATTATTTTCGCCTTTGTAGCTAGACATCTTACTAAGATATATATTTCTGGATTTTTATTTATTGGCTCATGCGGCTTTGACAGAGTCTTTAGAGTTTCCTCGATGGGTAATGGTAAATGTATTGATGTTCCAACAAATTTTTGCACTTTTTGTCGGTTTGGAATATTTTTATTTCCAACGGTTTCCATGCGTTTAATCGTTTGGAAGGCACGGCCTCGTTGGACTAATGGCAACTCGAATGCATTTAATCTAGCTATCTCTTCTGGGACTGGTTTGACAATCAACCCATTCAACACGCATGTGGGGGGCATTTCGTCTTTCCTAAATCTTTGTAAGCAATAATGGCAAATTGTTTCACAATCTTTTTTCTCTGGTACTGTGGCATTAAATGCCTCCAGATGTTCCCATGCCACACATTTAATTGGTGTCTTGAGCTTTTTCAGATTGCTAATATCTCTAAAATAACATAGCTTTTCACAGCTGATGCACTGGTGAATTGGCAAATCCATTGCTCTTTTGGTGAATGCATAGAATGCGTTCTTGTATCGACTTTGAATTACATCCTCGAGCAAATTTTCATGATCTTCTTTCACTGAGAACTCTTTAGAGTTTTTTTCAGCTGTATTTGCGATTTCATTTAACTGAAGTACATCATTGTCAGCTAGAGCTTTATCAATATCCCTTATTTGGAAAACGCACTTGCGTAACTCATAGAACTTTTTGCACAATTGTCTTACTAGTGGATAGTGTGATCCTAGAGTTTTCAGAAAGAGCAGGGTTAACCGACACGAGTGTAACGTCAAGTGACAACTTATTGGATGTCCCCTTCTTTTTGACCATTTGCTCCTTGCATCACAAACATCTAGGTGTTCAGCAAAGTTTAAAAGATTTTTTGGCTGGGTACATTTAACTTTCTTTAAAATATCCAACATGCGTTTTATAATGATAACTGTATCAAGGTTGCATATTTCTGGAGAACACTCCCACACAGGAGAAGCACTATTTCTTTGATTCTGCTTTCCTTCTTTGATGCTAGGGAAGATGTTTGCCGCTTCCCCCTTTTCATTTATTGCAATAGCTTGTTTTACCTGTAGGATATTATAAGTTGAACAGTGAAAGTAGGGTTCATTTTTACTCGAGTGTTTTGATTTGCCGCAAAGCACTGTAACTCTGTCACTAAATGTTTTTAACCGAGATTGTTGGTATTTGGCCAGATATGTTATAGAAAGATCTCTAAGTTTCTTCAGGAATGCTTTTGATTTCTGTACAGAGTTTTTTCTACTATGCAAGACCCACTTAAGAATTCGCTCAGCCTCCATGCGATTCGATACATTATCTTTTTTGCTCAGCTTAGTAGCTACCTTACGAGTGTAAAGTTCTATGGAACCTCTTAACTTGATTGTGGCTCTCTGCACAGATGCCCTATATCTCCTTTTGCACAAAACTACTTTCACGCGGAATAACAACCTCTGTTGCATGATTTTTGTTTTGTTTACTGCAGGAAGTATTATTTTTGAAGAAGCAGCATTACAGTTTTCTTGAATGTTAGAATTGTCATATTTCTTCAATCGTCTAGCATATAGTCTATCACATTCAGCCTGGCGCCGTGACATTTGCCTATTATTGTCATTGAATTGTGCTTTAATTGAATTTATTTTCATTCCTTTTCTCCCCAATGTTTGTACTTTTAGTGAATGACTCTTTCTTGAACACATTTTTGTTGGGGTTTCATGTTTTTGTGGATAAGATACATTTTCTTGTAGACCCTTCTGAACTTCATTTAATTTGTAATGGTTCTGTGGCTCTGTTACTTTAGGTTTGGATGCAAGCAAAGCCTTTTTTATCATCTCATTTTGATTAACTTTCTTTTCACCATGTATGGAATGTTGTAGATTTCCTGTATGGTTCAGTTTAATCTTTATTTTTGGCTTAGAGGCATTTTGGGCATTTCTATTAACTAGCAATTCATTTCGCTTTGCGGCATAATATGCCTTGCGCTTTAAAAGAATTTCATTTCGATTTTCCGCATAATATGCAGCCTTGCATTTTGCTCTTGATTGTCTCAATTTTTCATCACCTACTTCTTTGTTACCCTCACTTATTTTGTCACATTCCTTATCATTAACTAAGGATTTGGATGCATTTCTTTTAGCTAGCAATTTATTTCCGTGTGCTGCATAATTTGCCTTGCGCTTTAATTGAATCGAATTTTTGTTTCGTGCATAATAGGCCTTGCAATATTCTCTTGATTTTCTCAAATTTTCATCAACATGTTCTTTGCTAGTCTTGCTTCTTTCGTCATATCCCTCATCATTACGTGATGCATCGTTTGTTTGGCCAAACATTTCTTCACATATACCTATACCTACTTGTATTATGTTTTTTTGAAAACAGTCCTAGATGCAAGGGACCTGCTTCAATTATTGTTTTTATTTATTTTATATGCTTATCTCTAATTTTCTTGGCTTTTTACATCTTCATTTTTTTTAAAATTGTCTAAGTTCAAAAAATTACCTAGGTACCTCGAACTCACAATTTCTTAGCCTATCCAGATTGGTTTGGCACGTATTGAGCGGTTTTTAAATTAATTTCTATGAACAGGTTTTAAACACATTCAGTCTCGATATCGATATATTCTTATGCAGGTACTTGGCTATAAGTTCAATAAAACTTTATTCAATTATCCACTAGCACAATAATTCCACTGTGTGCATTCCAGACGTGTGACTTTTCAAGCTAAGGTTTGTCTTGAAATTCTTCTACTAGGTAGGTACATCAAACTTTGTTTGGGATACCTACCTACCCATTAATTGTAGCTAAGCTTTTGTTAAAAGGCTTTTGAATATATGATTCGAATCTCATTCAGACTTAAACATACAGAGTATATGCGTGTCTTTTCGACTAGTACCTTTGGTTTTTCAATTCACATTTTTGTGCAAACTTTTTTTTTTAGGATCAGCTCATACAGTGTAAAACATACAGCGTTTTGCTTTGCTTTTCCACTGTGAATATTTAATTCCTTTTATTTTTTACCTCTTTTTCCTATTTTGGAAATGGGTTATTGCTCATATACAGTCTCAAACAGACTTTATTTCGGATCAGCTCATACAGTGTAAAACATACAGCGTTTTGCTTTGTTTTTTCACTGTGAACATTTCATTCCTTTTATTTTTTACCTCTTTTTCCTATTTTGGAAATGGGTTATTGCTCATACAGTCTCAAACAGACAGAGTTGCATGTTTTTTCGACTGTGAACATTGCTTTCATTTGACCAGTTTCCTTTTCTTTCTGCTTTAAAGATACATTTAATTTAGGTATGTTAAAGACAAGTCTAAAGCTTCTACCTACCTACTTCTACCTACTTACTACCTACTTCTGTTCTTTGCTACTCTTTAATTCTATTATCCTTTCTTTCCTCTTCTTTAGGTGCTAGTACCTACATAGTGTTGCTGTACAAGTGTTGCTAGGAAATTAGGTGTATAGCTCTAATTAATAGTTGATAGTATATGGATTGGGTTGACTTGACAGATATTTTATTGTTATGGTTGGCACAAAGAAGCCAATTAGGTACCTAGTTATCTAAAAAAACAGTTTTGATTGTTCACTAAAGACAAGATTGGTTAGGGTGCTATATAATTTTTTTTATGTTACATTTAAATAAGTTTTGGTATGTTTACATTTAAAATAATTCTATAAAAGCTAGAAATTTAAACAAATTACTATATTTCTATTCTCCTTTTTTTAGCAATGGCGTCGTTTTCCAATTACCAGAAACGCAGCGTAGTTATCTGACGTGACCAGTCGAGTACCTAGTTCCCCTTACATTACACCTTCCACTAATATTACAATTAACACAAATTATTCTAACCAGTTCAAGATTTCGTGGATTCGAGTTGTCAAGAAAGCCCGCAGACCTTATAAATGTATATATTTTAAAATGATATGTTTCTTATTAAGCTTTGTGACAGTGGAGCCTATCAGGAAGTCATATAAAAAGTATAAAAGTACATGGTACCACCATTCCGTAGATTCTGAAATAAATGCTTATCACCATTTTGATTATTTATATTTGTGCTGGTCAGTGTCATGCAAACGGCATTTATAGTAACTCATACTTATAATTGGTGCGAGTGGCCTTTTTGATTACATTTTCACTTTTTAAACGGTAAAGTATCAATTAGTTTTCCTGGCTTTTGGTGACTTTTCTATTCGTATGTTGGCATTTTCGACGTGTTGCTAGTAGCTCGATCTGGTAGCGTAAGCGTGAACCTTTACTGCGAAGTGCCAATTGCGATTATTGGCCTTGGGAATCTGTGACGAAAGTGAAGAAATTCGTCCTATGGTGTGTTCACGGTTTTACTCTTACGGCCCTGCGTAAAACTTCGATTGCTAAATTTCTAGAGCGAGTTTCGTAACGAAAGTTTTGGTAACGCCGGGAATTTATGTCATGTAAGACAAATCGTAGCATTGGACTCGGCAGCTTGTGTACTTTCAGTGTTTTTTACCGGTACTCGGGTCGTCTGTTGATGCGCCTAGTAAAGGAAGTGGCAGGACAGGACAGGACTGGGGGGGGGGGGGGGGGGGGGGGGGAGGATCGGTGAACAAGACGCTCGAACGCGGCCGATACCCCGCTCGACTACACTGGAGGACCGCGCTGCGCGCGCTGACCGCGTTCGGCGCGCGTACAATTAGACTTCGGGGAAGTCCTGCCGGACTTCCGGATACCGGTATAAAGTTTGTGTTCTGAATTCAGTGCTGAAAGTAATATCTTGCATTCGAATATGAATATCCTTTACTGTGTACTAATTTTAAGCCATCTTGCTTATAAATAATGCTTCAAATAATGCTTTCCAACAACGATCACTTCATCGGAGCATAATATCAAAGTTTGAACGATGATGTGCGCTGTGCAATCACAAATTGATCGCAGCCAGCAAATGAATGAATTTAAGTATTGCTTTATGACTTGCATCCTAGGGATTAGAGGGATTAAAGGTATCTACCAGTAAAGTACTACCACATTCATGTTGTTTCCAGCTTATGTATATTTTGGGCATACGCGGTGTCAAAATTGAGGAAGCTGTCAAAACACTGTGCACCAGGGGGCCTATTCTTGAAATTGTCGTTATCGAAGGCCTTAACTTCAGAGATTCCTTACCGGTATGGTAAGGCGAGGAGAGATATCGCCAGCCTTAGCAGCGCGCCCTATTGCAATTCACGAAACAAAAACCTTAACTTGGTATGTTTTTCGATATGCTGCGCAATATTATAGCGATTTATCGCTATGCACATGCGCCTTAGCCCTGTGCATACGACTTTTTAAAATCTCAGCCTAGACAAAATATGTATCGTGAAACCAGCAGTCAAAAACCGCCACTTCGATCAAATACTTTACATTATCAGACTTGCTGGTGTTTTAAAGTAAATGATTTTTCTTACGTTTTGATTTATTATTTAGCCAAATAGATTTATCATCGAGGGTAGTTTTCTTGTTTCCATTTTATTTAACCTTGTGAACTGTCATTATTCTAAATATATAGTTCGGTAATGAATAAGATCGACATTACGATTACCAAATACTTGTATTGCGGTCGTTGAAAGATTACATCACTAAACAATAACACAATATTCTACTAAAATATGCGATAGGTACATTTGTAAAATGCATACCTACAAGGATACCGATGTGGATCATTCCCTCGATGCATTCAAGTCGCCTGTGAGGCGCTCGCCATATCGTACGACCTTCGATCATTGCTAGCCGATCAACGGCTAGCAATGATCGAAGGTACGACGAGGTATTTCGCTCACCATAAGTTAAGGCGTGCGATAGACCAAAATGCTTAACATATCGCGCCATAACTTTTCAAGAATGCGGATTTGCTATAATTTAAGGCACGGCGCCTTAAAACACGAGATAAGGCAGCGTTAACAATTAGAGAATAGCCCCCCAGGTAAGGTTCACAGATGACAGTACGCGCAAATTGCACAGGAGCTATAAACACGGTTGCATAATCTCAAAGTCACCACAAAAAATATGACATGCACAAAAATTCGAAGTTTTTTGGGTTCAATTTCCTGACAGTGCAGATCAAGGGCTACTTCCTTGTAGTGGAGGCGTTGAAACTGTAACCTTGGGGGACGACGTCGTGCACATGCAAGGTGATGCACATAGGACGATGGCGGCGACGACGATGACCATCATCCATACTCGGAGTAGAATACAAATCGGCAACCCCTACGATTAGGATTAGGTGACCTGGGACGATGGATACGGCGACGGAATCATCCCCTACTCCAAGTCAAAGAGCATATCGGCGACCTCTAATACTTGAAGGCAGGTTGCACTGGCACGACGGCGACAACGAAGGCGTCGTCCCATACTCCGTGCAAGTGTTACCTAAGCGTATTGCGTATGTGAGCTCTGAGCAAAGTTTATGTGAGCGGCCTATGAGGAATGCCGCCGCCTCCGCCGGCGGATCGTACGCACGACGTACGACGCACAACGCTCGACGCACGACGCACTACGCTGGACGCACGACGCTCGACGCACGACGCTGGACGCACGACGCTCGACGTACGACGCTCGACGCACAACGCACAACGCTCGACGCACGACGCACTACGCTGGACGCACGACGCTGGACGCACGACGCTCGACGCACGACGTACGACGCTCGACGCACAACGCTCGACGCACGACGCACTACGCTGGACGCACGACGCTCGACGCACGACGTACGACGCTCGACGCACGACGCTCGACGCACGACGTACGACGCTCGACGCACGACGTACGACGCTCGACGCACGACGCACAACGCTGGACGCACGACGCTCGACGCACGACGTACGACGCTCGACGCACAACGCTCGACGCACGACGCACTACGCTGGACGCACGACGCTCGACGCTCGACGCACGACGTACGACGCTCGACGCACGACGTACGACGCTCGACGCACGACGCTCGACGCACGACGTACGACGCTCGACGCACGACGTACGACGCTCGACGCACGACGTACGACGCACGACGCACAACGCTGGACGCACGACGCTCGACGCACGACGTACGACGCTCGACGCACAACGCTGGACGCACGACGCTCGACGCACAACGCTGGACGCACGACGCTCGACGCACAACGCTGGACGCACGACGCTCGACGCACGACGCTGGACGCACGACGCTGGACGCACGACGCTCGACGCACGACGTACGACGCTCGACGCACGACGTACGACGCTCGACGCACGACGTACGACGCTCGACGCACGACGTACGACGCTCGACGCACGACGTACGACGCACAACGCTCGACGCACGACGCTGGACGCACGACGCTCGACGCACAACGCTGGACGCACGACGCTGGACGCACGACGCTGGACGCACGACGCACGACGTACGACGCTCGACGCACGACGTACGACGCACAACGCTCGACGCACGACGCTGGACGCACGACGCTCGACGCACGACGTACGACGCTCGACGCACGACGTACGACGCTCGACGCAAAACGCTTGACACACGACGCACAACGCTCGACGCACGACGCAAGACGCACGTCGTCGTCGTCGTCGTCGTCGTCGTCGGGAAACCCGATTTTACCGCATGGGGATCCGACCGCGTTTGATCCGACCACAAGGATCCGAAAATTGTATATATTTTTTCTGGCGCTTTAATGAGCAATTTTGAAAAAAAAGCATTAAATCTTGTGTTATAAGTCAACACAAATTAGTAATCATAACTCTACACCCCCCCCCCCCTTCCTCCCGGGGGAGGGTGGCCCTGAGGTCTCGCCACGGGGGCCCTGGGTAGGACAAGGTACCCAGTCCGTCTGGTCCCTGGTCGCCACCGTCTAGTCGTTGAGCTCGCCGATATACATTAACACCCGAATAGGGGATGAAGCCGTTGTCGTCGTCGTCGCTGTCATCCTACTTTATTGCCCCCTTGTTGTGCAGGACGCCGTTAAACGCCCCTTCATCTCGGAATAATTGCACTTGACAGTTTGGTCGAGATTTTTTGTTTACAGCTTCATTATTGCTGCGGTATCTTGATATCTAGCTCTGCGATGAGCTTCTGTCAGGATGCTGTTAGGCATCCTTCCTTACAATGCGATTGCACCCTTACATGAGAGATTGAGTCCATGTTATCATGTCGCGGTCTATATTAATATTGTTTATGTTAACACTGAAGACGTGTCCGGACATGGATGGCTTGGAGAAGCACAGTAGGACTTCCATTTCTGTATACATATACTGAGACGCCACAATTTGCACGTGATGCTGATGCGATCTAGGAAACGTGGCATGTTGCCCCATATTGCATCATTTTGTCTTTTGAATATAGTGTTGGTCCTCCAATACTAAAGGACATTCTTAAGTACACTCTAGACTGCCTGTAAGGCTAGATAAGCTTCCACGTCATCACCGGGTACACTCTAGACTGCCTGGAACTTCCAGACAGCTTTCCAGGCAGCTTACCTAGCCTTCCAGGCTGGAAGGCTAGGTAAGCTTCGCCGTCATCAGCGGGTACACTCTTGACTGCCTGGAAGGCTAGGTAAGCTTCGCGGTCATCACCGGGTACACTCTAGACTGCCTGGAAGTCTAGGTAAGCTTCGACGTCATCACCGGGTACACTCTAGACTGCCTGGAAGGCTAGGTTTACGTCATCACCGGGTACACTCTAGACCGCCTTGACGGCTAGGTAAGCTTCGACGTCATCACCGGGTACACTTTAGACTGCCTGGAAGGCTAGGTAAGCTTCGACGTCATCACCGGGTACACTTTAGACTGCCTGGAAGGCTAGGTAAGCTTCGACGTCATCACCGGGTACACTCTAGACTGCCTGGAAGGCTAGGTAAGCTGTGCCTCCCTTTCAAGAAACTTGGGTGTGCCGTTTCGGGGTGTTTTTATTTGGTGCGGTGGCTGGGGGTGTGTGATGTGCAGCCCTTCAAACTGCTGCGAGATGGAATGTGAATGTATATCGCGAGTCATTGTTTCATGTTGTGTGGTGGTGTTGGAATGTGTGGCAGTTGTTGCGATTGCCCGTTGGGGGTGAATGAATAAGTATGGTTTTTGTTGATAGACGACCTGTTTGCTGTCCTTGTTTTTTGATGGGATGTTCCTATGTACTAATTACTTGGGTCTTTATTGCGTTGGAGTGGAATTGTTACTAATGTATGGTGTATCATTTTGATAGATATGACGCCAGTTGATTTGTCTGACCGGTTTGAGTTATTTTGGGAATACCTACTTGATTTGCTGAGCTGATTTAGTTCTTCAGTCGTGGTCGAGATGTCGAATTGCGAGGTTTTTTTTGGTCAATGGTTGAGTTTATTTCTGGCGTTTTTAGTGATGAGGAGCGGTTGTTGGAGTGGTTGCGGGCGCACGGTGTGTTGAGGCGGAGGATGGTTTGTGAGAAGAGTGGGGGCGAGTGCGTGTTGAAGGGGGACTTTCGGTACGTTTATGGCAAGACGGTGACCACCCGTAAGGGTAAAACGCTTGAACACCGTGGATTCGAACACGCAAATACCTACCAGAGATGAAGACTTTTGGGGGAAAATTTGGTTTTAAGTTTATTTTGTTCAGGATTTTTTTTAAAATTTGTTGTAAGCTTTGGTAAGCTTTTATTTAGGTATAGTAACCTTTGTGATATTTTGTATTGCTTGATTATTTCAAGGTAACTATGTTTGGTATATATTCGGTATTATTTTTTTTGACGGGTTAACCAGGGATGAGCGGACAAATTCGAAGGAATTTCGAGTGGCCATCGGCATGCGAGGAAAGTCAGCGCATGGAGCATTCAAGAGACTGACCATTTTGGAAATCTCCAGGCCTTGTGCATTGTGCGACGGTTTTGTGACAGTTCTCTGCTCTAACATCGCATTGAAAAAGGCTTATTCCGTATAGCAACAAGTTGCATGATCTTGTAGGTCAATCGATGAGCCAGAGATTTCCTGTCGGTGCCTTGCATTTCCATTGAGTTTATTAATGCCCAAACTGTTTATTTTTCAATTGTGTGAACCTTGAAATAGTGAGTATATGCAATATATCTAAAGATAGATTTTTAACATGCTTTTAAGGATGTTAAAAAATTTTTCAGTGGGGTATGGTGTAATGAAGCAATTATTGTTATAAGTAATTATTGTTATAATTATGTAACTATTTAGAACTAGAGCTGTTATGCTGACTAAAAAAGCTAGCAGTGCAACTTTTATTATTATTATAAAGCAGTCAGTTTGTTGTGTGAGGCAGCACAACAAACCTTTGGTTTAAAAGGCACATGGACTCAGTTGTCAGGAGGGAGTTCTTTGGTGAGCGATCGGGACCATGTGACCTCTAGTACCAAGGGGTTGCCGTGGCGACCTGGGTGAGTTAGTTTGTAATTACTTAAATATGTTCTAAGTTAATAGCCACCATGCAATAGATATTTCAATGTTCATATTTGTAAAACTAGGGCGAACGCAATTTGTGTTGCGTTGAAGATGAGCGTAGCGATTTGTATTTAGCGCATAAAAAGATTGAGGCAAAAAGCCTAAATCATGGAGCAGCAAGCCGGACCATTGCTTTTTCGAAAATTCTGATCACTTGAAATTGTAAACGATTCTGGCCTTTGTTTGCTTCTGTCCGAGCTGTAGGGTAGCGGAAATATGCTCATTTTGAGATCATTGAGCAATGTTCTAATATCTGTCAAATCTTGAATTCAACTTCAAGTCCAAAAATCTGGTGTGATGTTTCGATTTGGTTCCGATGGTTACTAAAGGCAATAATCGAAATTGGCAAAATTTGATAACAATACGCACTTTTAAATAAGTATCCGTACTTTACCAAACATGCCCAATTGTCGAATATTGCTATTTTTTCTGCTTTGAAGGAAAGAGGTATGGAGGATTTTCTTGAAAAACGCAGGGGGTCTAAGTTGAGAACAAAAGTAGACATCCTGAAAATTTCATCCCACTCGAAGCAGGCGTTTGGCCTGTAGAGCGCACGCAAACACACATACAAAAAAAAAAAAAAACAAACAAACAAACAAACACACACAAGTGCTTTTTTTTAGCAGTAGTGAAATTGATGATTTCGCTTCGCTCGCTTCGCTCGCTACGCTCATCAATGAAGTCATGTCATTAAATGTCTGACTTAAAGATTAAATAAGAAAGAACAATTTAACTTCTTCAACACATTTCATCAGCGCAGGAGCGTTCTCCACCTTACCCACCTCCCTGTGTTATCCACTGATTAACTTTAGTATAATGATATAGTACTAGGGCGAACGCAATTTGTGTTGCGTTGAAGATGAGCGTAGCGATTTGTATATAGCGCATGAAAAGATTGAGGCAAAAAGCCTATGTAAATCATGGAGCAGCAAGCCGGACCAGTGCTTTCTCAAAAATTTTGATCACTTGAAAATGTAAACGATTCCGGCCTTTCTTTGTTTCTGTCCGAGCTGTCGGGTAGCGGAAATATGCTCATTTTGAGGTCATAAAGCAATGTGCATGTTAATACATGGATTAACTCATGCCCAAGGGTTTTTATTGGGTTTTATTAGGTTGGTTTTTATTGGGAAAAATCTGGTGTGATGTTTCGATTTGGTTTCGATGGTTTCTAAAGGCAAATCGAAATTGGGAACATTTGAAAAAAATACACACTTTTAAATAAATTTCCGTACTTTTCCAAACATGCCCAATTGTCGAATTTTGCTCTTTTTTCTGCTTTGAAAGTGAAGGGTGTGGCGGATTTTCTTGAAAAACGCAGGGGGTCAAAGTTGAGAACAAAAGTAGACACCCTGAAAATTTCATCCCACTCGAAGCAGGCGTTTGGCCTGTAGAGCGCGCGCAAACACACATACAAAAAAAAACAAAAAAACAAAAAAACAAACACACACCAAGTGTTTTTTTTAGCAGTAGTGAAATTGATGATTTTGCTTCGCTCGCTTCGCTCGCAACGCTCATCAAAATTTATAGGTACCGAAACGCCAATTTACATAATAGCATGACACTTTACCCCCATTCTTCCTTTTCACCACTGCCAATAAACGGCGATCTGCTTTAAGTTTGTTGTTTTGTTGATACTCGCAGGGGGTCTAAGTTGAGAACAAAAGTAGACACCCTGAAAATTTCATCCCACTCGAAGCAGGCGTTTGGCCTGTAGAGCGCGCGCAAACACACATACAAAAAAAAAAAAAAAAAAACACACACCAAGTGTTTTTTTAGCAGTAGTGAAATTGATGATTTCGCTTCGCTCGCTTCGCTCGCTACGCTCATCAATTAAAATACGGTAATTGGCGATGGTTATAAAAATAAAAAATAATATGAATAATAACTAGGGCGAACGCAATTTGTGTTGCGTTGAAGATGAGCGTAGCGGTTTGTATATAGCGCATGAAAAGATTGAGGCAAAAAGCCTATGTAAATCATGGAGCAGCAAGCCGGACCAGTGCTTTCTCAAAAATTTTGATCACTTGAAAATGTAAACGATTCCGGCCTTTCTTTGTTTCTGTCCGAGCTGTCGGGTAGCGGAAATATGCTCATTTTGAGGTCATAAAGCAATGTGCATGTTAATACATGGATTAACTCATGCCCAAGGGTTTTTATTGGGTTTTATTAGGTTGGTTTTTATTGGGAAAAATCTGGTGTGATGTTTCGATTTGGTTTCGATGGTTTCTAAAGGCAAATCGAAATTGGGAACATTTGAAAAAAATACACACTTTTAAATAAATTTCCGTACTTTTCCAAACATGCCCAATTGTCGAATTTTGCTCTTTTTTCTGCTTTGAAAGTGAAGGGTGTGGCGGATTTTCTTGAAAAACGCAGGGGGTCTAAGTTGAGAACAAAAGTAGACACCCTGAAAATTTCATCCCACTCGAAGCAGGCGTTTGGCATGTAGAGCGCGCGCAAACACACATACAAAAAAAAACAAAAAAACAAAAAAACAAACACACACCAAGTGTTTTTTTTAGCAGTAGTGAAATTGATGATTTTGCTTCGCTCGCTTCGCTCGCAACGCTCATCAAAAATTATAGGTACCGAAACGCCAATTTACATAATAGCATGACACTTTACCCCCATTCTTCCTTTTCACCACTGCCAATAAACGGCGATCTGCTTTAAGTTTGTTGTTTTGTTGATACTGGAGTCAGTTCAATGTTCAAGTACGTACCTACTGGGTACTGGGTGGTAGAGCATCAACTAGGTATCGCTTAGGTAGTCCCAAGTTCATAAAGGTAGCGGATAGATAGGTATACCTTATCCTTCGCAACACATTACCAGCTTCGCCTTCCTTCCAAAGTAGATACCTGTATGTACCTACTTAATTATGTGTCAATTGTTTGTACATTAAGCATATCTAATTTAAACCTACTATTCATTGTAAATCTTCAATATAAGATTAGTATAGGTACCTATCAGTGTGTGACTGTCAAAAAAGATTTATTGCATTTATCTCTGTTTTGCTTCATGCAACAAAATTGAGTATTTGGAATACCATGTAACTTTGTGATAACTGGGGCGAACGCAATTTGTGTTGCGTTGAAGATGAGCGTAGCGGTTTGCACATAGCGCACAAAAAAATTAAGGCAAGAAGCCTATGCAAATTATGGAGCAGCAAGCCGGACCAATGCTTTCTCAAAAATTCTGATCACTTGAAAATGTAAACGATTCTGACCTTTATTTGTTTTTGTTCGAGCTGTCGGGTAGCGGAAATATGCTCATTTTGAGATCATTGAGCAATGTGCATGTTGATACATAGATGTAACTCATGCCCAAGGGTTTTTATTGGGTTGTATTGGGTTGGTTTTTATTGGAAAAAATCTGGTGTGATGTTTCGATTCAGTTTCGATGTTTTCTAAAGGCAAATCGAAATTGGGAACATTTAAAAAAAATACGCACTTTTAAATAAATTTCCGTACTTTTCCAAACATGCCCAATTGTCGAATTTTGCTCTTTTTTCTGCTTTGAAAGTGAAGGGTGTGGAGGATTTTCTTGAAAAACGCAGGGGGTCTAAGTTGAGAACAAAAGTAGACTCCCTGAAAATTTAATCCCACTCGAAGCAGGCGTTTGGCCTGTACAGCGCGCGCAAACACACATACAAAAAAAAAACAAACAAACAAACACACACCAAGTGTTTTTTTAGCAGTAGTGAAATTGATGATTTCGCTTCGCTCGCTTCGCTCGCTACGCTCATCAATTAAAATACGGTAATTGGCGATGGTTATAAAAATAAAAAATAATATGAATAATAACTAGGGCGAACGCAATTTGTGTTGCGTTGAAGATGAGCGTAGCGGTTTGTATATAGCGCATGAAAAGATTGAGGCAAAAAGCCTATGTAAATCATGGAGCAGCAAGCCGGACCAGTGCTTTCTCAAAAATTTTGATCACTTGAAAATGTAAACGATTCCGGCCTTTCTTTGTTTCTGTCCGAGCTGTCGGGTAGCGGAAATATGCTCATTTTGAGGTCATAAAGCAATGTGCATGTTAATACATAGATGTAACTCATGCCCAAGGGCTTTTATTGGGTTTTATTGGGTTGGTTTTATTGGGAAAAATCTTGTGTGATGTTTCGATATGGTTTCGATGGTTTCTAAAGGCAAATCGAAATTGGGAACATTTGAAAAAAATACGCACTTTTAAATAAATTTCCGTACTTTTCCAAACATGCCCAATTGTCGAATTTTGCTATTTTTTCTGCTTTGAAAGTGAAGGGTGTGGAGGATTTTCTTGAAAAACGCAGGGGGTCTAAGTTGAGAACAAAAGTAGGCTCCCTGAAAATTTCATCCCACTCGAAGCAGGCGTTTGGCCTGTACAGCGCGCGCAAACACACATACAAAAAAAACAAACAAACAAACACACACCAAGTGTTTTTTTAGCAGTAGTGAAATTGATGATTTCGCTTCGCTCGCTTCGCTCGCTACGCTCATCAATTAGCCTTTTCCGAACAATTGTTGTGTCCAGTGATTGAAAACACATGTGTCGGCGACTTCGCATCAAACCCTTATATTTGAGCGTTGTATACGTTTTTACAGCTATGCGACACGACGGAACTTTACGACTGACCTGCAGGTGGTTGTATTTGACGGTCCAAAAGAACAACAATTTTCCAAGTTTCGTGACGAGGCACGAGGTTTCGTCGCCGACCTTTGTCACGTTATAGCGTGATGGACTGGAGGTACCACAATTGGCGACACCGCGGACGCAGTCTCCACTTTGGCGGTGCTGTCGCGTTACGTAATTACTGAATACTAAGTTTTACAATTTATGGCACAGTTCTAAATTACAAATATGTTGACTAACTAGGGCGAACGCAATTTGTGTTGCGTTGAAGATGAGCGTAGCGGTTTGTATTAAGCGCATAAAAATATTGAGGCAAAAAGCCTAAATACTGGAGCAGCAAGCCGGACCCTGGCTTTTTCGAAAATTCTGATCACTTGAAATTGTAGACGATTCTGGCCTTTCTTTGTTTCTGTCCGAGCAGTAGGGTAGCGGAAATGTGCTCATTTTGAGGTCATTGAGCAATGTGCATGTTGATACATAGATGTAACTCATGCCCAAGGGTTTTTATTGGGTTGCATTGGGTTGGTTTTTATTGGAAAAAATCTGGTGTGATGTTTCGATTCAGTTTCGATGGTTTCTGAAGGCAAATCGAAATTGGGAACATTTGAAAAAAATACGCACTTTTAAATAAATTTCCGTACTTTTCCAAACATGCCCAATTGTCGAATTTTGCTCTTTTTTCTGCTTTGAAAGTGAAGGGTGTGGAGGATTTTCTTGAAAAACGCAGGGGGTCTAAGTTGAGAACAAAAGTAGACACCCTGAAAATTTCATCCCACTCGAAGCAGGCGTTTGGCCTGTAGAGCGCGCGCAAACACACATACAAAAAAAAAAAAAACAAACACACACCAAGTGTTTTTTTTAGCAGTAGTGAAATTGATGATTTCGCTTCGCTCGCTTCGCTCGCTACGCTCATCAATTAAAATACGGTAATTGGCGATGGTTATAAAACTAAAAAATAATATGAATAATAACTAGGGCGAACGTAATTTGTGTTGCGTTGAAGATGAGCGTAGCGGTTTGTATATAGCGCATGAAAAGATTGAGGCAAAAAGCCTATGTAAATCATGGAGCAGCAAGCCGGACCAGTGCTTTCTCAAAAATTTTGATCACTTAAAAATGTAAACGATTCTGACCTTTCTTTGTTTCTGTCCGAGCTGTCGGGTAGCGGATATATGCTCATTTTGAGATCATTGAGCAATGTTCTAATATCTGTCAAATCTTGAATTCAACTTCAAGTCCAAAAATCTGGTGTGATGTTTCGATTTGGTTCCGATGGTTACTAAAGGCAATAATCGAAATTGGCAAAATTTGATAACAATACGCACTTTTAAATAAGTATCCGTACTTTACCAAACATGCCCAATTGTCGAATTTTGCTCTTTTTTCTGCTTTGAAAGTGAAGGGTGTGGAGGATTTTCTTGAAAAACGCAGGGGGTCTAAGTTGAGAACAAAAGTAGACACCCTGAAAATTTCATCCCACTCGAAGCAGGCGTTTGGCCTGTAGAGCGCGCGCAAACACACATACAAAAAAAAAACAAACAAACACACACCAAGTGTTTTTTTTTAGCAGTAGTGGAATTGATGATTTTGCTTCGCTCGCTTCGCTCGCTACGCTCATCAATAATAATAAACCGTAAAGCACTTCTTACCAATAATTAATAGGCACAAACAGGTGCGTAACTTGAGGGGATCAGGCATACCAGAGCTCTGGGGCATCGAGCCCAGGCGGGCCTCGCAGAGGCCCGGAGTTGTTATATCTCCGACAATTTTAAAGGTTGAAACAATATAGAGTGGTAGGAAAGGCGTTTATTTCTGGGGTTCACAGAGCCCCCTCGCCCCCTCCGAACAATAGCGATATGTCTTTACCAATCCACGGATATGTTTCTTTCATGATATACTGTAAAAGCTAACGTAATAATTGAAACAGGAAAGACGTGCATTTTCAGTATTGAAAGCCTTTTTGGGCTGGTGTCACGGTGGTATTGCCTGGATTGGGCTGGTATTAGCAGCATGTCATTTCTGTGTACATTTACTATCCTGCTACCGACGTACTTAGCTCCAAAATATAAACTTGTACAAACGCTGAATTGCGAGGTCCTTGCGTTTGAAATGTCTCCTGGTTGCGATTATGTAACTTTTTAGGTATATAAGGATAACAATCGGTAACTAGGAGCATTTCAATGTTATTTGGTCAAGATAACGAACGTTATCTCAAACAAAATTTTACATAATCGCCGCCCAGGGGGTCGTCAAGGTCTTCGCGGGAATAAAAGACTGGCGAAATACATTTTATGTGATTTTTAAAGTCGGTACCGGGATCTTTGCGAACGGGGAGGGGGGCCTCTGACATTTTTTTTGCTCTGAGGCCTCGAATTGCAATTTTACGCCACTGCTTATGATCTTTATAATCTTATTTAAATTACGAAAGCTCGTAATTGGCTAGTCATTTTATTTGTGAACATAAAAAAAATAAAAATAAAAAAAAACGCTTATGATTATTGCAACTTCTTGGGTAACACTGTTGAACCGAAAGGAACTACCGACGTCATAGAGCCCCGTTCGCCGCTTTCGGTTTGCATAAGATTTAAACCCACAATTAAATATTCTAATTGTTCCCCCAGTCATGTACTACTCTGTGCTCCGTGCTCTGTGCTGGGTTATCATCACTTTTGTCAAAAGAGCTGGACTTCAGGCAAGGGACAAAAAATAAAAACTACATAAATGCATAGAGGATGACGTCCTGCATTGAGCCCCGTTTGCCGCTTTAGGTTCGCATCAGTTTTAACCCCGTAATTAATTATGCAAATTTCAGCCCTTTATTATCACTTTTGTCCAAAGGGCTGGACGTCAGGCATGGGGAAAAAAATAAAAACTACGTTTTATTATAGAGGGTAGCGTCCTGCATCGAGCCCCGTTCGCCGCTTTCGGTTCGCATCAGTTTTAGCCCCGCAATTAATTATGCAAATTTCACCTCTTTATTATCACTTTTGTCCACAGGGCTGGACGTCAGGCATGGGGTAAAAAATAAAAACTACGTTTTATTATAGAGGGTAGCGTCCTGCATCGAGCCCCGTTCGCCGCTTTCGGTTCGCATCAGTTTTAGCCCCGCAATTAATTATGCAAATTTCACCTCTTTATTATCACTTTTGTCCAAAGGGCTGGACGTCAGGCATGGGGTAAAAAATAAAAACTACGTTTTATTATTAAATGTGACGTCCTACATCAAGCTCCGTTCGCCGCTTTCGGTTCGTATCAGTTTTAACCCCGCAATTAATTATTCAAATTTCCCCCCATTATTATCACTTTTGTCTAAAGGGCTGGACTTTAGGCATGGGGAAAAAAATAAAAACTACATGGTATTATAGAGGGTGACGTCCTGCATCGAGCCCCGTTCGCCGCTTTAGGTTCGCATCAGTTTTAAATCCGCAATTAATTATTCAAATTTCACCCCATTATTATCACTTTTGTCTAAAGGGCTGGACTTCAGGCATGGGGCAAAAAATAAAAACTGCGTGGTAAGAATGTGACGTCCTGCATCGAGCCCCGTTCGCCGCTTATGGTTCGCATCAGATTTAACCCCGCAATTAATTATTGAAATTTCACGCCTTCATTATCACTTTTGTCCAAAGGGCTGCACTTCAGGCATGGGGCAAAAAATAAAAACTACGTTTTAATATAGAACGTGACGTTCTGCATCGAGCCCCGTTCGCCGCTTTCAGTTCGCATCAGTTTTAACCCCGCAATTTATTATGCAAATTTCACCCCTTTATTGTAACTTTTGTCCAAAGGGCTGGACGTCAGGCATAAGGCAAAAAATAGAAACTACATGATATTGTATAGAGGGTGACGTCCTGCGTCGAGCCCCGTCGCTGCTTTCGGTTCGCATCAGTTTAAACCCCGCAATTAATTATGCAAATTTTACCCCTTTATTATCACTTTTGTCTAAAGGGCTGGACTTCAGGCATGGGGCAAAAAAAAATTACATGATGTTATAGAGGGTGACGTCCTGCATTATTATATAGTATCTTTGGAATATTCCATCTCCTTATTCACTATTCTTATCGTTACTTCCAACACTTTACGGCTTGCGCCAATTGTGTGCAGCTTGCATTCGTTTCCCTACGTTTTAACTTTTTTGTTCGTTATTCTTATTGCTACTCTTATTCTTACTCCAATTGTGCGCGGGCCTTAAGGCAACTCGAATATGCCGATTGTCCGAGCGATTCCCAGAGGAAATGTTTAGCTTTCGCCTCCGGCAATATGGTACTAGGACTGAGTCCACAGTTCGATTGGATTTTCTCCCGTGGGTCGGTGTGGGTCGAGGGATTAGTGCCTGCTTCGGCTGCTAGAGATTGCTGCCATACTCGAAACTCGGGGATCCGCACTACGCTTTACGTAGCTTTTCAAAACGTCGCTCTTATCCGAGAAAACACAGAGGAAATGGTAACATACACCCCAGCCACAAAATTACAAGTTTAGGGTCTCGCTCTCGATGTAACATACTTTATTAAGGGCGACTTTCTTGGTACGACTGTGTTTTTTTCTAGTGAAATTTGCCCCAGCACATTGGCTTTATCATTTCCGGGGGCTTCTTAGTCCACTAAGTCATAGACTACAACCTCTGTGCCCAGCCTAATACTGATAAGTGATAACAAATACCTTAACAATAACGGGACACTCCTCCCAAGGCGACAATCGACAGAGCGCCCTAGCGGTGCGGAGTACAAACAAATAATCACAGTTTGCTTCAGCTTGAGGCCATCTCACATTGCATCTCGTCAGAGTGGTCATTACTGTCACGAGAAAAAAACTGTACGCTTTTAAAACAAGCCAAAAGTGCCTACTATAACTCGTCATTGAGTTTAAAATAGTTATCTCCTTGTTAGTTTAACAAATCAGATGCTGAAAATGGGCCGGTAAACTTATCTTGGGGTCAGAACAAGCCCAATCGACCAAAAGTGTGCTCGTGGATTTTTAATTGTTTTAGGAAATTTCAGGGTTATTCCCCTACCTTTACTAAGTTCAGAACGTTTTAAAAAAAATTTTTGCGACGAACCGTTCTCCAGATAGAGCCCCTCAAAGTTCGGAGAAAAACGAATATTTGGCAGTTGCAGTGTGTCACAAAATCCTATGCCGATTCTAAACCGTTAAAGATATCAAAAAACTTCAGAGAGATAATTTGTTCGGAAGAGTTTTTTTTACTATGAACTATAGCTCAAAAGTCTGAAATTTTACTTTTTACAGGGTAATTAGAAGGTCAAAACGTAGGGTAAATTTTTTGAATTTTTGCAACTTCAGGGTGCATTCTGAACAGCAAGGGATGAAAAACGAGAAACGATAATTTTTTATCGTTCATGTATCCTTCATGTAAACGGTTGTTTACATATTGGTTTCGATAAGGGTTTCTACCACCTTCATCCCTTAAAAAAATCATGAAATTCGAAAAAAAACTGAAAATGGCTGTTTTCAGGGGTGTTTTTCGTCAACTGGGAGTGAACTTAAAAAATTGAAAATATATGGATTATGTGCTTTACTATTTGAACTCAAATCCCTGAAATTCCCGATTCCCGTATTTTATTCGCTTAGAAGTTACAATTTTTTTTTTAAGGGTCTACTACCTTCAAATTTCATGCACAATTGCATGGCGAGTCGGCGAGTGGCTTACGTGCAGACGTGAATTTAAGGTTCAAAAAGTGGTCAGAACACACTATCGCAAGGGCCTCGGGGCCCCTGGAGTTTACGGGTGGGGGGAGTGGGGGGGGGGGGGGGCATGCGCAAACAAAGGAACTATTTAACTAATTAGTCAACTCAAAATACAAGATACACACTATGCGAGTTTCACGGGCTCGTATGCGGGGCCCCGCATCGATCAACTGCAGTTGATCGCTAAAGTTGAAAGAGTTTAAAGTTTTTACTTGCAGTTGAAAGTCAGGCTGAGAATAAAACACTCCGTAAGCAGGGTGGATTTAACGTTCAGCAATCCCGCAAATGCGGAATAGGACCCTTTGGAGAGTATCTCGGAGGCCCAGGGACCTCGCTGGCGAGGCCCCTGAGCTTGCGCCTGGGGCCTCGGAGTCTGAGGCCCGCCTGGGAACGTGCGTCCATGGGGCACTGCATGCGAGCCCGTGGACCTCGCATAGTGTGTATCTTGTATTTTGAGTTGACTAATTAATGTTTAAAAACTTGTAAAACTTCCTAGCTGAATAGTTCATTTGTTTGCGAATGCCCCCCCCCCCCTCCCCTCATCCGTAAACTCCAGGGGCCCCGAGTCCCTTGTGATAGTGTGTTCTGACCACTTTATGAACCTTAAATCCGCGTCTGCACGTAAGCCACTCGCCGACTCGCCATGCAATTGTGCATGAAATTTGAAGGTAGTAGACCCTTTAAAAAAAAAATGTAACTTCTAAACGAATCAAATACGGGAATCGGGACTTTAAGGTATTTGAGTTCAAATAGTAAAGCACATAATCCATGCATTTTCAATTTTTTAAGTTCACTCCCAGTTGACGAAAAACACCCCTGAAAACAGCCATTTTCGTTTTTTTTCGAATTTCATGATTTTTTTAAGGGATGAAGGTGGTAGAAACCCTTATCGAAACCAATATGTAAACAATCGTTTACATGAAGGGTACCTACAAAAAATTATCGTTTCCCGCTTTTCATCCCTTGCTGTTCAGATTGCACCCTGAAGTTGCAAAAATTCAAAAAATTTACCCTACGTTTTGACCTTCTAATTACCCTATGAAAAGTAAACATTCAGACTTTTGAGCTACAGTTCATAGTAAAACAAACTCTTCCGAACAAATTATCACTCTGAAGTTTTTTGATATCTTTAACGGTTTAGAATCGGCATTGGATTTTGTGACACACTGCAACTGCCAAATATTCGTTTTCTCCGAACTTTGAGGGGCTCTATCTGGAGAACGGTTCGTCGCAATTTTTTTTTTAAAAACGTTCTGAACTCAGTAAAGGTAGGGGAATAACCCTGAATTTTCCTAAAAAAATTAAAAATCCACGAGCACACTTTTGATCGATTGGGCTTATTCTGACCCCTTGGTAAAAGTTTCCTTTTGCAGCAAAGGTCCCACAGAATCATCTCCGCTCGTTATACGGCTGATGTAGATGACAAAACATTTTTTTTTTAGGTTTACATGTTTATTAGGTTTTAATAGCTAACATACATATATTGTCTTCTCACATATATCCACAAAGCCCGTTGGGCTCATCTGTGGAGCAAACATTTTGGAATTGTATGACAAAAAATAATAAAACAGCCAATAAACCTAATACAAAAGAAACAAAATAACCAAACAAGAAAACAAAATCAAAATGAAACACGTAAACGTAATACATGATATAATAGAGACGTACTAGGAATTTAATTTTGCAATAACCAATTTTTAACACATGATTTTACAAGCCTAAAAGATTCTAATTCTCAAATTTCAGGAGGAAGTTCGTTAAAATATCGAAGCATTATATTCTATCCGTCGCTTTCCGTACTTATTCATATGAGCTGGAATTATGAAGGGCTCAGAGTTTCTTAACCGGGCTTTCATTTTGAAACTTGATTTGAGAGTCTTATGTTTATGGTCAAAAAAATATTTGATGAGCGTAGCGAGCGAAGCGAGCGAAGTGAAATCATCAATTTTTTAAGTTAATTCTATATTGAAAAAGGTCTCTGAGCGGTAAAATTTGTAATTCCTTGTATGCATCTTACACATTTCGACTATTCTATTTCACTAACATGGGCGCAATGATTTTATGATTGATGAGCGTAGCGAGCGAAGCGAGAGAAGCGAAATATTCAATTTCACTACCACAAAAAAAAAGTCACTTGTGTATGTTTTTTTTTGTATGTGTGTTTGCGCGCGCTCTACCGTCCAAACGCCTAAACCGATTTAGATGCAAATTTCAGAGGACCTACCTTTGTTCTGAACATGGATCCTCAAAGTTTTTGGAAAAGATCGGTTCAGAAATGGTTTCAGAAACCAATTTTTACGAAATTTTTAGATTTCTTCAAAAATTTGAATCTCTGTAAATGTCAAAGTTCTTTACATCTCTTCACCAAAACTTGTAAACATGTCATGTCGACATTATACATCTTCATTATGCCTGAAAATCTGAGGTGAGGTCTGAATCTGACGACTTTCCGATTTGTTTTTATTCGCATTTTTTTAGTGCTTTTTCGTGATTTGACGCCTGATTCAATAAGAGTACGGTTTCCTTTGTTTCCTTGGTTACCTGCTTTGTTGACTCCAAGTTTGGCAAAGGCAAAGATTTGACAGTTATCAGAAGTTTAGTACTTATGGAAGTAATTGTAAGTGTGTATATTATCCGTGTCAGAAATTTATCTTCAATTTAATAAGAACCCTCGGGCGTAAGTTATGTCTTATGTATTTACGTTATCATTGCTCAATGAGTTCATAATCTGCATTTTTTCGCTATCTGACAGCTAGGAGAGAATCAGAAAAGTCACAATCGTCTACATTTTCAAGTGATTAGAATTTTTGAGAAGTCTATGGTCTGGCATGGGACTCCATGGTTTTCATAGGAGTTCTGTCTGCACCTTTTTATCCGCTATATACAAACCGCTACGCTCATCTTCAACGCAACACAATTGCGTTCGCGAAGCCCTAGTACTAGTTTGAATTGGTGAATTGATGAATTTACCTAATTGCTTACGCGCTTTAGTTACCACTAGGAAACGCTGCCAAAGTGTTCGCGTTGGAGATGAGCGTATGGCTACTAAGTTGAGAAATAAGGTAGACACCATGAACATTAATTCATCGCAATCGGTTCAGGCGTTTGGTCTGTAGAGCGCGCGCAAACACACATACATACAAACAAACATACACAAAAGTTTTCTTTAACTGGTGGTGAAATTGAAGATTCCGCTTCGCTCGCTACGCTCATCAAAAACCCTTTGAGATTTATTTCTGTCGCGGATTTACTTTCAATAACTTGCATGCACGAAATTGACAAAATTTCTTACAAACTTGAAGTCAACAAAGCTGGTGTGATGTTTCGATGTGGTTCCGCTGGTTTCGAATAGCAATATCCGAAATTGGGAAAATTTGGAAAAAATACGCACTTTAAAAATATATTTCCGTACTTTTCCAAACTTTCCCAATTTTCGAATATTGCTCCTTTCTCTGCTTTGAAGGGGAGGGGGAATGGATGATTTTCTTGAAAAACGCAGCCGGGTCTAAGTTGAGAACAAAAGTAGACACGTTGTAAATTTCATCGCAATTGAGGCAGACGTTTGGTCTGTAGACCGCTCACAAACATACATACAAACAAACAAACAAACAAACAAACACACAAAAGTGTTTTTTTTAGCTGTAGTGAAATTGATGATTTCGCTTCGCTCGCTACGCTCATCAAATATGCTTCAATAGCATGAGATAACGTACGAATAATATGAATTTATCAGCTCTTGCGTGGTTGACATTACATGTCAATTTTTGAAAAAAAAAATTGTGATCCAGCCATCTTCATAGCTTAAAGTCTTTTGTATTTAGATGGCGGGTAGTTATTTTTCTGTACTCCACGTCGCTAGGTTGTGCTCCAATGTTACAAGGAGAGAGTGATAAAATAAATAAATTCTTTCTGTGCCCACAACCAGGGCCTTCTAGGACCTAGGTGGAAAACCAGTCTCGAATGTAGAGAGGAGGCTGTGGAAAATGGCCAAGGTCAAAGCTACCTAAATCGACATTTCCCCTACGCGCAAATCGAAACAAATCCTTTCAGAGGGCGCTGGCGAGTTTCTTTCTTATGAAAATGAATCCGTGTCTTGAAGTTGAAGAATTCACTAAATGCAAAAACAGATATCGCATTCACATCCCCCAATGGACGGCTACAGTTCCAGAGTCAAAATTATGTGGGAAAATAGTTGCCATAAGAATAAAATTGTACTTATGTGGGAAAATCAGTGATTGACTCTGGAACTGTGTATAGTCGTCCATTATAAGATTGAGTTTCTTTGCTGGATTCTGATGTTTTCTATTTCCACCAATCGGTTGCTTACGCTGATAATCATCCGGAAATGCATAGATAATCTCAAATAAAATGAATATCATAAATTACTGCACTTTACAGTTTACACAACAAAAGTACACTTCGCTGCAATATTTAAACTCCGCAATTCATAAACACCGTAATCTCAATTATCCCTGATGTTGAAGGCAAGTTATCACGATAATGGCGGCAATCGCTATCTGAAGGATTATCGTCCTATCCGCTGGATTAATAAACAACTTGATTCAACGAAAACACACATCGCACATTAACACGACGTGGATGATCATAATATATAAACTGGCCAGTTAAGACGTCGAAACGAATCCATTCACTGCTTTCCAGAGCGAACCAGAAGACACAGCTATAGCTTCGCTGGACATCCAACTCCACGACTGCCGAAGGGACAAAGGTAAGAGAAGACTTCGTTATTCGCACAGTTCGGAACTACATGTGGGTCCAGCCTGAGGAGCTTAATTATCAGTTATCTCTAACAAGTCGTTTGGACATCGACTCTTTCAGCGAGTCTGTTTATAGTTTCCATTCGCATGTCAGTCCTGGAATCAGCATCAAACCCTCGGCCTTTTGGCTGCGTGCTGGGACCGAGATGTTTGAGCCGGGCACAAAGGGGGACATTTGTCTTCTCAGAGTCAGACTGGGTTCTATTCGCATGTCAGTCCTGGAATCAGCACCGTGCCCTCGGCCGTTTGGCTGCGTGCTGGGACCGAGATGTTTGAGCCGGGCACAAAGGGGGGGACATTGGTCTTCTCAGGCAGGGTTTTGAACTCCAGTTCCCAGGTTTATGGCAAGGGTCAATTAACAATTATTAGTACCTGGATAAAGTACTCTCAGACAGCACCTTTCAGCTCTCATAAATGACCGCAATTTGTTTTAGACATGGGGAATGGACATGGTGTCATTTAGAAAGTGCTAAATCCTTGAAATTCGCACTGCATTTTATAACCAATAATATATCATGCAGTATTGCGTTTAAGGTTCTAAAAATTCCCTGCTGTACTCTACTTTAATATGTACCTTAATACTATACCCTCAAACGCACAGAGCAAACGGCTGGATCCAACCAATCAAGGCTGTCTTACGGGAAAACTCGCCCACCGAGAACCAATCAGCGCTCTCCATCTCTCCAAGAAGCCCCGGGCAAACAATGTCCATCTCGAAGCTCTTGCTTCTCGCCGGTCTGGCGCTGATCGGAACGACCTTCGGGTCGCCGAAGACGCTGAGGAACGAACCTCACCACACCGAGGCCCAGCAGTTCTTCGACTCCATCCCCGCCGACGGTGAGTCTCCTGCAACGCCCTCCCCCCCCCCCCCCCCCGTCGGTCGCCTCATCGCCGCGACATTCTAATCCGAACACATCCATTAACAGTGTCACCCCTCCCTTTGTTGTTTCGCACAACACCATTAAAGTCGCGAATACAAAGGGAATTACCGGCATTGTTTTGCTCTCGTAATGTTCAACAAGGATGATGTATCATCTCTAGATATCGCTACCGATCCGCCTTTAGCGGCGTAAGAAGCGACGTGACAGTCTAATCCTCGTTTCTTTTGATAAGCCCTAGCTCTTAATACGAGTCTCGCAATGCTCCATGGCATCACGTGCCTCGTCTCGTCGCTATCAGGCCCTGGATCGCATTGTTTTCTTCAAAGTTGATGCACACTCATTTCATTAGAGAGTGCAATCTGCGTGCAGCTAAAACTATATATATATATCTATCAATCAATCTATCTATATGTCTATCTATCTATCTATCTATCTATCTATCTATCTATCTATCTATCTATCTACATTTGTGTTGTGTATCTCTATCACGATCTAGTTTCGTGCAGTTCCCGCGGAGTTTGGTGGCTGGGAATTCCCGTGCTAGCGGAAAGTTTTCGACTGTGATGAGTGCACGTCCAACTTTGCAGACTGCATGTAATAATGAGCCATCAGACCGCACGGATCGCTATGAATCATCCCCTCCCTCCCTCGCCCCCACCCATGAACCCACGAGAGCCCGTTCAAAGGCACACGGCTTTCGCTTCAGTGACCTAGACTCGATACAAATCCTCCCATCACCAATCATTCTATAAAACTTTTCGCTGTCCATTCTCGTCTCATCGATGACTTGTGAGCTGTGATGTGTGGGTTTGGACCCGGAACACCATCGCATTTTCTTTCACGACGTGTTCTGCTCGGTGACGCCCCTGTCGGGAAGACATCAGGAAATTGTCACTCGTCGCTAAAGTTAATATCGTGTAGTAAATAGTTTAGTAACTAAACGTCGGGAAACCAGCGAGACCTTCATTTAGCTTTCAAACCACAGTTTGAAATGGTTTTTACTTTTTAGAAAGCAAGTGCTAAAGCGTACATTCAGACATGAGTCTAACGAGTTGTCAGCCGACATTTGGACGAACGTGCGTGGCGTTGCGTGTTGCAGAGAAGGACTACTTCCTGTCGTACGCGTTGGCGTTGGAGATTGCCAAGGACGACGACGACCCCTCGACGTTGGCGTTGGCGTTGGCAACGCACGGCGAGACGGTCGTCTCCGACGACTACGCGATCAGGGTGCCCGACGACCTCGACATTCCGCCCGACGTGCTCGAGCATTTCGAGGTGAATATACAGCGTCCCGCACAGACCAAAGCACTGCTAAGTAGTGCCAAAGTACCACAGTATCAAGTAGTACCAAGTAGTACCAAAGTACCAAGTAGTATCAAAGTGTTAAGCGCCACCAAAACATGCGCCAGAGAACAGTTGGTGCTCGACCTTGGCGTCCTTGGCGACCTTGGACTTCGACTGGCTTTCTTCTTTGGGAGTTTAATACGTTTAAATACGATTTGTATATTATCAGCAGGTCTGGTAGCTGGCAATATCAGCATAAAATGCAACTAATCGTATTTCTGGAACTCATACTGGAGGCTTAACGGATGGAAGGAAGACAACGCTGGAGAAATGTGCTCCCGCACCGGGATACGCACCCTGGATTCCACGCCCGACCGGCAATCTAGGGGCTCCCTGGTTCGCATCCCGATCGGTAGCTCATTTCTCCAGCTTCGTCTGCCAGTTCCTTCCATCGCATGAATTGTTTTTTTTCAATTATTCTAATTTACCGTTCACTGCGTTCTCTGCAGACGAGTTCACATCGTCTCTGAATCTGGCCTGAATACGTTCGCAGCCGTTCGAATTAAGAAGCAGAACGCATCCGTTTGCTAATGTTGAGTTCCATAACAAACACGTAACAAATAAGCCAAACAAAATAAACAAACTGCGCGTTTCCTCCGCGAAGGAAAAACTCGCATCTGTTACGTGCGTTTAAATATTCAATGAACTTGCCTCAATTCTCAATACACTAATACCTTGCCTCGGGCGGAATTTTGATCACTGCACAAATATTAATATCTTTCAACGTACTACAGCTGTTGGCCGAAAGTTTCCTACAATGACCTTGATGAACAGGACGGAAAAGTTGAAAGTATACCTGAATCCATTATACCTTGCTGTGATCGTACCCCACCGAAGAAGAGTATACCAATAATTATAGTAGGGCAAGCAGAGCTCTCTTCGGGCATGACATGGCAGGGGGTAATCTCTTCCATGGTGCTACTCAACTTCTGACAGCTGGTTTCGGGAATGGAAAGCGCCCTTTCTCGCAAGAGTTTGCCACGTGATCATGGTGTTCAACGGGCCTAGCCTAACTGCCTAAGTGACGTTACATTGGTCAAAGTGGAATGGAGAAGTTTGAACCTTCTTGGTCACACGTCTCCCTCCGTACTTCTTGCAGTGGGAGATGAATTAACGAATTCACTCTGCCATGGTTTCAGACAAAGGCAGTTTATAACAATCGTTGTTCCCCAACTGACTTTTCTTGCATATTATATTAAGTAAGTATAAAAATGTGTAATGAAACTGTACAAAACATTCTTATGGTCGAGCCACATGGCAATCGCGTATACAGAAGCTCGGCTTAAAAAATCCTCATTTCCATTTATCACATAACCACAAAATAACCCCGGGGGTTCCGTGTAGATGTCAATTCAGTGGCCCGGTTTTCAGTGGTTTGTCGGCAAGAAAACAACTCAAGCTCTGGCTGGAAACCACAATATAACCCCGGGGTTTCCGTGTAGAGATCCATTTAGTGGTTCGGTTTTCAGTGGTTTGTCAGCAAGAAAACAACTCAAGCTCTGGCTGGGCGTTGCCAAGGAAAATTGGCAAATTAACATGCCGTTAGATATTTAACGTATTCCACTGACAACAACCGGGCCCTGTTTTTATTATTAATCTAATTTAAACCGACCGTAAACAGATCGTTCCCATGGTCTTCATAAATGAGACCTTCAAATCACTGTTTTTGTTGGGATTTCGTATTGGGGCTGCCCACAAGCACGATTTAAGGCCGCATTGCATTGCCGTTGCCGTTGCCTTTGCCGTTGCCGTTGCCGTTGGCTTTTCGCCCAGTCGTTGTCCATCAGATCTGGCGTTTAGCCTCAGTCTTCGTACACAAAACACCAAGTTCAAACTGGGGTTTGAATGCTAAATAGAGGTCTCATTGATTTCCAGGGGCGTAGGAACTGTTTTTTTTAGTGAGGGGTCAGAGGGGCTCGAAGAAAAAAATCTTGGGGTTTAGACCCAAAAAAATGTGAGTTCAAGGTTTCATTAGAGCAAATCTACGCGTTTGCGGTGAATTGGGGGTTTGAGAATGAGTTGGTCAGAACTGGATATTTTATGGTTGATTTATTCTTCATGAAGGTTCCTCATTACATTTCTGTCAATTAAATAATCGTTTATCTTACAATGAATGACATTGGCGCATTCAATAATAAAGGCTTTGTACGCAACCAGTGGTAAACTGGCCTGAAAACACGCCGTATGCTGTTCAAAAATTAGGCCCGTCATTGCAAATTAGGCATAGCCATATAAATAAAAGCAAGAAATTCTGAAAAGACTTTTAAAAATCTTTATAATCTTATTTAAATTACGAAAGCTCCTAATTGGCTAGTCATTTTAGTATTATGTACACAAATTAGCCTCCCAAAAATGTTGCCCATTCCGGGATTAGAACCCGGGTCCCCAACTTTCACACATGGCAATCTTTAATTTGGAGTTAATTTGGAATTACTCCAGGTTGTATGTAAATGTTGTTGCAGTATAGCAGCACACGGTTCCAGAGCCAATATGAGTATTCGTAGACTCTGGACCATACCCCCACGGGGACATTCAATTCTCACCCTGTATGCAAATTACTTCTCTCAAATTTCGTGTCTATTAAGCTCAGCTGGTTAGAGCACCAGCCGCGAAAGTTGGGGACCCGGGTTCAAATCCCGGAATGTGCAACCTTTTTGGGAGGCTAATTTGTGTACATAATACTAAAATAACTTTTAAAAATCTTCAAAACTAATTTAGGCGTCATTCAGTTCACCACCAAACTTACCACACCTTATGCGCCACAGGCGAAAATTTTACTGTATTTAGGGTTTCTAGAGCCCAATATTTTGTGTGAAATGCATGTGCTTAGGTATGCCCGCATGGCTGCTCGAGTACTCTTGCATCTTGGTGTTCCTATACCATTTCACGTTTTTTTTTCAAATGTATTTATTTGCAAAGTTACACATGAGTTACAGGTTAGTATGATATGAACTCTTTAAAATGCAAATAAATAAACATTGTGAGAAGGAGAGTGGATTTGCATATTCCTCGTGGACGCACTGCTGCTAGGGACGAGCTTAGAGTTTCAAAACTTACAAGTCATGTCTTGAGTCGGACAAAAGGCACTATGGGCAGTTTTGAGACTCTTTACTCATTTCTCGCAGCAGTTGGTCCTCGAGAAAGATGCAAATTCATTTCTTTTCTTAACCTGAAATGGAGTATATGAACCGAAACAAAACACCGCTACTTGCAAACCAATAGAATCTAGTATTCTCGGCTGCGTCGACTTCGAGGCTTTAGTATGGTACCTTTACCTGTAAATAATTAGGTACACTTTTACTGAGTAGAAATTCGTCCTCTCCAAAGCGCCGAAAAAGTGCCAACATTACTCATATTCTGTTTTCAAGATCGCAATGCGCAGTTTTTTTTATCGCAAGATATCAAACAGAACACATGTTTATATTATTATCATAATATTGACATTTTTTATATTATTCGGCAATTGGGTCCGGAATGGCAAAAGTCCGGGCTGCGATCGCACCCCCGCACCCCGGGCCAGTCCGCCCCTGCACCATAACCTTTTCATATAGAGTTCAAATCGAATAGTATTACAACTGTTTCTTATTTTTGGCACATGAACAACTCAAAATAATGTTAATAATACCAAATATCTATAGCAATTAAAATTACAACTGAATGCTGGTCTGAGTGGAACACGAAACAAGTAACAGGAGTCTGGACTGGAGCAACCCTTCTTAACCCGACGAGAAATAAAACACAGCATAATATTTGATTTATTATTTGAGTCATAGAAATTCCTAATACTGCTCAAGGCAGTGGAATGTACAGACTTGTCATAATTCTTAATTATGATATCGAATGATAATAAATACATCTTATTTCTAAGCAAAACAAAGTGATTATATAAAATACAAATGGTTATGATCAACCACAGTCTTAAATTTTAAAGGAATACATAATGACAATAGAACAGTAGGTAACGGTAAGGTGAATTATCTTCAATCATCACTCCGATATTCTATATTAGGCTAAATTAGGTTTATTCCATATCAATTGTTGTATTTCTAAAGGCTAATTAAAACTCTTCTATACTATAAAACACAATTTTTATCATGAAAACCCTTAATCGCTTCTTAAATTTATCATAATTAAGATCCTTCATGCTGATGGGGAGAAGATTGAATAGTTGCAATCCCATTTCTTTTACCTGGATTTTGATTTGCGTCAATTTTTCCCGAGCTATTTTAAAGTCATTTTTGTTTCTGGTCTTATGTTTATGGGTGTGAGTTGGAAATGATATTTTATTTGTTTGGATAAATAATAATAATCGGTAGATGTATAAATTTGGTAACGTCATTATTTTAAGAATTTGGAAGTGTTTGCGACAGGATTTTTTTGGTTTTTAGTTTTGAATTATGCGGATAGCCTTCTTTTGGAATGTAAATATTTGCTTGCTACGTTGGCTATTTCCCCAAAAAATAATGCCATAGTTCAGATGGGCCTAAAAAATTCTATGATAAGTCATAACTAAGGTCATTCCAGCTGCCGGAAAAATTCTGGGGAAATTAGTTGTTGAGCTTCAGTTTGGCACGTACCTTTAGCCAATGGCATTAGCTGAACCAGATTTTTTGTCGAGACTATAATAATTAGTATTCCGTAAACAATAACAACTATGATGGCACTGCTCATTATACATTCATTACATTCAAGGTATTATGCTGATTCGCCAAATGCACGACTTATCTACCGTTGTTATCAGAATAGAGAATCCTAGTTTCTAGTTTCTCGTTATTAAACTCTAATACCTCAACATAATATAATATATACTAAATATAAGTTAAATTTCAATCACGGGCACGATCCAGTTCAGTTGCGTTACCCCGGGGGAGTAAATTGGCTTGACACCTTCAGCCAATGTGTGCCTGCTTCCATCACAACGGAGCAAACGGTACTTAAGTGGGCGGATCACTTCGCCAGAAAGTGGATTTCAGACCCTTTTTTCCACCGTCTGAGGGTCACATCGTTCAAGTTATCATTTCAATATTTTAATAGGTTGTAAACAAAAGATGTGAAATTGGGTAACCATGGCCCTTTTTTCGAAAATTTCCCCCCGGAACGCTAGAACCACCCCGAAACTATTCATTTTTGACCTTCTTTAGAGCCATGTACACGAAAGAGCAATAGAAAATTCGAAAAAAGGGCCATGGTTACCCAATTTCACATCTTTTGTCTACCACATACTGAAATGTTGAAATTATTACTTCAACGATGTGACCAAAATTTTGTGTTTCAAAATTTTCCATGTTCAATTTTTAGCTTTGTACACCCTACGACTGCTTCTCGACAAAATATGAGACGTTGTTGACACTCCGTGCCTCTCGTTATCGCGCTCGCTGGAGTAATGAAAGGAAGGGATTAGCTATTTGTAATTAAACATTTCTATCTTGCATTCGACTAGATTATTTCTCAGAAAGGATTTAAAAACACGTTATGGAAGGTGGGTTCCTACTAGACATTGATTTTTAAAAATAAGTAAATGTCATAATTATTGCACTGATTTGATCCGATCAATATAAATGATCATTATAATTATTTATTGAAGCGATAATAGCCGCAAAATAATTTACAGGTTTACACTTCTATAAACCCAATTATTTGTTCAGTCGATCTTTCATATAGGTAATCGGTAAAAATAGTAAAACGTTTTTACGACATTAAACTGCAATTTTCTATCATTTACAATCTGTAACAGTATTGTAACAAGAACAAAGCCGAGTGTGGGTGCGTGTCCAGGACGCCAGTCCCGGAACACTGGACGACCGTCGTTATAGACACAACGCAAGTCACAACCAATTTCTTTGATAGAAAACAGATTTTGTGTGTGTGTGTGTGTGCGTGTGTGTGTAAAGACGAACACGTATACACCGAGCCCAATGCAGTCGACGTTCACTAACGATTTATGGGTCTTTTCCTCAATATTCGTTATGTTCCTCCGCCAGTCGATTACAGCTGTCCGATATTCGTGCATCGTGAAATCGTGAAACACTAGCATGCAATTTTGAATTACTTACTATTACGAAAATGATAAATACACAAATAAATTGCCGCAAACTGAACGGAATCGATACAAATATACTTATTGTTTTGGAAAATGAACCCACATGTAGCCGAGAGATTCACGGTATCAAACGCAAGGAAAAGACAATTTGTTGCAATATGTAAGTTCCATACCTCTCTTCCAACTTCCAAGCAAAGATTATTTCTCTACCATTACATGGTCATCGAAACACAAACCGGACATAAGTGGACCACCTTATTATAAATTAGAAAATAAAGAATATGATAGCTGGTATTTATTAAAAAATTGTGACTATGATGCTGATCCAGGTTATTATATAGTATCTTTGATGCTGATAATGTGTGATAAACAATAATGTGATAATGATGCGAGAGCCTGCCGAAAGCATTGCACAGTTGTCATGTCCATGTGGACCACTCTGCTGCCGCAGCTATCCACATAAGTTACAACACGTGACCGCCAGTTCTATAATTTTTGTACTAAAATTCCGTTCGAAAAAACCCTGTCAATGATTACTCACAAATACAATCGATTCCATTGACACCTATTGCTAAATGCATTGATATTATAGATTTTTTTTGGAGATTCTTATCTTATTCTCATTAGGAAAACTAGTGAAAACAAGCAGGCAGGCGCATGAATAAATTGCCGTTTAGGAACCGCAAGTATGTTATTAGAAGTTCGATTCAAGCTGCTCCACGATCCATTCGGCATAACAAATGTAATAATGTCAGTTTAAATTAGAAATGTATCAATCAATACTCTTTTTGCTGAAAGATATCGCTTTTGCAACTAATATTGTTCCCGGAAAGCAATGCTATCTGAAGCTTAGGAGATTACGAAGGGAGTGTAAGCATTCATGCGATAAAAGTATAAGATCCAAGTAGTTGATTATTTTCGAGTGATATTGTGGCTACTTACGGATGTACAAAGTTTGAGTCAACTCTTCAAAAAATAAACAATCTGAAGTGCTCCGGAAGCTTAACACCACCATAACATATTAGTTACTTCGTAGAGAGTGATACGAATGCAGGGTGAAGTATGTGTGTTACCACACATCTGGAAACCTCTCACTGTAGAAAAAAATCCAAAATAAAAAAATCCAAGTTGTTGTGGGTTATGGAAATACCCAATGAGCTAGAGATTAGAGATTTACGAGTTCTTTGAATTTTTTCACAGTAAACATCTCCATTCAAATAACAAAATTGTGTATTTTTTTCGATTTAGAAGTTCCCAATAACACCAACCGATACCTCTCTGAAAACTGATTAGTACTCCATTTGAATCGCATCTCTAGGTTGAATAGGACACGCGCAAAAGGCTGCGATTGATTAATTAATTTTCAAAACAATCTCGGCTGCTATAATCCTTCCTGTTTTACGAGAATTTTTGTGTAAGCAGATTACATCAGATGCGATAAGATTCGAGCTCGTAGTGCTCGGCCGTCAAGTCACATTCTAGACCATGGTGTCTATGACGGGATGTGATTTTGCGGGTTAAACACTTTGTCCAAAAAGCCCAAACTACTATTAGCAGATAATTGAAAATTGGACCAAGAGCCGACGTGAATATTTGACAACTCCTGGACTATTCAAAATTCTCCTGTGATGTTTCTAAGGCGTGTTTTTAGTGGGGGGGAAATGCAGAGGATGACAAAAATAATTCCAGAAAACAACCCTTACCTCAAAATGACATTTTGAATAGCCAGGGAAAATGAGAAGGGTTCCAGCTAGATGGTGTAGAATTTTGGTATTATTATATCCAGCCATTATCCTTATCCACTGGACGAAAAATAAATTACTTTAACTGCGTTTATCCAAGTGAGATTTTGGTTTTTAGATACTTTTTTTACAAATCATTCTCTAAAATAATGACAGCTTTGAGGTGAGATTGCCAAAGAATCAATAGTTCCCGTAAAACAACCAGAAATACTTTCTATAGGCGTTGCGTAGATCGGCCTTAAGCACTTAAAACCCAATAGTGCAAAAGGCTGTAGGCCACGCAGACACGCGCCTTGGGAATGTACCTACTGCCTGTACTGTGCCTGCACTGTGCCTGTACCTCCTCCGGATGCCGATGCCACGTGGACGTTGCAGACAATGGACATCCCGGCCGCGTTCCCCAGCGGCTTGTACCACTGGGTGCGAGACGAGTACAGCATGAGCGAGCACGAGCTGACGGTGCTGGCCGTCGAGTCCGAGTACTGCTTCCCCGACGGTCACTGCGTCGACCTCAACGACGTCGGCAACACGTGCTGTCCGTTCTGAGTCGACCGACGGCAGCACCCACTGGCCGTCGACGACAGCCGCCACAGCTGCTATAGTACGTCTCAGGTTTTGAAGTCCACAGAGCGTTTTTTATATTTCAGTGAGAACCCTTGTTTTGCATACCCCTTAATCCCCCATTGAGTGGAGTTGGCCGATGTCGGTTTGGATAACATGTTTTCTAATCAGTAATCGGTTCGGTGCGGTCTTTGCTGCCTGGTCATTAAACATAATATTATCAAGGTATGGTATGGTATACCTATACAAATCTAATGAACGATCAATAAACTGAGTGATCAGTCGTCAAAATAATATTGCTAGTGATTTACGAAATCTTAATTCTGCTTCGATTTTTAAATTTCAAAGTAATGAACAGATTATTTTTTGCCGGGATTAATAATTCTTCGCATATAACGTCACATAATCAGTGCGATTTATCTTTAGTAAAAACGTTCAAATTAATTGCGAAACAGGTAGCAGCCCCTTTTTCCCGAACCCTTTTGATGGTGCTGGCAGCAAACCACTGCTACATTAAGCAAAGGCTGTGCAAAGTTGCAGTGCCTGACTAATGTCCCGGGGCGCATCTTTAAGAACCTGAGACGTACTTTTTTTTTATAGGGCCACGCGACTGTCGCCGTTGACCACACGTGCTGTCGTTCTGAGTGGACCGACGCCAGCACCCACTGGCCGTCGACCACACGTGCTGTCGTTCTGAGTGGACCGACGCCAGCACCCACTGGCCGTCGACAACAGCCGTCACAGCTGCTAGGGCCACGCGACTGTCGCCGTTGGTGCTGTGTCCACACAATTGTCATTATTTCGCGGCGATCAGCTGTCGAATGTTATAAAGTCACATTTAAAATTGATACAAACTGGCCGTAATATTGTATAACCTATTCATGTATGAAAATCTGAGGAAAATTTTCAGATACACTTGTTGTTTTTAGCGTAGCTCCAAAAAACGTCTAGACGTGTTTTAACATAGCAGAGATACTCTTATAAAATTACTTCCACGGTTGTTTGTTTCGGTTCGGCGTGTCGTAACCCTAGTAACGGTAGCCCTTCACGCTTGATTCACGCATGATTTAGGCTCCAAACAGCACTTCAGCAGCCGCCGCTTGGTTAGATCCAGCCAGAAGCAAATAAACTTCCTTCACGGTGACTTTGGTTCCATAGTTTCATGTTTCATCGCTGATATTCAACCAACTTTAAAATGGTTAGATTTGGCGAGATGAGTTCTCGGCTTCGAACGAGTATGCATCTTAAGGTACTTCCTGCTTTACTTTCGGTTACAGTTGACGGCACTCCATAGCTTAGAATCATTACCCAAACTAAATCGATTCTAGTTTATATTTTAATGCAGCTGAAATATTACATAAAAGGCATAATAGTTTTGAATAAGAATCGGCGTGTCGTAACCCTAGTAACGGTAGCCCTTCACGCTTGATTCACGCATGATTTAGGCTCCAAACAGCACTTCAGCAGCCGCCGCTTGGTTAGATCCAGCCAGAAGCAAATAAACTTCCTTCACGGTGACTTTGGTTCCATAGTTTCATGTTTCATCGCTGATATTCAACCAACTTTAAAATGGTTAGATTTGGCGAGATGAGTTCTCGGCTTCGAACGAGTATGCATCTTAAGGTACTTCCTGCTTTACTTTCGGTTACAGTTGACGGCACTCCATAGCTTAGAATCATTACCCAAACTAAATCGATTCTAGTTTATATTTTAATGCAGCTGAAATATTACATAAAAGGCATAATAGTTTTGAATAAGAATTTGACGGTCTGGCGAATTACCAACTGTTTTTTCGAACTTGGATCAAGGTACGTTATAACTGCTTAATAATATTTTCCATCAAGCTTATTTATGAATGGTGGCGGGCTGGGAATATCCTGACTTTGAACATGATCCAGGTATTCACAGCACACCACACGTTGACTTAAATGATAGTCTATGCTTGAATATTTAATATTATTGAAATTTTACCAATTTTGAATGCAATTACCTTGGCAAGCAATCAGTAACGAAGTACGGAAATATTACATAATTACTTGATAAAATCAAAAGTCTAGGTTAGTAAAGTTGGACCTGGTTGGCGCATCATTGACTAGAGAAACTCTTCAGTAGTTATATTTCTCCAAAAAGGCGAAGTTTCACAATTAATTACTGGTTTGGTTAAGTTGCATGAGAAGGCCTTGAGCGAGGCTGCGACGCGAGCTGTGTGAGCGCGCCCGGTAAACAGCTGTGAGCTTGATCGAAACCAATGACAAATGGTCCGACTCCGAGCTGGAGCGTAAATCACACTACAACTGCATCTCTTGCACTTGCCTGGCATGCCGAGCAGTCCAGACGCGAAAACACGGATTATTATAAACGCTTTGCATTTACAACATAAATGCGAATAACTCTAAATTTAGTGTGACAAGATTCTTACCATTTTTGGAACCACTGTCTACAATAAAACATTTTCTTTTAGTGCTTCCTTAGAATCGTTACTCAATGACTTAACCTAACCATAACCCCCTGCGTCCAGCATCTATGTGTCCAGCCGCATTTGCCACAACAATGCTACAACTACAAGAACACTATTTTGTTATTATTGTATCTTCAATACGGTAGTTACTCTATAGTGGCAAGTTTGTCCAAAATGCCAATATTAATTATTTCCCTTCCAGGCACTCGATTGTGCTAAGATTCGACGGATGCAGGCTCGGTATCTGATAGTGCATTTGAAAGCACAGCCAGGCAACAATAATAACTTTTATAACTTTATGGAACCTTGCATGTTTTGCAAGGTGCATGCTAGGGCATCCCCTGGCTTGACGTCTCCCATCGCCTTGGGCAGGCGAAAGGTCGAGTCCAAGCCAGGCCACCCCCCAGCTTGCAACTTGCAGCCCAAACCACATGGCCTCACATGTGGTTCAACCCAGTCCAAACCGGAGTATAAAAAGCCGAGCATTCACAGGCTCGGCATCATTACTGAAGATCAGCTCTGAGGCAGCAAGTGGACGAGTGAGTCCTGGAACTTGGTTGTAGAGAAGGATCGGAAAATAAATGATCATTCGTTAAACCTGAATGTATTGTCTTATGCTTCGAGAGAACCTGAAAACATCAGCCTTCCCAATTCGCCGCAAGTGGGGGCTCGTCCGGGATCTATTCAAGAAAGAACCACGGTGAAGTGAAGGCGGGAACAGTGTATGACAATATCAGGGACAGTCGGAGAGCGTACCAGGGATCCCATACCCGGAACATCTCCAGACTAAGGTGTAGCATAATCTAGAAGAGCGTACCAGGGATCCCATACCCGGAACATCTTCTAGATTATGGGGAAAGGGACCACAGTGTAAGACTATATAAACAGTGTTGGGACAATCGTAGGAATAGACAGTCTGGAGAGCGCACCAGGGATCGACCCATACCCGGAACATCTCCAGACTGAGGTGTAGCATAATCTAGAAGAGCGTACCAGGGATCCCATACCCGGAACATCTTCTAGATTATGGGGAAAGGGACCACAGTGTAGTAGAGACTATATAAACAGTGTTGGGACAATAGTAGGAATAGACAGTCTGGAGAGCGCACCAGGGATCCCATACCCGGAACATCTCCAGACTAAGGTGTTGCATAACCTAGAAGAGCGTACCAGGGATCCCATACCCGGAACATCTTCTAGATTATGGGGGGAAAGGACCACAGAGTAGTATAGAGATTAAAACAGGGTGACAATATAAATTCGATTTTTAGATGAAACTTAGGTTCGGTAGGGGAACAAAAACGTGTGAAAGTGAGCCTCAAAACAGTGACGCCCCCCAACGTCCCGAACACGTCAAGAAGATGGCCACGGCTCGCGCTAGTACGCGAGATCATGGGTCTCACTGCCGACGAGCCGATCCCCGACGCCGCTGCCATCGAGGCAGCCATCCGGAAGACGGTGACACAGCAACAACAGATGCCGATCCCCCCGCCACCGGTCGTCCAGCCGACAAGGGAGCGAGAAGCCTGGGCGTCTCTCCGCATCTCCCTGCCTACATCCAGGGACATAGGGACGAGAAAACACCGAGCGAGTTCCTATGCCAGCTCGAGAGGTTCGCGGCATCACAGAATATGACACCGACGGACATATTGACCCGGGGGGTCCCGGTGGCCCTCACGGACGCCGCCTTGCGGTGGTGGACATTCATCGGGGGATTCGACAAGTGGGACCTGTTTAAGAAGGCATTCCTTAATGAGTTTGGGCCGGTGAATTACCGGGAGCTATTGAAGAAAGAATTGGACGACAGGACCCAGCACACGGCCGAGTCGCTGTCAGCATTTATCCAGACGATCGCCGGGTATTATGAAAAAATAGGGGTCGCAGTAACCGAAGAGACAAAGATAGAGAGAGTGATGCGACAAATGCACCCTGAGTTTAGAAGGGCACTGGCGGGGAGGAAATTTGACACCCTGCGCGATATGGCGAAGGCAGGGCCTGAGATCCAACGGGCCATACTAATGGACCGTGACTACCGACCGCCCCCTCCAGCAGCTTGGTCCGTGGAGCCGTCGCTGGCATGGGGAGATGTGCCGAGAGCTTCGGGGCCGACAGAGGTGACCGCAGTCGTCTCACATATGGCCGATTTCAACATACAGCAGCAAGACTACCTTCACCTTAACGCAGCGGCCCTAGACCCGTACATGCACGCCCACATCCCAGCATGGGCACCATACCGACAAAGCGGGGTGGGTACTATCCCTAATGCACAGTACAAACAAAAGGACAAGTTGGCATGTTGGTTATGCCAAAGTAGAAGCCACTTCGCACGCAACTGCCCCGAAAGGAAGCCGAGGCGGGAGAAGAAGGAAGAGGAAATTAAGACAGCACAGACGACCGAGCCAAAAAACTAGGAGCGCGCCCTATGGGTATCGCCGCCGAGATGGGTGCTCTACGCGAAGAGGTATGGCGACTTAGTGACATTGTAAATAAAAACATTATATCAACACCAGAGGGCACCGGCCCGATCACAGAAAATGCAAACGATCCCGAAAACTGCACTGTCGACGGAATGGAGGGAAAAAGAGAGCCATTCATCCTAGTGAAGATCGCGGGAGAAACTCATTCAGCCCTGTTGGATAGTGGGTCGTCGCTCAGCTTATTAGGCGACCACTTCATCGAACTGATCAGGACACGGGGGTGGACAGTACAGTCTTACCCGCAACAAGTGAAGTTGGCCGCGGGAAAAGCTACCTGCACAGGGAAATTGTGTTTAAAAGTGAAATGGGCGGGAGGCAGCAGAAAACAGACATTCGTTTTAATGCCGGGATTGTGCAAACAAATTGTATTAGGCCGCGACTTCATAGGGGGTGCAAATATTTCCATCCACATAAAGGAGCGCGGTTGGACCCTGGGCAACCGCCCACAAGCAATTGTTCCTTTCTACGTAAACAAGGCAAAGGTAGAGATCGAACCCGAAACCACGTGTCACGCTGTGGGCACCGAAGAGCCGGATGTAGTGACTCAACTCATGAAGACGGTGGTCTGCCCAGAGCACATAAGGGCGAGCCTGGAAATGGTGATGGAGGGCTATAAATCAACCTTTACAAAGAAACCGGGCCTGTGCACCCTCGTCGAACACGAAATAAACACCGACGGGGAAACCCCTAGCCGATGCGCTCAAAGGCCCATCAATGAGAAGAAAAGAGCAGTGTTAGACGAGTGCATAAACAAATTATTGGCTGACGATATAATCGAACCATGCTCACATCGAGCTGGCTGGAGCTCGGCAACAGTAATTGTAGACAAAAAAGATGGCGGCAAAAGATTATGCATTGATTATCGCCTGCTTAATAAAAAAACAAAGGTCCAACCATATGTAATGCCACGCATTGACTTTACGCTAAGTGCCCTCGGAAAAGCAAAAATATTTACAACACTCGACTTAAGCCAGGGCTACCACCAACTACGCGTACGAAGAGAAGATCGACACCGTACCACGTTCGCAACACACCGAGGAGCTTTTAGGTATAAGCGTCTGCCCATGGGCCTGATTGGATCAGGCTATACTTTCCAAAAAGTCATTAACAGTGTACTGAGCAATGGAACAACGCAGTGCGCATACGCAATGGCTTTTCTCGATGACATCGTCGTGTTCTCCGAGTCATGGGAGCAACACGTGACACACCTAGAAGACGTCTTGCGAAGATTGAAATCCGCGGGATTCACGGTCAACCCCTCCAAGGTCCAGCTGTGCACTCAGTCAATTAAGTTCCTCGGGCATGTGATAAAACCAGGAACAGTGGCGCCAAACCCTGACATCGTGGCGGCTATCAAGGACCTTAAAACACCAAGGAATACCAAGGACATACAAAGGGTTATCGGGACTGCGGGTTTTTATCGCTTATACATCAAATCGTTTAGCACCATCGCCCTCCCTTTGACTAGGCTGCTGAAGAAGAATATGAAGTGGAAATGGGAGAAAGAACAGCAAGATGCATTTGAAATGCTAAAAAACCAAATCACGGCGGACACATGCTTGGCACTCCCCGATATGAGCAAAGAATTCACCATCCAGACAGATGCTTCTTTCGAAGGGATTGGAAGCTGTCTAATGCAAGATGGCGACCTGGGGCCAAGACCAATAGCATTTGCATCGCGTACCCTCACACCATGCGAACAAAATTACACAATATCCGAGTTAGAGGCGCTAGCAGTCGTATGGAGCGTAAATCACTTCTTACCTTACGTGGAGATGTCTCACTTCAAAATCGAAACCGACCACAATATATTGAAAACAATGCTGACCGCCGATTGGCCGAAGGGAAGAATCCGACGATGGGCATTGCGCCTTATGGGCCTAGACTGTAGAGATGCGATTTTTTTTTTTTCGTCGGCCCGGCCCGGCCTCGGCCCGAAAAGTCTAGGTCGGGCCCGGCCCGGCCCGATAGACTCAATTTTTTTTTGGGCCCGAACCGGCCCGACTTTTTTCCGGAAAGTTCAGTCGGCCCGACAGGCCCGAAAAAGCCCGAAAAAGCCCGAAAGCCCGAAAAAGCCCGAAAGCCCGAAAAAGCCCGAAAGCCCGAAAAAGCCCGAAAACCCGAGAAAGCCCGAAAAAGCCCGAAAGCCCGCGAAAGCCCTGAAAAGCCCCAAAAAGCCCGAAAGTACAAAAAGACCCGAAAACTTGAGAAACTCTGAAAAAGCTTGAAAGAGCCATTAACCTAAAAAGCCCGAAAGTCCGAAAGCCAGTATAAGAGCCACAAGGTCCGAAAAACCTCGCCAGCATCACGCATACGATCGCGATGTCGATCAGAAATAGCCGATGATCGGCGATTTCGAGAAACAACGACAGCAAATATTTAAAAACTATATAATAGTCACCAGAATGCTCGAATATTCCCAATATTCCTACCCTTGTTCTCAACTTATATCCCATACATATTTTTTTAGCTGTAGAGTGTGGTACCAAAATTTATAAATGGATATTTACGAAACTTTGCAGTTCCAGAGTTAATCACTTATGTAGGCAAATGATTGCAATGGTCCTTATGCCATTATGGCAAAAGGGAAATCAGTTAGAGCAGACAGGTAACGCGTTTAAGATTGAGCGGTAAACACTGAACTTTGAAAGCTACAAGTGCTAGCAAAAAGGCTCATTGTCAAAACTTCGGGGTTAAAACTTCAATGCACTCAGCTGGGGTCAGACACGTGGGTTTTTGAGCTTTCTAGCCTAGAGTATCAGCGCTGAAGCAAAATGCTTTCTCAAGACCAAGAACAGATCATACATTATTATTCACTCTATTCACATCACTTAATTAATATCTAATCTTTATTCCATGTAGCCAACAAAACAGGTACAGTGATATAGATAGATGGTTAAATGAAACATATAGCCCGAAATATATCGACACAGTCCGGAAGCCCGAAAGCCCGAAAAAGCCCGAAAAAGCCCGAAAGCCCGAAAGCCCGAAAAAGCCCGAAAGCCCGAAAAAGCCCGAAACCCGAAAGCCGGGCCCGGCCGGCCCGACCCCAAATATTCTCGGCCCGGGCCCGGCCCGGGCCCGAAATCTTTTTGAGAGTTCGGCCCGAGCCCGGCCCGAAAGTCGGGCCGGGCCCGGGCCGGGCCGGGCTTTCGGGCTTTCGGGCTTTTTTTCGCATCTCTACTAGACTGTGAAATCAAATACAGGAAGGGTAGCGCAAATGTGGTGGCAGACATGTTGAGTCGAGCGCCACTATCGTTCCAACCCAGTATATCACGACCTAGGAAAGTGGATGACATATTTCCTATCGAAGAGGTAGGGGAAGAAACCACTAAACGAGGACGGTTCGGGTTTTTGACATTTGAAGATAGCAAAACCGACTCCAAACAAATTACACACACTGAAGAACAAGTATTGCTAACATCGGAAGATGAGCAGCTTGACCTGAGTGATCGCGCGACATGGATTAAACATCAGCAGGGAGACAATGCGCTGCAGAAACTAAGAGAAGACATCGAAGCCGGCACAAACAAGGACTCATCGTATGTCATAGCCGATGATGGGCTGATATCAAGACATCTACCCGGCGCCGCGACAACATCAGAACATAGAACAATGGTGCCGATCAGCCTGCGTGGAGAAGTGCTGAGACTATTTCATGATCACGCCCTCGCGGCTCACATGGGTTACTACAAGACCCTGGGGCGTATACAAGATCCATATTCGTGGACTTCCATGCGACAAGACGTGTCAAAATACGTGAAGGGGTGTGATGTCTGCCAAAAATCAAAATCAAGAAATTCAAAACCAGTAGGAAATATGGCAAGTCGAATAGCGCCGTCAAAATTCACCGACATATCGTGCGATCTCATGGGACCGTATCCATCCTCAACAACCACGCGAAATCAGTACATATTCGTAATCATAGACGATTTTACGAAAAATAGCGAGCTCTACCCACTACGAAAAGCAACGGGCAAAGCAGTGGTCGATTGTCTAATTGACTATTGCACGCGCTACGGTTTTGCATCCCGCATCAGGAGCGACAACGGCCCTCAGTTCGCGGGAAAACTCTGGACGCAGATGTGCGCACAGCTAGGGATGTCGACCAGAAAAACCGTACCATACCGCCCTTGTGGAAACCCATGCGAAAGAACAAATCGCGACATCAAACAATGTCTCGTGGCACTCACACAGACACATAAAGACTGGGATAAGCACTTGAAAGCGATATCTTTCGCCCTGCGAACGGCCATACACCAAACAAACGGCTATAGCCCAGCCGAACTCACATTTGGCGAACAGCTCCGTTTTCCCGCAGACCTCGAGGCAGAAACCAACGAACAGTCGGACGCCATCACCTACGCAACTTCACTTAAGAATAAAATCAAAGCCATGACACAAATTGTCCGAGAAAACAAGAGCGACGCCCACGAAACCCAACGCCGAGCATACGACAAAAAACATCGTCCGGCAGAGTTTAGCGTGGGCCAGCACGTGCTTAGGACCACACACACGATTAGCGACGCCGCCAAGGGGGTCTGCGCTTCCCTGGAACCCAAAAGGGATGGTCCATGGTCGATCTCGGCAAAAATAGGGTCAAACACTTACCAACTGGGTGATCCTATTACAAAACGCAAGGTGGCACTATGTAACGCCGACCAATTGACTTCATACACGGCCAGCCAGGGGTACGACCTGCGCCAAAGGTCGTAATGCCCTCAAGGGGCGCTGCAGTATCAACTGAAACTCGAGGGGGCTATACGGGAGCCCACAAGCGGATGGACAGTATCCAGTTCACTCCCGACTAGGCTACACCATGTATCAGCCCACCGATCACACCAAAACGACCGGCCCGACAAGACAAAACAACGATCCAAATCATCTGTGAAATGACTGCAATCCCCCGGGCGATCTCGCCGATCAACCCGACGCCTCCTGCGACACCGACGCTGGACGAGCTGGGCGAGACTGGGCGAGCGACACCGACGCTGGACGAGAACGACGTCTCGCCGCCACGTGACGTGCAGGACATCCGGAATGTCCGCACCTACAGCCGTTAGCGAGAGCGTCGAAATCGTGGCGGAGATCGTGTGTCATTTAGGAGCAGAGGCAGGACCATGCAAAGCTTAGGGCAACTAATATAAACTGAGTGCAATACCTATAGCGTAATCAAACGCGTAGATAATAGGACCGAAAAACACGTGTGGAATAAATTAGCAGAAACATGTTATATAAAGTTAGCTATTTAGGATTACGGACAAATAACGAGATGGACTAGGAAGCGGACAATAGAACAAATTCGACTGAGTGCCAAAGTGCGAAAATGATAATTGGACCTGTATTTCCAGGACTGTGCATGTAACATTGCCTCTATGTTTACGATATTATTTGTGTGTGTGTCATAATTGCAAAATATGTGTCTGGAGAGGACTTTAAAAGTTTATGTCAAATTTAATAATTTATAAATAATTTACTGGGCAATTGGTGTAAAAATGAATATGAATATAGTAGTATGTTTAAAATGTTTAGATTCATTGACACAAATTCATTGAGTGAATATGCAAATGAGGAATTTAGGAAACATTCTGATTTAAGAGGGGGGGTACTGCAAGGTGCATGCTAGGGCATCCCCTGGCTTGACGTCTCCCATCGCCTTGGGCAGGCGAAAGGTCGAGTCCAAGCCAGGCCACCCCCCAGCTTGCAACTTGCAGCCCAAACCACATGGCCTCACATGTGGTTCAACCCAGTCCAAACCGGAGTATAAAAAGCCGAGCATTCACAGGCTCGGCATCATTACTGAAGATCAGCTCTGAGGCAGCAAGTGGACGAGTGAGTCCTGGAACTTGGTTGTAGAGAAGGATCGGAAAATAAATGATCATTCGTTAAACCTGAATGTATTGTCTTATGCTTCGAGAGAACCTGAAAACATCAGCCTTCCCAATTCGCCGCAGTTTACATCACACGAGTAATATTAAGAATATGCATTCGAGTGTACGTTGAAACATTACATTTGCTGTGAGAAAGCTATCAAATGGCTCGATTGCCAACCGAGCACCTAGGTCGTGTTTCCGTCGGTGTCATCGATATACCTAGTCCATTTTTTGTTATTTTTGTGTGAAAAGGCCACTGAGAGGCACCCATATGAGATTTTGATCAGACTGATGTAAGTATATAGGTAGTTCTTTATGTGAAAAACCTATGGAACTAGCTAGTGTTCAAGGGGGTGTGCTCACCCCAGACAATAGAAAGCTGGAAATAAACCTGCAATTATTGTAATGGGCTAGAAATTGATAACCGATCGTTCGTTATGTCAATCAAAAACATGTTTTCTGTGTTTTTTATTACCAGGGTTTGGTTCAGAGTTAGACATTTATCATAAAGAATATTTTATCAACCATTCTAGGTGCTAGATAAGTACCTAAGACTATAATGCTTTTTGCAAGCTTTCAAGCCCCATGGGGCGGGGATCGTCGGTGACCGTCCGCATCGGAACACTCTCTGAGAGGCCGAGAACCAGCTGGAAAACGAGACGGTTGCACAATACACACTGCGCTTTGGAATCTTTCGGTCCCAGCTTTAAGGGCTTAAAAAGTGTTATTTGTACTAGTTTAGTTCCTTAAAAATTTGAAAGTAAGGTTCCGGGCTTTAAAAAGTTGTAAGTAATTGTAAGCATTGTCATTGCTCCAAGGCCAGGAAAAAAAACAAGCAGGAGCTCCGCTCCTGCTTGTTTTTCCGCTTATAGTTTCCGTTTGTAGTACCGCTTATTTTTAGTACTCTGATTTTAGAATAACCTGAAAATGACAGACAACAGGATTCCGGATAGCATTTTGTGTACACGTTGTGTACTATTTTGATTTAAACAGTATACGACCTGCATGGTCGAAAAGTAAAGAATAAAACCTACTAAAAATAAGCACGTGAAAATTTTGCAGTGTTTCGTAAATTGTGAATCTAATTTGTCACTCACGGAGAAGTCATCAAATATTTTTCCTCGATTTAAACTCGGAATTCCTTCTGCATCTTTGAAACTGTTTGTGTATATTATTATGTCCGGAGCGGGTATTTTAATTTGTTCATTATGGAGTCGACTCTTCCACGGCATTTTGTGCCCTGCAATCCGACCCTGCTTAGCAAAATACGACGCTGACAATTAGTTTTAATTGTGTTTGGTAGAAATAAAATGAAGCAATTTAAATCCAACTGTACGCCTGTTACATCAATCTATCTATAATCTATATATACATATAAATAAATAAATAAATAAATAAAATAATAAATAAATAAATAAATGAATGAATGAATGAATGAATGAATGAAGGAACGAACGAACGAACGAACGAACGAACGAACGAACGAACGAACGAACGAACGAACGAACGAACGAACGAACGAACGAACGAACGAACGAACGAACGAACGAACGAACGAATAAATAAATGTGTGTGTGTGTGTGTGTGTGTGTGTGTGTGTGTGTGTGTGTGTGTGTGTGTGTGTGTGTGTGTGTGTGTGTGTGTGTGTGTGTGTGTGTGCGTGCGTGCGTGCGTGCGTGCGTGCGTGCGTGCGTGCGTGCGTGCGTGCGTGCGTGCGTGCGTGCGTGCGTGCGTAAAATTTAATGGGAAAAGTTTCTTTAGCACGTTTACACTGTGTTGCTAACGCTCGGATTGACACGGTTCATTTGAATTTAGTAAAAACGATTCGAAATAAACTTTATCCGAGCTGGTGGCGACTGCGTAATGCTAGTTACAGGATTAGCGATGCAGCGAGCCGCGTGTGTGCATGCGTCACATGCATGAAGTTGAAGGGCCTGACTGCAGTGCAGCACAAGTTGAAGGGCCTGACTGCAGTGCAGCACACGTTGAAGGGCCTGACTGCAGTGCAGCACAAGTTGAAGGGCCTGACTGCAGTGCAGCACAAGTTGAAGGGCCTGACTGCAGTGCAGCACAAGTTGAAGGGCCTGACTGCAGTGCAGCACAAGTTGATGGACCTGATTTGAAGATTAATTCTATTCTGGATGTTTCGAAAGACTGGCGGCTGTTGCTGTTATAAAATAGTCTCTGCTCCAAGGTACATTGATCCTTACTAGGGCGAACGCAATTTGTGTTGCGTTGAAGATGAGCGTAGCGATTTGTATTTAGCGCATAAAAAGATTGAGGCAAAAAGCCTAAATCATGGAGCAGCAAGCCGGACCATTGCTTGTTAGAAAATTCTGATCACTTGAAATTGTAAACGATTCTGGCCTTTCTTTGTTTCTGTCCGAGATGTAGAGTAGCGGAAATATGCTCATTTCGAGGTCATAAAGCAATGTGCATGTTAATACATAGATGTAACTCATGCCCAAGGGTTTTTATTGGGTTTTATTGGGTTGGTTTTTATTGGAAAAAATCTGGTGTGATGTTTCGATTTGGTGTCGATGGTTTCTAAAGGCAAATCGAAATTGGGAACATTTGAAAAAAATACGCACTTTTAAATAAATTTCCGTACTTTTCCAAACATGCCCAATTGTCGAATTTTGCTCTTTTTTCTGCTTTGAAAGTGAAGGGTGTGGAGGATTTTCTTGAAAAACGCAGGGGGTCTAAGTTGAGAACAAAAGTAGACACCCTGAAAATTTCATCCCACTCGAAGCAGGCGTTTGGCCTGTAGAGCGCGCGCAAACACACATACAAAAAAAAAAACACACACACAGCAAGTGTTTTTTTTAGCAGTAGTGAAATTGATGATTTCGCTTCGCTCGCTTCGCTCGCTGCGCTCATCAAAAAATAATAATCGCAGCCGTCTTCAAGTACCTATGTGTTCTAACTTGTTATATTATAACATATGTATACCTACCTATACCTTAGATTAAGTAATGGGGTTACTTACTTTACTTACTCTATTTACTACCCATTACTTACCCATTACTTACTCTAAGCCTATACCACTATACCGACTACCACCCGTTGGAAAACGATTCCTTATCCTTTGCTCTGTCGTAAATTACCTATAGAACAGCACGAGCTATAATATTTCTTATATTTCTCGATATTTTATATTACCTCGGCTATAAATTCAATAATTGAGAAAAATGTAGCTATCTATACGTATACTACACCACGCTGAGTAGCTTCACGAAGCGATTCCATGCTCTCGGCAGCTCGGCTGACGTCGAGGCGGGTATTTCCAAATGGGTCCAACGATAACTGACATTAAATCGATGGCATGTCCTATTAGAGCAAAATCAATACAATATGGGTTTAAATCTCTTGACAACTTACTTGCGCATCCAATGTTTACCTCTATATAATAGTCTATACCATACTCACTGCTTGTAAGGTAAATGTTTTCAAACCACATGAACGTTTATATTAAGCCGTAACACATAGCGATTTTTCCACTAATAAATCCGAGAATACCAACGAACGGCCTAATAATCAAGCGCGTACTCCCTATGGTATCGGACAAACCCGTGGACTGCTGGTGCCTCACCATTATCCATGCCGCAAGCGCGACAGGAAATCGGAGAATCTATTTATGGAAATAAAGCCTAAACTGGTCCGTATATATCACGTTTCAAATAGCCCCGGATATGGCACATTCTCTCCGAAAGCTTGGCTAAAACACCACCGGCAGGCCTGTATATATAGGTATAGCGCCTGCCAATCTGCCTGCATCTGGTCTGATTGTATCCCGTAATGACACCGCACTAGTGCTGCATTACGCCATAGCTTGGGTGTAATTGGTAGCTTCTGTGCACGACAATGTCTCATCAAAACGTCTCCCCGTCCCAATTAGAGTCGGGACCAATTCCAAGCGTTCACCCGGCAATTACCTCGAGTTGTTCACCACTTTGGTTCGGCGTCGACGTCGGCGTCGACGCCGACGAGCGTCCTACGAGTGGCGGCTGCACGGCACCCTTGGCGTCTCTCCGCGAGACCGAGACGAGATCTCGCGCGCAGGAACGCGGCGTTAAGACCCTTTGTTCTCGCCGCGCGGCACCGCGATAAGAACTCGAGATGTGAACAACGGGAGACGCAGGCACATAATGTATAGTGTGAGATGGAATAAAATAGCGTCCATGTACAAGAACGTAAAAAGACTTTGCGCTCACCTCGCCGCTCCGTATAGCGTAGCCTCATTGTTCGGAGTGCAATATATGTACGTTTTTATACTCATGCTTATAAGGGCTACCTCGCGCACGTTTCACACTGCGGCTCAAAGCTGTTTATTCCCCGCCTCAGGTGCAATGTGAGAATGAGTGGGACACTGCCGCACATAAAAGAGTAGGGAAAACGGTAATAAAAATCGGCTCTGACTGCCGCGTCGCGTCGTACCACGTAGACAAGAAATTCGTACTCATTTAACCGTGCGTAACGCAAATGCTGATGTCGCATCACATACAATGCAGTGCACATGAGTCGAAAAAATAAGTTAGCGGCGCGCAAAAGCAAAAGTCGCAATATGACACGATATACCAAGTGCAAACAACGTGCAAAACACCGCAGCAGTAGCGTGTAACTCTTTCGCAGCTTTTCAACGCTGGGAGCAAGTTGCACCCCCCCCCCCCCAACACTCGCACGTGCCGTGAACACAGCGCAGTCAGGTGGCGACATTCCGCACTCTACACTCACACGCTGCAGTTAAAACAGGATGACACGCGGCGCCCGAACGTGCTAGATTTTAGAATAATTACGTGGATTTAATCAAGGCAGGAGGCATAAGGTAAACATGAGCTTGTCGGGAGTCGGGAGCGACTCCCGTGGGGCGACGGAAAGGCCGTGTTTGGTTGGGAATTAAGCGAGTTCGGTGCGGAGGGTGACTGCCCGCAATCAGCCATTATGGTCGTGTTGAGCGAGCGAGGAATTGACCTCCGAGGACGGACGGGGTCAACCGCCGAGTCCGCCCTCGCTAGGCCCTTGCTCGGCCCTGCTCGGCGTCTTGTGACGGGATTCATTAACGACGTCGAGTTAGGGACGCCGTCGAACGGGACGTGATACGGCCTCTGTGTGGGAAACCCCATGCAGTTAGTTCGGGGTACTTGATAGCATACCGTGCCTTCACGGTAATATGTATTCAGGATGCAAGCAGGGCATGTTCGGACGGGGTGAGTACATGCTAGAGATGGGATTAGCTTGTTTTCCGTCGGCCCGGCCCGACACCGGCCCGACCGGTCGTGAGTCCGGCCCGGCCCGAGGCCCGACGGGTCTTACATTTTTCAGTCCGGCCCGGCCCGAAGTATTTGTCCAAACGTAACATCTGTCCGAGGCTGTCCGAAAGTCCGAAGCTGTCCGATAGTCCGAGACAGTCCGAAAGTCCGACACGGTCCGACAGTCCGACACGGTCCGAGAGTCCGACACGGTCCGAGAGTCCGACACGGTCCGAGAGTCCGACTTGGTCCGAGAGTCCGACTCGATCCGAGAGTCCGACACGGTCCGAGAGTCCGACTTGGTCCGAGAGTCCGACTCGGTCCGAGAGTCCGACTCGGTCCGAGAGTCCGACACGGTCCGAGAGTCCGACGGCCCGAGGCCCAGCCCGGCCCGACATCTCAGATCCGATGCCCCATTAGTTCCCCGTCAGCGTGCCCAGTGCAAAATCATAAATGTTCTACATTTGCCTCTAATATCTTATTCAGTAACTGGAAACAATCCTCTCAATACATATTAGGTATTTGTTCAATACTGTCGCATAGCTTTGTCGGCGCTGACCGACAAAGGGTAGCGGCGCGACGTCGAGTATTATGGGATGACTATGTCTTAGACCAGGTAGCTATAAGTCGAAAGTCCGACCGGGCCCGACAGTCCGAATCGGTCCGACAGTCCGACACGGTCCGAGAGTCCGACACGGTCCGAGAGTCCGACTTGGTCCGAGAGTCCGACACGGTCCGAGAGTCCGACTCGGTCCGAAAGTCCGACACATTCCGAGAGTCCGACACGGTCCGAGAGTCCGACTCGGTCCGAGAGTCCGACACGGTCCGAGAGTCCGACGGCCCGAAGTCCGGGTCGGAACCGGCCCGGCCCGGCCCGACATCTCAGATCCGAGGCCCGGCCCGGTCCGAGGCCCGACAATTGCAAAAAAAATCTGTCCGGCCCGGCCCGAAAGTCGGGCCGGACTTTCGGGCCGTTCGGACTTTTTTCCCCATCTCTAGTACATGCATATCCCAGGAACAGATTGTAGCAATGTACTACCTCTCCCTGGCTACTGACATGTGTGGCTGGCATTCGGAAGAGGAATGTGGAGTCGTTTTCAGGAAATCCTACGAACTCTTAAAAGCAAAAGAATTTAATAGGAAAGTTGTATTTTGAAATGTCTTGGGTTTGCTCTAAGCACCCATGTTTTACGACGGCACGTTCTGTCTTGCAGCTGGAGCTTATTTTGATCGCGTTTGACACGGTCACCTCATGTAATGTCACGTGTGCCTTTCTGCTCGAAGCTGCTGCTTGCAAGGGAAAACGAAGTTTCCTTCGGAAGAAGATATCGAGACCCTGCCGTTTTCCCGGTCTCATTTCGTTGTCAAGTTTAGCAGACAAGTTCATCTTCATCTCGGAGATGCTTGCTGTTCACACTGCAATGCACACGATATTATTTTCCAAGCGAAGATTTGCATTTCGAAATAAACTTGTCGACAGCGGGGGTTCTCTTCGTATCACGGTGTCCTGCTTTGATGACGGTACTGCTACGAAAACAGCATCGCGATTATTCGATGGCATGCTGCAATCTGATCCATGTTTATAACATTTCAAGCACAGCATGTCTGCTCGTAGCTACCTTCCACATTTTCTACCCCATGAGAGTCATCGCTGAAGCTACACTTGTGATACTTGGTGTACTTTGTTGGACACATTCGCGGGTGACGATGCAGCAGCCTGTGGGTGGCGTTCGACTGCATTTGTGCATTTGTGCATTTCCGCGGCAGATGCATCTGCTGGCGATGCGTTGACCCGAGACTACACAGTGAAATGCATATGAAACGAGGAACGAAATGCGCTCAAACCACACGAAGGAACGAACGACAGAATACGAGGTTTTGCGATTAGGTACTAACGTATTTCACGTCACCAGGGTGGCGATTGTCTAACTTTTAACCGATCGGTTACCGATCGATAGCAGGTATAAAAACCAGTCTCGAGGGATAACTATTCTATCAAATAAATCAGCGATTGTGTATATAAGTATCGATCGACAAGCTGCCATGAGATCGATAAAACTAACGATATCAAAAAGGTGTCGTTAGCTCACTACCGATCGACAACATGTTTAAAACCTGCGGAGTTTTCACTCAATTTTCAGAAATATGATACGCATGCTTTCAAAGAACAATGCTATATCATTGCTTTTACAAGTCAGAATGTTTAATGGCAATTTTAAATTAAAATACTTTAGGCAAATAGTCTAAATGACAATGCGTTGAAATAATATGACGCTCTATTGGTTGGTTTTTGGGCGTCCTATTGCAAACAGGATGCTTATTTACCTATGAAGTCGGATTTCTTAGCAAGATAAGCAAAAATGAAACAGTAAATGCATTTCCACGTTTTTAATATATTTTAACATCGAAATAATAATTCAACCTCAGCTTGCCGCTCCGAAAATGTTATTATCATGTTCGTCCCGTTGATTTAGCTGTTAAAAATATTACATATTTCTTTATAGGTATTAGAATCATATTTTGCTGCACCTGTTTGATTGCAGACAAATCACGATGCATTGTGGTCATATTCGTGTTAATAATGCATTCAAAAAATTGTAGATTTACTGAAAAATACATTAGTGCCATGAGACGACCTTGTGATTTAGTAACATGGCCTGTCAAAAATGACAAACAACTTATTTGGCTTTGTTTTAACATTTCCTTTTTTATCACGATAAGTTATAGGATTTTATTATATTCTTGCAAAGATTATCATTAATTAGTTGGTATTTGTAATATTAATTGAGTTATACATATTTTGTGCATAGCTGACAAGATATTCTTTTCATATATCAGCATACTATTGTATCCAGAAAAACACATTTAGATAATTCGCGGTGGCTACAAAACATATACTGCGCAAGCGCACAATGAGTTTACATACAGCTCGACGTGACTATCATGAGCCACTATCGGTAAGCGATCTCGCACTAACGACGTCGATAGACAATCACTATTAAGCTATCGAATCGATAGAGTTATCTCTCGTTAGCCGTATCGATCGATACCTGACTAAAGTTATACAATCGCACTCCTCACTTCAAAGCCTGGTGGGTTGAGTTTGAGAGTTTCATTCCAGACCATCATTCTACAGTTTGGCACGACCTAGGCATGTCAATGCACAACACAATATAGACAGGCTATACACACCAAATCTGCAATAAGCTTTGCTGTTTACACGTGAAAATCTTTTTGCAGTTTGTCTACAGTTTGTCGGCTTGCCATCGGATTGAAATAGGATATTTCTTCGCGTCGCTTTGCGATAAAGTTTGCAATGTGCCGAGTTATAAATATACATTTTAAGTGGCTATCGTGAAGTGGACAATCGGTCGTTACCTGCAAAGTAATGTTGTTACACACTTTGTTTCATTTGCTAAAAAAACAGAATTGCACCAAGAAGTATTGAAAAAGTGTCAACACCATTAAATACTTTGTCTAAGATTAGTTTGACCTACAAATAAACAACTCCATTAGTTTGCTAGTTTATTTTCCGGTCTGATTGGCCAGTATTGGTTTCGAAATGAATATCTGGGAGCGTTCATTAGGTGCGACCCCAGCCCCAGCCCCAGACCCCAGCCCCAGCCCCAGACCCCAGACCCAAGACCCCAGACCCCAGACCCCAGACCCCAGACCCCAGACCCCAGCCCCAGCCCCAGACCTCAGACCCCTGGGCAGAGTGAGAGGTCGTCGACGCCACGAGGTAGGTAGCAGCAGCTACCATCGATGTCCAATTCACTGCCGAAGGTGATGCCATTTCCTGTCCCGTCTTTTCACATCATCCAACTGTATCAATCTCTAAGGATTTGTTGAACATTGGTGTGCTTTCTCCCATCTCTCTCTATATATTTATAGCTACATAGCTATACATCGAAGCTATAGAATGGCATAGAGATAAATGAGAAATAGTTCCAATTTTCCAATGTCCTAGCACGTCCCCTTGTATCTAATCCACTTTTATATTACATTCGTTTCACTGGATTCGCTGATATTTTTACTACTACATGAAACTCGGGCTTTTTCTGAAGTAAGGAGTATAGTTTTAATAAGCGCCGCCGACCCATGGCGGCTTGTTGTACTGCATCTGCATTGTCATTCATTTCCACGGTGCAGTCAAGGGAGTTGAATGTGTTTGCATTAATAATAATACCTCCGTGCTTCACTGTCATAAGCCGGCCCGAACGTAAAATCGTTAAAAATTTCCCACAAGGGTTTTTTCTCTCCAAAATAATTCCTATAGTTAAAAATGCATTCCCCGATAACGTTCACTAGAGTGCGAGACAAGTTGCAATCTAATGCAGATAATTACTGCACGAGCAAAGAGACCGGACTGCAATTTGCAGCAGTACATGATAGAAGCACATTCCTCCCTGCCGCTGGTAGCATTACACACAGCGGCGGCATCCGCTAATAATGTTAGCCGTGTTTCGGTGCTTGGTTTTGGTATAGAAACCGGGATTCCGCGCGTGGGGGTCGACGTCGGCGTCGATCGCGAAGGAATCCGCGCGGAAGATTGATCAGTTTCGATCCATGCAACCTTAACACACCTTAATTACGCTCGGCGAGGCACAGCGCTCACACAAACACACGCACACACTCACTCTTGAACATCACGTCACGTCATGTCCTTAATCCTGACTGGCTGCAGGAGTGCAGACTGCTCAGGATCGAGTCAGGATCAAGACGTAGACCGCCACCGCCGTCCCGAGGAATGCGTCTAACGCGCGGGTCACAGGGAAATTCCATCGGCCAAGGAATTTCCCGGCGGCGGCGGCGGCCGTCGTCCGTGGCGCGATGTAGACTCTGTTATTGGTATTACCAGTCGCCTATGAAACAGCAATATTGTTGGTACTTATACAGGTACAAGTGGTCGATTACCTCAAGTATTGCCAGGTTATATTCAATATTACTTTCTGTAACAAAGTGGTTGCCACGCGATCAGTTTGAAATTCGCTCATGGATGCTTATTTCAGGAAATAACAATTGCGATGGACTGTGCTGTGCTGAGTCTGTCTGGCTGTCGGTACTTTGATAAGATTGTCGAAGTTGGGTCTTATGTAGCTAGGTATATATAGGACGTCTCAAGCGAACGCGAATCTCTCTCCGAATTTACACGCGCGAGGTATTGGAGCATCACGTTAGGACCACCGAAGCCACTCCATTACGAAGGAGCTTTCAGGACCCACAGATTTGAAAACGATATTATTTCTCGAGAAAACTGTCTCAAGGAAATTATTCTCAGGAATCGTAATTACAGGAAACGGTGGCCATCCATTAGCATTATCTCAACTCACATTTAAGACGGAAAGTCTAACTGCAATGAATTAAGAGTATAATATTGTGAACTCTGTATTTAACCAACACATAGATATTATATACCTACGCTTGTGCTAAATTTGCATACGAAAAATATGAGAATAAGCCCTTGGAAGTATTTTATTTAAATGTTTTTAACTACTTGTGGCATTTATGTTCGCGAAAGAGCGAGTGCTTAGCATAGCATTAACCTTGTTCGGTGCTGCCCCCTACCCCGCCCTTTCCAGCGGGTGGGGAGGGGGGACCTGGAATACCCCCCCCCCTTTCCAACAGCGCTGTGTTATTATTATGTCGCCAGCACTGCAGCAACGTACCGCCCCCTCCCCCCCAACCGCGTTGTTCGTTAGAAAGATTTCAGATAATATGCAAATCTCACAAATTACATTCAAAATGTATAAAAAGCGCGGGCGTACAACGGCGTGCCTGCCGCAGCGTGCACGCTGCACAAGCCGGGTCCGGCTTGATGGACTTCCCGGCGAGTTCCGCAACTTTCCTTGGAGTTATTCGTTTACTGCTGTTTTGCCTTTTTTCAGGGGATGGGGGATGGAATGAAATAAAAAGCAGTAAGCTTTCTTATCACAACTGTTTACCTTCTGCCAGTGCAAACGGAACGTCTCCACTTAAAATAAGAAATTATTAAATCGGATAATAAGTTTTGTCATTATCTTTCGAAACAAAACGCTATGTTTTCCATTAAACGAATCCAAACCGGAGATCCATACTGCACGTGTTTGTAATGATTTTTGTTCCGAGTCAGGGCTTACTGCAGGGAAAACTTTACTCCGAACAGAGAGGGACGGAGGCTGCGTATAATCCCGTCTGCCGCCCTCCAAAGCTCATGCCGACGATTTCATCTCAGACGCGGCTTCCAATGCAAGGCAACGCGCAGCTTGCCGTGTATAGAGTCGCATTGCATTTTTATTTTTTTTATTTATTTAATTCTCTTGAACAACATGCATTTAGCAAGGTTGCAAGGTATACATTTATAACTAATTCTTAATCTATATGTTATTGGTTTCTTTCGTCTTGGTAACAACTTCCAATTCTTCAATTATTTTTCAATATTCCTTTACTGGTCTAGGCCATTCATCCATTAATGAATATTTCATCATTTTGTTCATGCCATTCTTTCAACGTCATCGCTAAGTAACAAATGCACTCACAAGGCGCTCACGACGCGGTATTTCAGTGGCGTAAGTAGGTCCCAGGTGTCCCTGGGCTCCGGGTCGGTCGCCCCTACTGTAGTTACGCCACTGCGGTCGTGCTATCACGCGACTTGCCGCCATCTTAGCCGACACTTTCTGCACAAAGCCCGATTAGTGCAAATTATTATATATCGGATTTCCAGATTGTATAACTATAACGCACACGTTTTCACGACTGCAAACGTGTTTGTCGGTCGAATGCCGTGAAGCGTGATCGATTCGCTGTGTGCCCGTCGGCGCACGATCGCCTCGCTCTCCGAGTCCGTCCGACGCCGACGCCGATGCCGACGCCCGAGAATGCAGCTGCTGGTTTATTTCGCTAATCGGCGTCGCGACGACATCGGCTAAGTGACGGCGACGTCGACGTGGGCCTCTGCGTTGAGTCGCGGCGCAAGGCGGCGGGCGTCATGGTCGACGCCGACGCTTTTTTCCGCTGACGTCACTAAAGACTTGGCGAATCGGTTGAAGCTCACGATCCAACGTATTTTATTCCAGTTGTCATTTTCGAATAAATTGCAAATATTATCAGACTGACTTTGATTTGTATTACATTAACTACCATAACAGCATCGAAGAAGCTACAATGAAATAATTCAAGCAGCATGCAGCAGCATTCCTTTTCCCGATATCTAGATTCTATTTTTAGATCTTAGATATTTAGCCATCTAGATTTTTAGATAGTTCCGTTGAGAGGACAAGAGCTCACTGAGGGCAATGCACTGTTGAACCTGTGATTGAACTTTATCTTAGAGCCGCTTGTTTTCCCGACAAGTAGCATAACGACACGTGAAAGATGCGAGATCAGCACGCAATCAGCGACGTGAGCAAGTCGAGTCATGTTGCCGCTAATTGTAGTTGCTTGTTAGTTGCTAGTAACGATATGCAAGTTGAATAGTTCCACACCCTTATAACTGTTATAATAAGGATGTGTCACCTAGCGCCAACGGACTGCCGCATTTCGTCCGAGTCCCGAGCTGACAGAGAGCCAAGTTATTAGCGAACAAATAAGGAAAGCTCGGGCCCAATTTGCCGTGCACACCTCCGCCGAACAATCGCAACGAGGCTACGTTAGCAACGAGTTGCAACATTCTCGCCGCATGGAACTTTGTACACTGCCAAGTCTAGCTTTGGAAACCCATAACTTCACATCCAACTTTAAATCGAGTATCTCATATCCTGCGGAAATTATTTCTACATAGATAAGGGCATTTTGGCAACTTCTATTCGCGATTCTTGATAACGATATTTTGTAGCCGCTATACATATCTCTTTAAACTAAAATATTAAGTACCTACCTAGGTTCGTTTTTATTATGCTGTATAGCTCACGGATTCCAGTCCTTGCATGTGGTCTGTGGTAGGGTACTAGACATGAAGTCCGAGAGAGTGTGCTACGTGAACCATTTATTTCCGCAGCGAAGCATTGGAGTGGAAAGCGCGTGGCGCTGGCGGCTACGGCGTTGGCGAGCGCTGGTGAGCGCTGGCGTCCAAGTTTATGGATGCCGAAGACCAACATGCTGTCGATACCAATATCTGCAGAGATTAACGACATCTGCCTCGACCGCGCATATATCTATATCTATATCTATATATATTTAATATCAAAACAGTACATGCAGCTGTATTCGCGCGGCCATTTTAGCATGGGCTCGGTATTATTATATTATACGCAGCAAGCTGTTAAACTATAATATGTTGTTTAAATGGCCATGGGTGAGAGCAGGGGCGAAGCGTCCTATGAGACAATGAGACAGTGTTTACCCTAAAAATTACGTGATGAAGTTTTTTTTACGGATCTTTTAAGTTTATTTAGCGAGTGGCTTGAACGAGCTCGGTGCGAGCTGCATATGCATTCATACTCGCGCGCCAAGCTCGGCTGTAACGCGAGCGCAACCGAAGAGCTACGAGCGATTTACTATTCGAGCACCGAGTGAGAGACATAGTTGGAGATTGTCTCCTCGCATAGGGTCTTATGCACTGGCCCCCGTCGCCCGCCGCCCGATGCTTGATTTCCGAGTCACCGCTGCAAAAAAATCGCTGCGTTTGAGACGCGTCTCGGCTCTGTGACTCCGTGCCGTCCTGAAAATATATGCTTTTGGAACCGCGTCTCCGCAGCACAACCGCGCTCCGTGGCGCGGGATATTTTTCAGGTTTAGTAGTAGCGCTTACACATGGTATAAGGCGCTTACCCAGCGTTGAAAGCGATTAGCATTGCTTTTCTGCTCAACGTAAACCACAGCACATGCAAGCTTATTTCGTCCTAAATATTAGGTAATTTAGTAACGATAAGGTTCATATTTCCAGCCAGCATGAACTGAATGAACATGACAGTATGATCGAACTTCTATACAAATTTTTTAAATGCACTAAGACTGATATTAATTTTATTTACAGTGCTCCAGAGAGATAATGGTACCCCTACGCACATGCTACTGCCAAATGTACGTACTATTATGTGTGTCTCCCCAGTGAAAATACCCACGCTTCGCCCCTGGGTGAGAGACAGTTTATATCAAGCGATGCTTTGAGCGTGTTGGGAAAAATTCAAATACCTGGAATAATTTTGCATGGGTCGGGAAGAAGAGAAGAATGTGAAGGTTCTCTAAAACCATGATATTTCACAGCTTACGGATGAGGAGTTTTCAAAACATAATTGCTAAGCTAAGGGGTAATTGTTTCTTAAGTCCGCGACGACTTAAAGATTGTCTTAGTATAAATAAGAACACTATTGTTTTTCTAAGATTTATATGATGATGGTACAGGTCTTCCAAAAATATATGCAAATAGGAATTAACCTATATAGGTACACCAGTCTCAGCCCAATGTTCTCCTTAATTTAATATCAAAGCAGATTGAAATAGTTTAGATAAAATGAGTATGATGAGAAGACTAAGGGAGAAAATTAATACATGCTTTTAAATTGTCAGATAAAGTGTAGAATGACCGGGAGAGACCATCATACCATTCTTTGACAACTCACTTGCGGTGTCACGATGAGCTTGGGCTCCAAAGCAGTGGAGGAGCCGAGTCTGCAAAGCAGTGGAGGAGCCGAGACTGTAAAGCAGTGGTGGAGCCGAGACTGTAAAGCAGTGGTGGAGCCGAGTCTGGAAAGCAGTGGTGGAGCCGAGTATGCGCAGAGGTGCTGAGTCGAATAGGGGACAAACAGGAAAACAAAACCATCGCCACTGCAGACTATGTGATTCGCCTTTATTTCCTCAATGAATATGCTACGCTGGCTTCAGTTCGATATACACAAAATATTATGTTTTTACACGCTACATTTTATGGCCATTTCACAATGAACTCAAAGTGCCTGAAACTGAAATGCAGAGTGTACAGGTAGGTACTCGCAACTCAAGTTATGTTTGCGATGTCCAACGCATGTTTACGCTGTTTACACTGTTTGCGCTAGAACTGTTAGTATGCAGATAAATCCAGAACAAAACACACAGCACTGTCATGAGACTACGCATGCGTGCAAACCTACATCAGCTTCACGTCAACACTGTATCACATAGAACATGATGATATTATTTTGCCCCAGAATGCTATATACTACTTTTCTCGATTATCATTTCAAACTGTCATAGTTTGGTCCTCTTGGAAAGGCTGACAACTATTATCATTTCACGGTTTTTCAATCGCAAATGCACACATTAATACACTGGTGTATATCATAATATATTATAAGTGTTATTATATTTAAAGTGCGGCCTTTACCTCATAGTATAAACATACTGCCATATGATAATCCACATCATCACAGAGTAGTTATCGTTGCAGCGTTACTTCGCTCGCATATGCTCGGTACAGCACGCTGGTACACCCTAAGTACACCAAGTGATATGGCGACACTGCACGCACCTGCACGCACCACGCACGTCTGCCGCAAGCCCGACGCACAATCCACGCACTCGGCACGCACTCGGCCACGATTGGTCTCTGCTGAAGCTCGTCGTACTTTGTGTTACCAAAAATATAGGCCTTCAAGTTCAATCAAGTATGGTCCACGGGAGTCTTCACAATCAAGCATAAACACTGCAGGTAGAATTTTGACCGAAATCAACAAGATATGTATTCATATGACCAAGTCTTAGACAGAAAGCAAGTAAACTTTTGTTGACGCAAACAAACGGTAAAGAATAATTAACATATCGTCGCGTCCCTGCGAAATAGAGGCCTGGGAGTGGCCGCACAGGGGGCAGGAGCGGCCGCGCCTAGGGCGCCGTGGTGCGGTGCACCCGATGCAAGATCGCCTCCCGCGTGGTCGTTGTCCGCACCGACGTGGTCGCCTCCGATGACGCCGTCGTGGGTGGCGCGGGGGGGTCGCACTCCCTCGAGCACTGACACCGCAGGATAAGCTGCAGACTGACCAACAGCTTGCCGCCCGCGCGGTACTCTGTCCCCCGGACGCCACCCCAGAGCGGCGACTGCTCGTGTCTGTGGTCCTCCTCGTCCTCCTCGTCCTCCTCGTCGACCGTCGCCTCGTTCTCCGGCCCCCAGAGGTCCGTGCCGGGCTCGGCCAAGTCCAATAACATCTCCCTCGAGTCTTCCGTGTCTCTGCCCGCACAATGGAACTCCACTTTAATGGTGGTGCTCAGTTGCGGTTTGCAGCAGAAGCCGATCTCCGAACAAGTGCCGCAAAACTTGGGGCGATACCGCTTCCTGCTGCGACACGGGCCGAAGCGCAGGCGCACGGGTCCGCTGACGCGCTGCGTGGCCTTGCACTCGTGTCCCTTCTGAAACGAACACACGCACCGCCGTTAGTGCGTCGCTGTACGCACGCACGCACGCACGCACGCACGCACGCACGCACGCACGCACGCACGCACGCACGCACGCACGCACGCACGTACGGGCGTGATTCCCGGGGACGCGGGAGACGACGAGGGAACGGTATAATTACATTACTTAACGGGGGGGGGGGGGGGGGGGGAAGAAGTGTTCGCCGGCAACTATACGGGACGGTTATCTAATAATTATTTTGAGACGACGCTCTTGAAAGTTCGGGCGTCTTCGGGCGTCTTCGGGCGTTGTTAGGGGCCAGATTAACTAGCGAGAGACCACAAGACTTTACTCGGTGGGTGATATTCAGTCTCACTCTCGTTCCACGCAAACCCTTGACGAAATCCATTATGCATGGCCTAATAAAAGCATGACCCTGCACGCCCTTGAACGGAGACATGAATCAGAATCACCGCTCGCTCGGCGCTTTGTTTCGGGTGCCGCACGATATTATTTCATAGATTTCCGACTGTCTGCGGCCGCAGTGTTTAGTTCACGTACACTATTACTATTATACACACAGATAGAGCGCCGACCGAATTAATATGACATTGGACACGCTCTACTATTTTAATGACGTCTGAAGTCTGTTTCCCGTCAAATTACGGGTCCACGGCAATACATAACACGACGTGCAACTAATGACGGCAACCCAATACACCTCGGGCTATTTCAGAGTCTAATACAGTCTACGCCCGTGCGTATATATAGATATATAGATCGTTCGCCTGCATGATAAAGCGTATAGGCGGTATATAATATGCGTCGCGTATTATTATTCAAACATCTGACATCAATTAGTCGAAACGTCGGCCCCCCCCCCGCCCTTCCGAAACTGTGCACTATATCGCGCGCGACGCCAAGCGTACATGTTTATAAGTAATGTCTGCGAGCGCCGCGGTGCCTGCTCAGTATGCAGCGTCGCGACGCCGGGCGTCGGAGCCGCGCGGAAGTCGCCAAGTGAAAGTGGAGGCGCGTGCTTTCCCTGGGCGCGCACTCTTAGCCCTAATTTACATCGGTAAGTAGCCGCGCGTCAGCGTCGGCGTCGGCGTCGGCGTCGGCGTCGGCGTCGGCGTCGGCGTCGGGACGCGCCATGTCCCGGTCAACGACTGCAGGATCGGCAAACTTGGGCTGAAGGTGCCGAGGGGGCTACTTCCTAACTATGGGGTGGGGGGAGGTGGAGAGGATGAAAGGCCACGGTAGGAGCTTTCGCTTGTTGCAAGTTTCACCTGGATTATGGTGAACCGAGCTGCTACGAACTTAAATTCTGCTGTCCTGTTTCATCTCTTTAGCGACAGCGTAGGTACAATTAGATCAATGCCTGTCTCTTCTAGCTATATATATATAGCTATATATTCAGCTATATAGTTCGAGAACTTTAACGTAAATTAATTAGTTTGAATTTTCAAATTGATTAGCGAAGAGAAAAAGCCCACTTTGTCATTTTACGCTGCACTAGTACCTTTTGCCAATTGACTCTTTCCTTCAAAATAGGGATTTAATGTTTTACCGATTCGAGCATCATTACATATTATTATGCAAGTACCAGGACAATTAATCACGAATGGCGGATTCCAATTACGCGTGTAGTTTAGACGGCAATGAATCTGTGTGCACCGGCCGGTAGTAGCAGGACAGAGAGCAATCAGTCTGCTGCAATGACGAATGTGACTTGCACTGGGACGAGTTGCTGCCGTTGTGTGGATTGTTGAATCACGTGGGTGTTAACAGCTTGTCACCAGTCAGTTTCTCAAAACAGGGGCATGTAAGCTCAATAAAACTAAAAGCTCCTCCTCATTCATAAGCTAGCTGCAAGCTGCACATTCGAGTTTATTTTAAGGCGTATCAAACCACGTGTTTTTACCAGGGAGTTCTCATTGTTTTTACCAATTATTTTAGGGAAATGGTTATGTTGTGACCCATTTGTAATAAGACAAATACACAGAAAGTATTTTGTAATTTTCTGTTGGAAAATTTTTGGGCAACCCTAAAAAAAAAAGGGTGAATCCTTTGGACGGGTCAGGAAGACACAATATTATAGATAGCAAGTTGCGGTATTTTTTTATTAACGCAGAATAACTGTCTTGTCATGGCAAGCAAAAAGCCATGATCGTAGAGTTATATTGGCTGAGATATCGATTTTTGAAAACTCGAAAAAAATGGGGCAAGATTATAGTGTTTTTTAACTAACTGTCAGCAGTAAAATAAGACGCATTTTGAAATTTAAAACCCCTTGCCATAAAGCCTGAAGCTTGTAGATTCCAAAAATGTGTGTCGCATCTTGATCGGACAATTAGTGTAGAAGCCTGACCGGTCCGTGGAAACCCTTGCGCGAATTAAAATTTTTGAGCCGCCAGCAGGTCAGATTTACGAGGATTGCATAGCTGCAGGCTTGAAATCGTCTCTAGTGCTTGCTATCGAGAGCGACCTTGGGTGATGTGGGAGCAAAAGTACTAGTCTGCGCGGAGCGTTATCTTATAATCCCCGAGTTTATATGTTCAGTTTTTTGCGGTGACGGAAATTATATGTATAAATAAACATCATGATATGCGAAGTGTTTCGCTTGCTGAGCGTTGAAATAGATTCTCAACTTATTTTGCATCGCCGCACCTCGCAGATCCCGGCCGATGAGGAGTCAACCTCGCGGCAAATACAAGACGACCGCACTCGGACTTCCGTGCGACAATATCGCGATTGGCAGCTTCACGATTCCTTTGTCTTCCCTTCCTTGATATTCTATTACAATCAGAGATCTGAGTGACCTAGTGTTATTGCTTTTTCCAGTTGTGTGCCATTAAAGTCAGATTCAATTCTGCAAGCTAGACCACGAAACATTGTATTTGAAATGTCCGAAACTTCAACCTATAATAATTAATGATCGTTAGTACTATGGACAACATTACGTTTACCGTAAATATCGTAGTTGATAACATAGTGGCAATTTCGTGCCGGAAAGAATATAATATCTTTACGATGAACTATAGTAGTACATATATAAAAATACAGATAGATAATGATAAATAATAAATATGCGCGCGCGAGTCGTGCCACCAGTCTATTTAAAAATATTTACAGATATTAGAATTGAAGAAAACGCTGTTCTACATACGGTTGTACATACATACGTTCTACATTTTGTCAATCGTTGCGGAGATTTTTTAACAGATGCACATTATTACACCTGAGAATCGCGAAAGGACGGCGGACTTGCGCTGGACACGTCGTGGTTGCTGACAGACACTTCACAGTGTGTTGCACAATTGTGTTACACACATATTGTGTTACACACACACACACATATATTGTACATATTTCACGCGAGAATAGCGATGCTTTCCCACGCGGCGGACAAGATGACGCGGTGACGCGGAAAAATGGCATAAGCTAACGAAAATACAGGAGTAGGCCTAAGTTGGGACACCTGTGATTTAAAAAAAAACGCACCCTTTACTACTACCTCTCGGGTGGTGTGGAAATGTAGTTGCATCGGTTGCATCGACCGGCTCTGCAGAATTCGCGCGACAGAATTTTGTTCAAGAAAATTGCTTTGTATCATTTTTGGCGGCCATTCGTTCTAACGCGGTGTTATCCTCATTATTGTGATCAGGGTAGCGATTGTGTAAAGTTATCGATGTTCTTAGGTAACACGACCTATTGAAATAAGCATGGTAACATTTAGTTATCGATCCGTTACCGATCGACATATTTTAGCTGACAACTGAACCGGGGACCGGCGGAACTTAGTTACCTAGGTATGTCTTATAAATGACTGCCTAAAGAGGCTCGTATTTTATATCTTATCTCCGACATATACCTTTGCATAGCCTTTCGGCTTTGAAAATGAGGAGGAGGAAAGTATGCAATGATACCTATTTCAAATTACTTCCATTCCCGCTCTAATGAACACTAATACCCATAACTTTTCTCTTGCTGAAAATGATGCTACGCGTTACCTAGTTAGCAAACCCCTATTAGTTCTGATCATAATTATTACTATCTCACTGTATTTTTCACTTTGTATTATAACAAATTTTATTATTTGATCTCATATGTACTTATAATTCGGTAACATGCTATGCAGTATTCTGTATTTATGTAGGTAACACTGTATTCTGCTTGCATGCATGAGGCCATACCGTGCTGTGGCTGGCCTTATAGCAATAAACGTTTCAGGTGTGTTTTTAATAAACTTTTATTATATCCATACATATTTCGGCGAAAGTTTTTCTTTATGTCAGCCCAGAGAAAGGTGTCAGTCATATTCATGAACTTGCACATAAAAAAGCTAGGTACCTCCGTCAAATTTAACTTGAAAACTTCGTTTCAAAAGGAATTCTCAATCGCACGAGCAATCCTCTACATTGGAATTATCTAAAAAAAATCTAAATTAGAAAGAAATCGATTTTCAGATTGACAACTACAAATTATTTCTGGGAATGTAGCATAATATCAACATCTGCCAGGCGATAAGCGGCTTAGTGCCGGGTTTTGCCATGACCAGACATCGAGTTTAGAAGACTGCGAACTTGATGGATCTAATATCCGCAATTTTCACCCGATCACTTTGATTCAAAATGATACACGTTCTGTATGACGTCACGAATCCAGATGTATCAAAAAAATTAAACATTTTCTGATTTTGTAGGTTTTTTTTATAGTCAAGTGGATTGTTTTTAAATACAGCGATAAAAAATAATCCGTCCGGAGCGATAAGCTTGGCATGTATTTATGATGTTGAGGTGTCGCTCGGGACTCGATTGTTTCTGTTTTGAGGTTTGGAAGTCTTACTTGTGAACGGGGGTGGGGGGCATGGTGCAAGCATTGGCAGAGTTGGACTGCGATGGTTTGCGGGACATAAGACCATGAGCGTGAGAAAACACGTCCTTCTGCCTTGAGAGTTGGGGAACGACTGATCTGGCGGAAAAACACATTAAGCAACATTTGCGAGTTCACGTGGGATTGATACCCGTTAATATTTATAATACAATGTTTGCTTTGTACTGACAAGAACACCAAACCCAGCTTACTGAGGACTGAGGTATTGTATTGGGACGAACTGCCAAGTGACCTTCTCCATATTGAGACACCATGTCGTGCTCCTAACCAGTCAGGGAAAGAGTCTGTGCAAATCGAATGCTCGATTGTTTCGAGCAGACAGTCAACATTAGTCTACCCTTGGAGAAGAAGGCGTGACATTAGACTATCCTTGGAGAAGAAGGCGTGACATTAGACTATCCTTGGAGAAGAAGGCATGACATTAGACTATCCTTGGAGAAGAAGGCGTGACATTATACTATCCTTGGAGAAGAAGGCGTGCCATTAGACTATCCGTGGAGAAGAAGGCGTGACATTCGACTATCCTTGGAGAAGATGGCGTGACATTAGTCTGTGTTATCAAGATCAGCTCAGAAATCGAGAGTTGGGTCGTTTCGTAAAACACAAAGCAAATCGCCTCGCAAGAAATGTTCTTTTCAAAAATTCGGCCATTCTGCTAATTAGTTCCAAACGATTACGGTATCATATTATTTTAATTGGGCGAGTTCATTTAATCGATAATTGGGTGGGGGCTTGTTCAAAGATTTTTCTAGAAATCTGTTCGCCAGGGCGAAACGGAGCTAAACCTTTCTGCTGTGCAGTTCCGTTGGTTGATTGCCTAGCGAGCAGAACTCTAGCAGAAGTCGATCAGAGGAAATCGAGCAGGGCATTTGGTCATTAGAACGGGGAGTTGGCACTTTTTTGGCATTTGGACATTAGAGAATTACATCAGGGCATTAGAGCAGCACAGTTGGGCAGACTTATTGCAGTCAACATTTCCGCAAGCACATGGAATATGTTCCGGATAGCTGGCCGATAGATACGCTCTCCGATGAATAAGTCACCTATCCGGAGCCTGTACCATTTCATTGCGTATTCGGGAGATATATTGCACACTTATCTTTACTCTCTTTAATTCAAACATTGTAAGAAGCGAGAAAGGGCAGAAATCCTCTGCATAACTTTATCCAGAACAAATTCAATTTTCTACCAGGGAAATGGTAATTTTGGAACATATTAAGACTGTTTTACTGGGTGATAGATTTTCATAATACTTTTCTATCAGTATTTATCGTCAAATACTTTGAAACGTCCACCACGAAAGTGTGTGATTGTATATTATAAATGCGGTCCAAGGAAAATGTGGTGAAAAGCCAAACAATGGTACTTGGGTACTTCGTCAAAGAACTACATCTACACAATGGATATTGTGATATACGTATAACATAATAAACTCCATTTCACGTTAAGAAAGTGAGTGGATTTACAGCTTACAAGAGGACCCAATGCTGCTAGACTTGAGACAAAAGGTTCAAAACAGCCCATAGAGTCTTTATCGGTTAAAGACATGACTTTCAAGAATTTTAACCTCTTAGAGACTTAGCTCGTGTGAAGCAGCAGTGGGTCCTCGAGAAAGCTATGCAAATCCACTCTCCTTCTTGACGTGAAATGGAGAATATATAATGATATATGTAATGGAATCCGATCACCATGTAAACGCAGACTCAAGTCCTTCAGCCAATAGTTGGGCCGAGTGGTTCTTTCCGGCCTTGGAGTTTGGACCTCTGTTCGGGGAGACGCCATCGAGGTCAGACCTACCCGCACGTGGTGGTGTTGGTAGTGCTGCAAGGTCGCCAACGGTGGCAGCGCCGAGTCGCACGCTCGCAGCTGACAGAGGCGCGTCTCGTTGACCAGGATGCACTCGGCGTTCAAGTTCGAGACCCGGTGGGACAGACCCAGGCCGCACTGCGTCGAGCATAGACTCCAGGGAGAGTACTCGGGGCGGCACACGGGCGGGTGGGGCGCTAAACACACACACAAACAAACGAATGGTACACCTACGCACGATGCACCAGTCGCGCAATTATAACACTCGTGTCATGCTGGTCATATCTTTAACAATAGGTTTCAAACACAACTATTTCAAAATGTGTTTTGAATGCTAAATAAAGCGCTCACTGATTTCCCGACATTTCGTAACATATGCTAGTTGAAGGACATATCTCATCTCCTGACAAAGTACTGTGCTCAGATTAAAGATTTTTTCTTTTTATAACCCATGGCAGAGGCAAAAATTTTTGTTCAAAAATTTTTGAGGCCGCAAGCAGCATTTATGTGGAGCCCTCTATGACGTCATCGAGGGCTCTGTGAATAGTTTTTTGGCCGTAATTACCTTCCCGAAGGACCGATTCGCTTTAAACTTTCGGTAGTGACTTTTCACAGCGATCACTTCGCAATATTAACATGTGGAAACGATTTTAGAATTTTGAAATTTTATTTTGAAATTTGAAAGTTTAGACAAAACGGCAATTGGCGGACAAAATTATATTTTGTTATTTTAATTACTTCTGTATTGGTTATAAAAAGTCAAAATCTTTTATCTGAGCACAACTTGTGTGAAGGTGAGAGAATTCCTTTAAGATGGTCATTGTTTCTGGTTTAGGCAATGGATGGAAGGGAAGCGAAGCTGGAAGAATGTGCAGTCTGGCAGTCTAGCGGTCTAGCGTCCTTACGCACGAGGCTTTCGGTGAAGGTCACGCCGGACAACCCCGTCAATCAGGAGGTTCGACAAGCGGTGTGACCTTGGCGAGCTGACCTTCGCCTCGATGGTAGGCAATACGCACGGGGAACTTGACGATAATCCACTCGCTTCTTTCTCTCACTTTCTTGCTGCAAGCTTAGACGTCACCAGCGTTCACGTCACTTGGTCTATATCATTCCAGAGAAGCAGTCGATGTAGCTAAGCACTGCCGCGTGGGCGGCCGGGTGCTTTCATGTGCTTCCATGTGCTTTCATGTGCTTTCATGTGCTTTCATGAGCTTTCGGGTGCTTTCGGGTGATTTCGGGTGCCTTCGGGTTTTTACGGGTGGAGCTTTCGAGGACGGACGTCGCGTATCAGCACTGACGGACCACGCGAGCGAATAAAGAGCAACGGCCAAATAACGGGGTACGTATCTTAGTGTTCGGTGACTCATGCAGCTCGCAAACTCCCACGCAGCCAGTCCCAGGGAAACAACCCCAGGTCTGGATTCACGAGACTGGGTGATACATTGTTGGGGCTTAAATCGAGACTTCATATTCTTTCAGTCCATCAGATTCAATTTTCAGTGAAATTCGGTGGTTTCACCGTGGAAATAACAAATTTACCCCGCCCCCCCCCCCCCCCGCTCATATCCACAAAGCAGAGTTAGTGAAAAATAGGGGTAAGTGTGTTATCACCATGGTGATTGGTTACATTGGTTAAAAGTTAGCTCTGATTGGTGGATCTGCAGACCCGGGGTTATGATACCCCCGCTTCGTAAATCCAATGGCTAAATGAGCCGAAAGGGCGGTTTTCGGGGGGGGGGGGGGGTGTAATATCAGAACTGCTGTGTATTAATTGTCTCTGTGGTGCATGACCCCCGCACGCCTGTTGTAAACCGAGCATACCTGATGCCATGTTTGTCGGGAAACACACTAGGTTAGCATAACAATGGCCGTTCACTGGCACCCATCTAGACACATTAACGCTATCTGCTGGTGTTCAATGGCATTGTGGATGCCCCGGGGGGGGGGGGGGGGTCCCCAGGTCACAGCTCAGCCCCACGGGACGTCAGTGAATGTACGTGTTGCTCAGAGGGGGGGGGGGGCGTTTTCGGCCCCCGGTTGCGTGGAGGTCGGTCTCCAGTCAAAGTTTGCTGCGTCGAGGATAGGTATAGGTAATTATGCTGCGATGAGTCGTTTCTTGGCTTCGGGCAGTCCCCCTCCCCCCATCCCTAGCCCCCGGTCGTACACGAACGCAAATAATTACACTCTCGGGCTCGGCGCGGGCAACAATAGCACCCCAGTTACACGAGACTAGCAGATAAATGATCCGACCAGAATATGGCTGGCTTCTCCTTGCAATTTCGTTTTCCCATAAAAAATGGCTTTCAGCTGAACCAACAGAGCTGAGCGCTGGCTGGCGCTGCTATATAAATCCTGCAGCTCACCAATTGAAAACATCTCTCTGAATAGAAAATAGATATTGTACTTTTAGGATTGAGCATGGCTAGAGCACACATACGAATAGTTTATAATCTGCGAAAGTTTTTGTGAAAGCAAAGCCCAGTTCCTTTTAGATTTCGCTGGAACAATCCGAACAATAGGAATGATTCGAACAAATGAAATCCTCGTTGCGAGTCGGGTGTTTTCGCCCTCGGCAAGGAAGGACAATGCATTATTTAACTATTTCGGGATGCGACGGGAGTCAGAAACTATGGATAATATGGAAATAGTATGGGGAAATCTCGGGAAAGAAGAGAAAATTGGTTTCGTCTCGTGGTGTACGGGAGGTGACGATGATGAAATATGCAACATCGGCGCTAGGTGCCGCTAGACTTTGCATATCGATACGTTGCTGGGGGGGGGGGGGGGGATTTCCCGCCGCGCGGATGGCCGGCGAAATCGAAGCTCGCTTTTCCGGGGACGGAAAAGTCGTATAACAAGAAAGTTATGGCAAGCCGCGGGAATCGAAAATGCGAGCACCTACACTAGGGAAACTCCATGACTACACCAAAATGCGACGGCTCAATGTCACGTCATTTCGTTTGAAGCCTTTGGAAAATTGGTAGGAAAAGTCTGACGTATACATGCGACGACGTCGGAAAATTGCGACGACTTCATGGTAATGTATTTTGCGAGGACTGGAGTTTGCGAGCCCGGGTCATGGCCTCTCTTGCCGGTAATCAGGCACCAGTCGCCGGGCGGGTTGGTGGCTTCTCTGGGCGGTGATAAGGCACCAGTCGCCGGGCGGGTTGGTGGCTTCTCTGGGCGGTAATCAGCCAGCAGTCGTCGGGCGGGCTTGTGGCTTCTCTGGGCGGTAATCAGGCACCAGTGGCCGGGCGGGTGGGACAGGTAAGAGCGGGAAAGTGTGACGTTTGTCAAGACATGGTGCGGCGGTGTGAGATTTCTGCCAGCGCAAACATTACGTGGTTGTAGTCAAATATTGACACGGTTCGCTCGCGGGGCGGTGGCGGTGTGCGGCGGACAATATTGACTCGGCGGGCACAAAGGCTAAATTAGTTTACTAAATGCCATTTCTAAGATTGATAGACAGGGGAAAATGGGTTGTAACAAAGCTGAACGTGAAGCACATTCCGCTTAAAATTTGTAGACGGGGTGTAAAATAAGCTGGGAAATAAAGCAGGCTGTATTATAGGAATACATAATACACATTCAATTAATCAAGCTAGCAAATTCATTTCATAAACATGACACAAAAACTTTTAAAAAGTATCTCAGACAAAGTGAGAACTTCATTAAAGAGAGAACAAAAAAAACAAGAGGAAGAACATTTATGAGAGCACATCGCTCGCTCGCGAAGCAATCCGTACAAACAAGTATTGAAAACGGAAACAAACGACAGTAAAGCTATCGCAGTCTAGCTACATGACGTAGTCGTAAAATTCATTCGACAGCACAGAACTGAATAGGTGCATGCATTGCCCTGTCCTCCGTTTCGTATGTTTTGATCCCGCGTGAATCGCGATCCGATGAGAGGCTATATAGGTATAGCCGATGCTCCTAGATTGATTTCCTTCTCATCACAGCGCTGCAATATCTTTACGTCGAGCTCGGGTACAGTCAGCTTAAATTTCCCACCCTTTTCAATAACTGCATTGCAGGGAACTTTCCGTTTACCGAATTTAGTGATTTGGAGCTATAGAAGATGATGTGTGATGTTGCTATATCACGTCACTTTATGGTCTTATTAGTGTACTGGTCAGACTGTCAGTTGGTGATGAGGACGACGGGATAATGGCACAAGTTTCGTATCAACTATAGACAGATGGATGGTGTACGCACGCACCCCAGTTTCTACAGTCTTGCTGGTGTAACCGAGTCAGTAATTGGTCGTATAATCACAGATAGAAGGAAATATTTAAAAAATGAAACATCGTGCATTTCCGAAACTCGTTTCTTCCTTCCCGTTTTCAGCCCAGGTTACAACTGTTTCCTTAACGTTTCGTCTGTAGCTAAACTGTATGAGTAAATGATGGGTAAACCGAAACCCCATTATTTCATTTGGTAGATATATAATTAATTAATAATTAATATGTAACATTACTTATAAATTAATAAATATTAAATTACTATATTATAATAACAAAGGGGGAGTATGCAATGCGACGTGGCCCCAGAGTCGCCCTCCCCTGCAGGGAGCCTGTCGAGGGCGAGGCTAAGGAAGTTCGGGTCAGCGTCAAGTCTTACCGGAGGAGCTGTCACTGTCGAGGGCGAGGCTAAGTAAAGTGTGGGCAAACGTCAAGTCTTACCGGAGGAGCTGTCACTGTCTAGGGCGAGGCTAAGTAAAGTGTGGGCAAACGTCAAGTCTTACCGGAGGAGCTGTCGCACATCCACTCCCTGCAGCACTGGCCCGGCACGTCGACGAGTCGCGGGTGAAGACACGCGCCTTGCGGGGAGATCGCCTCTTGCGGGCACAGCGAGGCACACGCGTACGTGCCGTTCTGCGCACGCACAACACACGCACAAGCGGTTAGCTCAGCTGGTGGCAGGGCATTGGCAATCACATGGCATCGACACGGGCAGACATGACCCGGCTGCGTCTGTAGGTGCCGGTCTGAAAACTGTCATGGAAGGGTCGGGTCACACGTGGACAACATCAGATAATCATAAAGCAGACATGTTTGATAAGCGGTTAAACGTCCAGGTCATTGTACTTATATCACATAGGGACATACCTGTAGCTCAATAGTATCATCAAACAGTGTATAACTTCTTAGATAACTTCTGACCACAGACAGGCAGTCGAATTCCAGATGTTCAGTGGAGCGTTAAGAGGCCTCTTGGCATATAATCCGCTTATCGTGGCCTAAGATAAGGACCTCGCAAGTAGGAAGTTGAAAAGAATAACATCTCCGAAATAAATGAAACAAAAGTGTTCGATTAATCACAATGTCAGCATAAACACATGCAGTCAAATTGGAAAAACATACTTTTTAAAGTTTTTGGTGTGATAATTTATGCAACATGATTCGATATCGATAGCCGATTTTCATCGATGTTGAATCAAAGTTTTCGTGCATTCTACAAGACTTTCTGACTTTCAAGAGTGGAGTCATACAAATTAACCCGTGCTTCAAACTTCTTGCTCGGCTATATTCCTCTACATCAGCCTCTCGACGCAACTAACAAGAAGCAACAAAATGATTCTTGTTGACAGTTCTGTGGAGGGTAATCGCTAAAAATTAGTGGCGCAGACCCTTACGCGAAGAGAAAAAAGAAGGCCTAAATGTGCTCCAAAATCTCTGGGAAAGAGGGAAAGCATAGGGAAAGAGTGAGCGCTGTCATGGGTATCAACCTTTTTCCGAAAAAGAACGCATGGGTATCGTTTCTCAATGGATGCTTAGAGCTAATTTAAAGCTCATTTAGGCGATTTTTGAAAGTTTGCACCATACACATTTTTTAAAATATCAAATTTTGGTGGTTATCCATGACTAGATATACTCTTCCTTCATCTACTGTTATGTTCAAATTAAAGATTGGAATACATTTAGGGATTCATTTATCTATTCACTTGGACCTCTGCATTCAACGTTCAAGTGGGGGTGGGGGCTAAAGCATTAATTAACTGTGAGGAGGCCGCTTAAAAGCATGGCAGTCCGTGAAAATGTTTGCTTAGCATCAGGCAATCATGATGCCGTAAAATTAGGCTAAAATACTGTTAATTATTTAACGTGAGACCTCTAAATATGACTCAAAATGGGTCAGAGTTGCGACGTTTTATTCGGGTAGGTTAGGTAATGGCATTTGCCCAAACCAGAGGCGTAGCGAGGGGGGGGGGGCAAGAGGGGCAAGATTCCCTGGGCGCCGACCACAGGGGGGCGCCAAAGAGAATGAGAGAAAAGGGAAAAAAGAAAGGAGAAAAGAGAGAATAGGAAAGGAAGGGAAAGGAAAAATTGAAAATTAAAAAAAATAAAGCAAAAAATTATGTAGCTACATAACCTCTGCCGTCAATTGTCAAGTGGTGCACTTGTTATTTCATACCTATTACAGGATTTACAGGACTACCCCAAATGCTCTTCATTGCGTTAAAGGATGATCGTGTGCGCGTTAGGCCTCCGGGGCTCATAGAACCGATTTTCCTCAGTTTAAGATAAAGTTCATAAAGTTTCATAAAATAAAAGTTTTATATAAAAATATAAAAATAATAAAAATATATTATATATAATATATATAATAAATATGTATTATATATATAAAAATAAAGTTTTCATAAAATAAAAATAAAATTTCAAAACGTTCATAAAATTTAAGATAAAGATCAACAGAATGTTCTCTGCCCCAAGCTCTGCCCTAGAAAAAGCACTATAGTGCTAATGATCATGCATTGCAAAACTGCTCGCAAAAAGGTTTTCCTTGCGCCATTGGCGTCGCCCCCGGCGTTATGAACTTCGTCCGTCATTCTTAATTCCCTGTTCGGCTATCAGTGCCGTATTTACCACTAGGCAGAGTAGGCTATCGCCTAGGGGCGCCGAGGTTTTAGGGGCGCCGGCCGCCGGCCGGCGCTAATACCCATGTTGCTTTTTTATTTATTTACTTCGCATCATATAAGCAACAATACCTATCTCTGAATTATGTGCCCATGTATGTTAGGTATACCTTGAATTCACGCGACGAAATTGAACGGCGGGAATTATTTCTTTCTTGCGAATGTGCGCTTATCCGCATTTCCTGTCTGAAAGGCAGTTGCAGCCGGGAAATACGGACTGAGAGGTTTTTTGAATTCATTTTACAACTGGACTTACATATAAAATTGCGAATTCAGCTCCTGATTTGGCAGAATGACTAATTCCACTCCTGGATCTATTAATCGCTGTTTTCCTGTGTCAAATGTTGGGAAAATCATTGAGCATGGAGCACTCCAGTGCGCCTTCGTTAGCGCGGCTAACAAGGTGGGTACGCAGTCACCCTGCGCGACCTTCAGTCATTTTCTTTATTTGTATATTTGAAAGTTGCGAAAGTAAAACAATTAGCAATACTAGTGCTAGAAAAAAAGTTGAGTGGAGCTTACTGCAAAAATCACTGAAGGGCGCGACATAAGTCAGCCAGATCAGGCCCATGGCAGCTAGCACAATGCCGGTAAAATCAAATTGTTTTTATTGCTTACTACTTATATTTTGCTTTACTTAACAATACCTGCAATATAGGTGCCTACCAAGTACCAATCTGTACCAGTCCGTTGTAGAATTTCACTTACGAAATCGATGCATCTTTAAAAATTGGTGTTTTAGGCTTTACTGATTCGCATTGACAGCTTGTAGGGGCGCCACGAAAAAAACTGCCTACTGGCGCATATTGTCTCCGGCCCTGTCGGCTATCCTACGATTATACCACTTTCATTCATGTATCATTATACCTATTTAAACTCCTTTTCAAATGTCGCCTTAGCCTGATGAAATTTGTCCTCAAACGCATAGATTTTCACCACAAACAACCGTAAGCTACTGTTTTTCTTGTGGGCTGCGCCTGCGAACCCGCACCCCTTTCCCTTGTCTTATTCTGCTTTGAGTTTTTTAAAGTTTTTTTTACTACATGGAAGTATGGGTCCAAAAGTCGACTCTTCTACGGCTAGGAAAAAAACAAGATAAAAATGCCCATTCAAGGCTCAAGCGCAGTTTCGATTATTAATTATTTGAACAGTTTACTCAAACTTGATACGAAGTATATGAATTCAGTGTAAAATTGTTATCATACTAGGGTATAACGCAGTGTTGCGTTGAAGATGAGCGTATATAGCAGTTTGTATAGTGAATAAAATGGTTTTGCTTGGAAAAAAATACTCCAAATTTAGTTTAGAAATACGTCTTCATTCAAGACAATTGTAAGTGCATTTAATTTTAGCATGGAAAACGCAGAAAGTAATTCTATTGAGTATATTTTTATAAGTCGACCCAAGCTGATAGCACCATGTGCTAGCAATCACAATCATCCCTGTCTTGAAAATAAATAATAAATAAATAAATTGTATAAAGAAAATAATAAATAAAATAAATAAATATAATAATAATAATATATAATATAATATAATATATAATAATAATAATATAATACAAATATAATAAATAATAAATAAATATAATAAATATAATAAATAAATAAATAATAAATAAATAAATGCGTTGGACTATAAAGAGTAGAGGAAATCTTTTTTTAGACAATTTTGAATAAAATTTGCTTGAACATCTCAAAAATGTACTAAAAAAATGTTAGAAATGTATTAATAAAAAGAGAACGGAAAGTCCTAAATGCCTCAAAACTGAAGAAATGCTTGGTTTTATCACGTTTCATAACATTGTAAAGTTTTGTGAAAAAATATCGAGAACTTTCGGCTGTATAGCTTGGACAAATTTTTCGGAAATTATGAATTCTTTTTTGGATTTTGAATAGTTTAAAAACTATTTGGTAGATTATGCTGAAAAGAGCACAGGGTCTAAGTTAGAACCTAGCGAAATACATCTGCAAATTTTGTCAAAATCGGATCAGCCGTTTGGACAGCAGATCGCGAACAAACACACACACAAACAAACAAAAAAACAAACAAAAAACACAAACATGAGTGCTTTTTTTTTGGGGCTAGTGAAATTGAAGATTTCGCTCCGCTCGCTTCGCTCGCTACGCTCATCAATCATTTTCACATCGTTCAAGTTATCATTTCAATATTTCAGTATGTCGTAGACAAAAGACGTAAAGAAGGGCGACCATGGCTCTCTTCCCCAATTCTTCTTTGCACTTTCGTATACACAAAAGCTCTAAAAAGGGTAAAAAATGAAGAGTTTTGGGGTATATTCTAGCACTCCACGGGTAATTTTTCGAAAAAAGGGCTATGATAGCCCTTATTTACGTCTTTTTCTAGCAACATACTGAAATATTGAAATGTTAACTTTAACAATGTGGCCTTGAGAACTCGGCAACTTTTGGTCTGAAAAGCCACTTTCTGGCGAACTGATCTGTCCTCTTAATAGGGTGAGACCTAATCTACGTACTGTTAAATAACTCTTTAAATAATTATCAGCCAAAACAATCTATAGTCACAAAAGGGTTACAAAGATCACTTGTTAAATTAAAAACCTAGTTATGAACTTATAAGTTAATATGACCCTAGAATTTTCGTAGAATTTTCGCCAATGAGTAGGGGGGGGGGGGGGCGCAAATTTTTGAGTTGCCCCGGGCGCCCATGACCCTCGACGCTACGCCTCTGGCCCAAACTGCAGTGTTCAGCGGATCAACGCTGGTCCGCTGAAATATTGACTTGTTTATTTCCAATAAAGTAAACGTTTTGACCTGTAGAATTTTGTCAATACTTGGCTATGAGTAGTTACTGGCATTAAAGTAAAGTTAAAGTAAAGATTAGCACGGAAGCAATGCGCGAAATGAGTCGGTAAGCCCGGGCCTGGCCGGGCATGCCGTGACTGGGCGATGAGTGCGGGGGAGGCTGCTGTTGAACGCGGTCGCGCAGGGACGCTGTACGCCGCGTGCTGGATTAGCCACGATCTCACCCCCGTCGCGGATTCTCCGCTCTCTTGCTCGATCTCACGGCGGATAACCCGAGGGCTCGGCCGCGCCAGCTATCACTCGACGCCGCGCGAATGTCGGAAAGAGGTTTTCCTGCGCTTGGCACAGCGAGAAACCCAGCAAAAAGTTTGCCTATATATTTACGCACAAAATTTTTCTCAATCGAGAGTGAAATCTTTGGTACAAAACCCCAAGCATTCTATCCATGTGTGTGGTTGGTTGGTTATGGTTAGGTATGTTGCTGTGTGTCTTTCTAAATACACACTTTCACCTGTTCATGTGTTTGGTAAACTGTATGCACACGCCAACTCATTTTTCAAACGGATGGCATGTGCGAGTGAATCGACTGTATCGAATGCAGTGTATTGAGTGGCGTGTGTTTATTTAACGCACCCGATCGGACATCGGTCAGACTTCGAGAGGGCCGACCGCACGGCAGGGCGGTCTCTGCTCCCGGCCATTTGCGTCTCGATTCCCATCAACTCGCCCGCCGCATTGTGCAGTCGTCGTGCTCTGATACAATACTATCAATGGTAAACGGTCGCGTCGATTCGAATCAAAGACCGTACAAAAGCGCTCGCTCTTTCCCAGGCCCATTCTCCGTTCCTCGTTTTTTACAATAAAATGGTCAACCCTTTGTTGGCCAAAGTGATGAATTACTCACAGAGGAATTTTATTTCTTCCTATATTCCTATTTATCTATCTACGAAATGGAACTCACGTCTAACAAAATAAATAAATTGTATTATACTTTTTTTTGGTGTTTAGAGAAAGCTTTCTTCTCTCTATACCTTGGCTGGATAAGCAGATTGGTCCGACGGGCGTGTGGGTAGGTGCAATGGGCTCACGAACGCCTGCTACTGCAGTCTAAGCCGGGCCAACGGCAGAGTTATGGCCAATCCCGGCACTTGGATTAGAGCGGTGGTCGGGCAATCCATTTGCCGGCCGGCCGGCAGCGTGTTTGCTGCCGGGCAACGGCTCGCCCTATTTGCAGTCCTCGTCCCTCGCCATCAGTTAGTGTCGTCCGACGGGCGCTGCCGTCGCCGTCGCCGTCGCCCGCGTCTTAGCGTCGACCCCGGCCGTCGGGACGGACACTTCCTGAGCTCTCGCTCTCACGTCAACACTGCTATCGTTAGCCATTTTACCTAATACTATTAGGGTCACGCTCCAGAAGATAAGAAAAGCTATTGCCTTGAAGACTAAAAGGAAAAACTCTGAGAGGAAATAAGATGGAAAGTGGAAAGTCAAAGTTGGGAAATGTTGAAACGTATGTCACAGAATTCAGGGCATGCGTTCTGCATCCAACGAGAGTGGAAAGTAAGTTTCTGCTCGGGTGTAGATCTTTGTTAGGTATTTGTGCTGAGATGGAGTTTCTGCACATGGTTCTTGCAGTTGAAGGGTAAATATCCTTCAATCGTAAACTGTTTGGGGAAAGTTGAGTGGGTTGAGTGCGACGTGTTAAGATGAATGATGAAGCCGTAAGCTATTCCAAGACTTCGGCTGTGCAAGTTGAGCTAGCGAAACATCGCGGGCCGTTCAGCTCATTCCGCGTACTGCGGCGGCGCGGCGGGCTTCCACCAGGATTCCAAACTGTGTCACGTTTGTATCTTTGAAAAGCGCCGCCACTCCCCGGCTCCAATGTTTCCCGAGTGTTACAGACCTGCTATAAGCTCTTGTTGAGACTTGTGTATTGTATTGTTTATAGGCAACACCCTTTGATGCATAGCTATATGAGATGCATGTCTCGACGAGACTTCATGAACGTATCTATATTTTTTGTATTCTGATCAGACTGTCGTATAAACCAAGTTTCCGATGGCCCCGACCTAAAAATGATGGCATCCTTTTGTAGGCCTCCTGGAGTGGTTTTCGTTCAGGCTTATGGCTGGTCGATATAGAAATCGTCACAAACAAAACACAGTCTAATTGCCTTCGTGTGTGCATTTCTGGCTGCGATTCATTGTGAAGATTTAGCCGAAACAAGAGCTCGCCTGGCATCGATCGGGACACCCTTCCAACCAACCGACCAGTGACCACACCAAACGATACAAGTCGGGCTTGGCGACCGAATCATTCGGCGTTCGCTCCTCGCATTGTGAAACATTGTGAAAACGTTCGCGTCGCAGCGAGATCGTTCGGCGAAACGTTCGCGTCGCAGCGAGATCGTTCGACGAAACGTTCGCGTCGCAGCGACATCATTCGGCGAAACGTTCGCGTCGCAGCGAGATCGTTCGACGAAACGTTCGCGTCGCAGCGAGATCGTTCGGCGAAACGTTCGCGTCGCAGCGAGATCGTTCGACGAAACGTTCGCGTCGCAGCGACATCATTCGGTTAAACGTTCGCGTCGCAGCGAGATCGTTCGGCGAAACGTTCGCGTCGCAGCGAGATCGTTCGACGAAACGTTCGCGTCGCAGCGAGATCGTTCGGCGAAACGTTCGCGTCGCAGCGAGATCGTTCGACGAAACGTTCGCGTCGCAGCGACATCATTCGGTTAAACGTTCGCGTCGCAGCGAGATCGTTCGGCGAAACGTTCGCGTCGCAGCGAGATCGTTCGACGAAACGTTCGCGTCGCAGCGAGATCGTTCGGCGAAACGTTCGCGTCGCAGCGAGATCGTTCGACGAAACGTTCGCGTCGCAGCGACATCGTTCGGCGAAACGTTCGCGTCGCAGCGAGATCGTTCGGCGAAACGTTCGCGTCGCAGTGACATCATTCGGTTAAACGTTCGCGTCGCAGCGAGATCATTCGGTTAAACGTTCGCGTCGCAGCGAGATCGTTCGGCGAAACGTTCGCGTCGCAGCGAGATCGTTCGGCGAAACGTTCGCGTCGCAGCGAGATCGTTCGACGAAACGTTCGCGTCGCAGCGAGATCGTTCGGCGAAACGTTCGCGTCGCAGCGAGATCGTTCGACGAAACGTTCGCGTCGCAGCGACATCATTCGGTTAAACGTTCGCGTCGCAGCGAGATCGTTCGGCGAAACGTTCGCGTCGCAGCGAGATCGTTCGGCGAAACGTTCGCGTCGCAGCGAGATCGTTCGACGAAACGTTCGCGTCGCAGCGAGATCGTTCGGCGAAACGTTCGCGTCGCAGCGAGATCGTTCGGCGAAACGTTCGCGTCGCAGCGACATCATTCGGTTAAACGTTCGCGTCGCAGCGAGATCGTTCGGCGAAACGTTCGCGTCGCAGCGAGATCGTTCGGCGAAACGTTCGCGTCGCAGTGAGATCGTTCGGCGAAACGTTCGCGTCGCAGCGAGATCGTTCGACGAAACGTTCGCGTCGCAGCGACATCGTTCGGCGAAACGTTCGCGTCGCAGCGAGATCGTTCGACGAAACGTTCGCGTCGCAGCGACATCGTTCGGCGAAACGTTCGCGTCGCAGCGAGATCGTTCGGCGAAACGTTCGCGTCGCAGTGACATCATTCGGTTAAACGTTCGCGTCGCAGCGAGATCGTTCGGCGAAACGTTCGCGTCGCAGCGAGATCGTTCGGCGAAACGTTCGCGTCGCAGTGAGATCGTTCGGCGAAACGTTCGCGTCGCAGCGAGATCGTTCGACGAAACGTTCGCGTCGCAGCGACATCGTTCGGCGAAACGTTCGCGTCGCAGCGAGATCGTTCGACGAAACGTTCGCGTCGCAGCGACATCGTTCGGCGAAACGTTCGCGTCGCAGCGAGATCGTTCGGCGAAACGTTCGCGTCGCAGCGAGATCGTTCGGCGAAACGTTCGCGTCGCAGTGAGATCGTTCGGCGAAACGTTCGCGTCGCAGCGAGATCGTTCGGCGCTGACAGTACACTGCACGCAGCAGAATGCTTGCTGCTCTGCGCACAAGGGCGCGACTGCTGATTGTGCAATGTGGTGGTCGGCAGCCAGACGGAATCCACTGGCTCTCGGAAAAGTGCGGCATCTTGTGTCTAGTATCTTCTCTGCGCGATCCTACCAAAATAATACTCGGGCTCATATTTTTATTTCATATCAAAGCGCACATCTTGTGAAACTTACTATCGTGAAAAATCGTTTTCCTTATCAATTTTTTCTCAATGCACAACCGGAGATTGAAAAATCTGCTCACTTTTTTTTATCATCGCACATTTTTAAGTGAACCTTTAATCATAACCGCCGCACTCACAACACAATCACCCCCCCCCCCCCCCACTATCCCCCACACCACCCTTCGCTACCCTTCGCATCGCAAATAGCTCGCCTGGTTTACACCAAGTAGGACCATTATGAGAGATTTTACGATGTCATCAAGCGAAGAGCTATGGTTCATCATTAGGAGTTAGAATCTCGTTAACGGCGGCAACGTGCGTCGCCGCTCCCTCCTGTCCTGTGCCGACACACACACCGACACACACATACACCTGCACCCAAGCCCGCTAAACGCCCTCAAGGGAGTGTTTAGCGGCGAGGCGACCGACAAGGCGCGGTGATTAACAGGCCGTGTTGCACGACGCTCAACGTGCGGCCGCGACACGGAAGCCGATAACGCGTCGGTTTTTTACACGCAGTCGAAACGGCAGATTGCAAGGCGGCCATTTGCCCCGGGAGCTGCCAAGTCTGCTCCCATGGGGGACGAACGAGCACGTTTTACGATAATGAAATGTATGAAATAATAACTAACCACCCCCCTCCCCAACCCCTTGGTGTTCCCATACGCTTGGAGTGGGTGTAGGGATGTTTCTTGCAGACGCCCTCGATGGTAAGCACGGGAACGCTGGCAACGACCGTGATGCGGTGACCCGTCAAGTGGTAGGTGACAAGTTGCCAGCGAGTGTGTCTCGTGCGCTGCAATTAATCGCTCGGCACTGGGTCAATTGGACGACCGCTTGTGAGACTGTGGAAACTGAATAGGATGCAGCTAAGAGCGCTTCAGGTAGCGCGTCGTTATAAATACAGACAGAGTCCTCGTTCGAAGGGAGCAAAGGTTAGAGATTTAACCGTTTGGCGTTGCACTTGCCACTAACATTTTGATTATCGCACGCTTTGGTTCTCCTTCCACACAGTTGTTAGCACAGAAGCAGCTCCTCCCTCGGCGTGGTATTAATTGCTGCGTCTGCTGCTACGGCGAGGAGCAAACAATTCGTTACACGTCGTGAATTAATTAACAATGAACATGATAATAATGAGCTGGGTTCGAGTGTTCGCAGCGGAAAGCAATTGTTGCGCGCCGCAAATCTCGACCATGGATAATGAGAGAAGGGATTTGCAACAGGGTGAGCATGGTGGGTAGCCCATTAATCCGCGAGCTGGCTGCAACAGCGGCGGCGGCGAAACATGAAACACTGATGTAGACGTCGTTGTCGTTGTAGTCGGGGTTCGTACCTGACAGGAGCATTGTGTGCGGCAGTCCAGCAAGAACGTCTCGCCGTTGTCGTAGGTCCGATTGTAGATCAGGCACGGCAGTCCTTTAATCACTGCAACACAGAGGCGCGGAACACGAATGTCAGTATCTGCTTTGATCGGAGTACACGTCGTGTACAGCGATTCCATGCGGCTGCACTTTGGTTGCACTGCACACTGGTGCCAGCAAAGTGCAAGTCACGGGTCACCGAGCAGCAATTGATTGCACGTCGTGTCTACAGCGCGCCGTGTGCTGATGAAGCGAACGAGTTAATCTCATTAACTGCGCTCTCTGTATTTCTAAACAAATGTTGTATATGTGTGTGTGTGTGTGTGTGTGTGTGTGTGTGTGTGTGTGTGTGTGTGTGTGTGTGTGTGTGTATGTGTGTGCTGAAAATGTGCGGTGTTGCGTCGACGATTGAATGAACGTCACCGTCCATTGTCCATCGGGATTATTGCAATTCCAGATATGAGGGTTTATATTTAAATTGATTGTTATGCCGTGCGACATAAATTAATTAGTGCTTAATCTCATTTTCATGTAATAGTTGGCACTGAAAATATATTGTTACAATCTGACTAAATACAGTGCAGCGAAATCGAGCTGCTGCAGTACCTATCATAGGTAATAATATTCTATTCATTATTATTAAATAATCTCGTTGAAATGTGCCCAAGTACGGTACAGCATGGCGTCGTGTTGAATGCCGCGACGCCGCGCTGCGCTGTTAGCAGGGAGATAAAATTAACGGCGCTAAACTAATACGCCGTATCGCTAAATGCTGATTCCCGGCGTTTCCCAGCAAGCTTGGCTCAGCAAAATCCTCCCCGCCCGCCCGCTCGCCCGCCCACCAAGTCAACACGAGACTTCGGGCGGCAATGCCGGGCGAGGCATGACTCTTCTATTGACTATTAAACTCTGCCAAGTCTCGAACTGTGCTCCTTGCAGAGGGAACTAACGCGACGCGTTCCGGTCCGTTCCATCGATAGGTTGCATGTTTCTGCAGCGAATGCAAAACATTGCGACCGCGATCGCGGTCTGACCGAGGGCACGCCGGCATCGTGGCAGGACCAATGTCAGTCGGAGTCCGTCTGGGTCGAACGGGGCCTGAACCAGTCGTGCCAAGAAACCAGAGTCGCGGCGGTGTCTGGCAATGCTCTGAGTTCGCGGGTGCCACCCGTTATAGTATCTCATTAACTTGGTGGCTATAAAAGGGTAAGTGAAGGAGTTAAAGAACAAACATTTTGAGGCTGAGACTTCTTGTGAAGTGCATGCAATTAAGAAGTGCAAACAATTGGAGAAGAGATCTGAACTTGAAAGTTTTTGATTAGAATGTTGTTATAACATTTCTGTCTTCATAATTTCGTTCCAAGGATTCCTTCAATATAATCATGCACCTGTAAACTAGTAAAAGGGTACCTGTCTACGATTGATCCTCAGTGAAAATTGGCAAAAGCATAGACAGTATATTTCAGCCCTATATAGGTAGGTACACACTTTAATTGCTGTTGCTTGATTGCACCAGTGCATGTTCTTGGTAATGCAATGCTGCTCCTCTACTAGGCTACAAACTCCTATTGTCACTTACGTTTTGCAAATAGATGAATAATAGACCAGCTGACATTGCGCGCATGTGCAGATGGTAATTCAATTTTGGGTTTCAAGGTCGTCACTTGTTGATCCTGAGGACATCCTGGCTTGTGGATACACCATGGTGCTAACTAATCGTCCAATCGTCACCATAGTTTCACAGCACGTTGATCTGCAGCGACGGGGATTCAGTCGCAGTGCCCTTGGCCGCTTGGGCTTACTGACGTGTCGAGGAAAATCGCCTCTATGCACGGTTCGAAGTCCGATACAACATTGGCTCTCAAGCAGCAAACGCCGCTAACTCTGCGCGTTCACTTTCCAATTATTAAATAAATCGGTCAAATTGCTTTTTTCCATAGGTTTAAAATTTTAATACAGTCGAGATTACATCTTAATTAACCCGGAAGACTTTGTCTTTATTATTTTCTAGATGGAAACTCTAATAAAAATACGCTTAAAGCAGTTAACTCCACTTGATGAGCACAACGAACTCTTTCTAGACAAAGATTTCTCTCTTTTTCTCTCGCGACAGTGAGGCAATTAAGACTCGTCCTTGTGATCTTTCCCACACAGATATTCGCACGGAGCTTTTTTCACCCTCCCCCCCCCCCCCTCCCCCCCGTTCAAAACTGCGTCCAACTCTTAGACCAGGACATCCCCCATCTCAAGCGTTTGCTGCACAGTCCCACTCAATTCCCTCTCGTCGCAATCCACGCGAAGTCCTCGCACAGTCAAGACATTCGCGAAAACGCCATCCCTTTGTTTGTGAATCCTTTATGGTATAAATTACAAGTGGATGAATCTGAACAAAACCTTTCCGAAAAGCAGCAGAATTTTGATTAGGTCTAACGCACTGCACGGAGAGTAGCGTCCCATTCATTACAACGACGACGACGACGACGACGACGACGACGACGACGACGACGACGACGACGACGACGTCACCGCCGCTTGAGACGCAGCACTACAATACCTGCCTGTCCCGGGACGAATCCGGGACGAATCCGGGACGAATCCGGGACGCAAACCCGCCCCTATATAAACGACACAATTTAATAAATGATTCGGTCCGGGCTCCGCTCCGTCTCTGTCTCGGCTCTAGACGGCCTCTAACGAGCGTCTCCCTCGCACCTGATGCTCTATCGCGACATGGCTGTTGCCGATCTAAATGTCTAGCCCGAGGTTCGATTGCCTCGAAGGCTTGGCAGACAACCAAATCAAGAACGCTGATACACACGCTGCACACTCTATAGCTAACGGAACAAGGTGTATAGGAACAGCGCACTCTGAGTCCCATGGAGCTGGAAAAAACGGGGGATTTTGTAGTCAAAGTCTTTGCGTTAACAATTTTTTCGAGTTAATATCTAGTATTCCTAGCCTCATCACCTCATAAATGTATTTTGATTTGAACATCAATTCATCGTTTTCTCTAGTTACGCTCGTGCTCACAGCGGTGGAGGTGCTTCGCCGGCAGCGGTGGCTGGTGGAGGTGCCGTGACGGCAGCGACCTCTGCAACGGCGTCCTCTCAGCGATTCCGTCAGCGCGCGGCGGCTGCTGATTTATTTGCCGGAATTTCGAAGCGAATGGCCGAGAGGAAGAAAAGAGAAGTTCCCAGAATCTAAACCTAATCCCATTAAAACTCAAGGCACTTGAGTTTGGGCAGGAAGCTCTTGAAGAGTTTTGAGCTATATTTACCCTCTTTCGCAAGAAGCACGGCTTAAGACAAATTTAAAAGTGATAAAACAAGTTATGAAAATAATACCTATATATTATATTTTAGAGAAGTGCATGTTTCGTGAAAGATAACCTCGTTGTTTGTGTGTGTTTTTATAGGAGAAACGTGCCCCAGTGAAGGGGATTTAGTACACGTTGCAGCCCCAGCCGCCTTGCGAGTGATCACTGTGATATCCCGCGAGGAAATGAACGAGACACGAGAACAATACAATTCCACGACGAATATTATACACTGCACTAACAAAAAGCCCGGGCTTGAAATGGCGTACAAAAACCTGTTAGGGAAGAGAGTGCCAAATAGACTCGAGCGTCGCGTCGCCCAGGCAACGGAGGCGCTCTCTCTTTTTATAAATCGCCTCCGAGGGAATTTCCGCGCACCGACCGCCGTCGGTCGTCGGCCGGCGGCGTCGTCTCGGGTCGGGGGATGGCGTCGAAGCCGACCCCGGCAAGACTCGTCAAGAACGAGCGCCGACGGCCACTGCTTGACGCTCATCCATTAGAGTGAGAGATTGAAGACGTTACTTGAGAGCGCGCCGCTCGGCTGCGCGCGTCAGCGGACGCCTCCTGATGACACCGTTTCCGCTCTTCACTCCGCTGATCCGGCACTCGCTTCTAGACAAACGCCTCCCCCCCCCCCCGCCCACGACGCCATGCCATCCGATACGACACCCGCGTCTCCAGTGATAAGTGGACGCAGCCACGCGCGAAGCATCGCCAACTCGCGAGACGAGTTCGCGCTGTGCATTTCAAACTTGATCGTATTTGACGGCCGCGCACTGGCATATTTAACGGGGCTTCTTCGATTCGCGTATTAGCATGTGATTTAAATGTGTAACGCAGACTGAGTGATTTCTCTTTCCGCTGAGAAACGCAGCTGGTAATCCGTATTCCGCGGGGCCTTCCCGAGGGCATTCATCTGAGCAGGAGAACGGAAGGTACCTAGGCGTACACGCGGGACACTCTTGAATAAAAACACCGCAGAAATGTGATATTCATAAAGCTAACTGCATGCCAGCGCCCCGAGCGGTTTTTATCGCACCCATACACATGCAGCGAGCGTTGTTTGCTTTGTGCGGCGTTGTGTTTTAATTACGGGTTCTGAAATCAAGCTCAAGGTTCGATGAAGCTGATCGCGGTCGATTCGATTCGGGCGCAGAATTGCCAGCAACGAGGCGCGTTTTGTGCCCTGCACCAAGTGACGGCAAGGGCAACCTTCACGCGCGACCGCTCACCCCGTTAACGGGACCATGCTGCTCTGACGCTGACGATGATTGCGATGACGATGGCGATGACGCTCTGTCAGTGGCCGCTGGTTGGCGCATAATTAGGTCACAAATCAGCCTCGTGGCCGGCCGACAGGTCGCTGCCAGGGCCAGAGGACGATGCGTTGACAACCGGTCGAGAGGAACTCTCCGTGCGTCCGTGGAATCGCAACGCGACGCTGGACGGCTGCGTGACAGCACGGGCGGTCATCCGAGCACGGTATTGACTTGTCGGATGAAATATTAAACGATTGCTTTTTGTATGGAAATTTATCAGGAAATTGTGAAAATTGGACGCTACTGAAGTTGCGTGTGGGTATGTGTAGCAAGCGATGAGCAAGGTCGTTAAACGTGCCGAAGGGAAATGGAGGCTATTATCTGATCCTTGTTTCGGGTTATGGGGAAAAGAGGATGCATGACTACAGCGTTGCAGGTCACGGCGCACAAAAACACTCTGGCAAGAACTTTGAAAAATGCAAAGATTACAAGAAAAGGGGTTCATTTGCGAGTCGCTAGGGAGCCTTTTTATTTTCGCAAGGAGGCAAATTGAATGGATACTACATGCAAGAAAGGTCTAAATAAAATAGCTCGCGTATTTGAAGACGAATCGCGCTCTCACAAGACGTTGACGGGGCCAGCGTCGACGGAAACCCGCGACGAGGGCGTTTTACTGCAGCTAGAGAATCAAGTAAGAGTGTCGTTGAGAACTAGCCCATTAAAATAAAAATATTTTAATATGAAGACACTATTGATAAAGACTATAATGAGAAAGAGTTCCCTCAAACTTTGGTTCTCAATCATAGACGGTATTTGGAGCAGCTGTGAACAAGACTGAAGTGGCCAAATTGCTCATAGCGTTGTTGAAATCCAATTGGATGAAAGAATACAGACGCATGCACCATGTCCACCGTTGCCGGCGTCGTCGTGGCACCATTTCCCTCTTCGACGAGCTCTGGATACGCGTCCACGCTAACCAAATTTTGCACAAATTAGCCCCTACTTTAGGTGTACATGTGTGGTTGTGCCTCGCCGTCCCTAAAGCCCAATCCACAACGCCGTGCGGTCCCCAGACGAAACAGAATGTGAGTTAACTCTGCCAGAACTTGGAACATTGGGGCTTCTTTCTCAAATAGTTAGTGTGTTATTTCAAACGCATGCGCCAGTTGACCTGGAGCTGTGCTGCACAGTGTCATCTCTCTGACTGGACAAGCGGTCTACAGCTGTTGTTATTGCAAACGCAACTCTATCTATGAATCTGTCAGTATCAGCAGCTGCTGACACTGACCCGACTATATCACAGAAAAAATGTATCAAACATGGCTTGTCACATTGATTGTTTTGTTGTTTGTTGAATGTATACCCGTGTCTAGAAAATTACATTTATTCTTTTTTAAACTTGTTTGCTCGCGTCCCGCAATTGCACACCGTTTCTGCATTGATTGTTTCTTTCTTTTCTTTCTGCTTCGCTTGGGAAAAACTCTCTTTTTTTTCCATCTATTTGTGCTCACCGGACATAAAGTTACAGTACACTTAAAAAAAAAGTCTACATTTCCGCTGCCCAAAAGCATCAAATCTGCCATCCTTTGTTGGACAAAGTTAGTCATGTAGACTGTAGAGAATCCTCCGAAAACAGATTAGTGCGACTGCAATCTATACGCCGTTGTCATAACATATAACTTGGCAACTCTGCGTCGAAGTTCTTGTGCACCTGCCATTAACTCCCATTTCTAGCTACATGTTAATGCGATGCTAACTTTTGCCCTAACATTGCATGAAGACAAGTATGTTCTCATAATAACAATTTCAAACTGGGTACTGAATGCTATAAATAAAAGTCTCACTGGTGTCCCAGCGTTTCGTATACATTACTCACTAGTTTCTTCCTCAAAGGGGGATAGCTCGACTGACTATATGACAGCATGAACAAAAACCAATTGCTTTCTAACCTAGGCTCCCTAACATTCTAATGATCCTGTCAAAGAAGCTTCGTTAATAATGAATTGCAATCCTCAAGACGAACTTTAAAAGCCACGCACAATTTGCCAAATCTGGTGCTAAAGACAGGCCAAGCAGACACGTGCGTATAGGGACTGTAGGCTAAGAAAGACGGTATACCCACCTCGACAGAGCCCCTTGACTGCGCCCTCCTGGTCGGGGAACTGACACACGAGGCCGCGCTTCTCGTCGCACAGCATCGTGCCGTCGCACGCCTCGCCCGGCTGCCGTGCGCAGATGTTGCAGCATCCGCACCCGTCGCGGACCACCGACATTCCGGGCGCGCACACCGGCTCCCGGTCCGGGCACTCGCAGGGGTACGAGCAGTGCGACCTGATCTGCAAGCCGATCGATAAGGAAAGGTGCGGTCAGTGCCTCAGGTTCATTTGTCAGAGTTTCGGGCATATACTAGGTACCTATACAACATTGATAGAGTAACGGTTTGCCGCGGCATTTGAACCTGATACTTACCATTCTGGACAGCACTCTGGTTGCTGCTTATGGTGTGTTTTGTATTTCGAACAAGAGCGACCGGGGCGAACCAGAAGGGCGACCGTGAACTTTTTTCGTTCGCTTTGGCTCGAAATCACTCGACTTCAAATCACTGCCCGTGTTATACCTTCGATCATATTAATGATCGAAGGTTAAACCATAGACAGTGAACGGAAAACGAATGATTTTGAAATCACAAAAATACACAATCGCATCCCAGGTTGTTCCGGTTATCCAGGGTTTTTTCCGCAAACTATCAGCTGTGGTTTACCTGTAGTCGCTATACAGAGTAACCCACGATTTCACCGGTCGGTCTGATCCAACAACCGGTCGGCTTATCTGATCGCTCTGATGCGAATACATCCTCAGCGCTTAGGTTAGGTTAAGCGTGGCGGTGTTTCTTGTCTGGCCAATCGCAGTCGACTTTTAGATCAGTGTGGTCGTATACACACAGTCGTGCTGAGTTGACTGCAGAGTTAGCAGTGCCATCACTGTACTCCACGGCGATCTGCACTTAAAAACCCGACAACACTCTAGACTCCAGAGTAATTTCTGAAGTAGAAGCTGGCGAGTTAAAGCCGACGAGCAAGCCCAGTCTCGTTAAGTCGCAATGGCAAATGGCGAAGACCGTCATTTCATGTTGCCATTCTAACAATGACAACGCCGTAGCTAGGTACTTTAGTGGTGGCGTTAGCATTAGACGGTTTTTACACAATCGCTTGTATATCTTCTCTCGTTGGGGAACCCGATTCTAGAACAGCCGGTCTTTAAACACATCGTGAAACCCGGTTCATGAGCCGGCTTGTCCAGTGTCCAGTGTCCAGTGTCCAGTGTCCAGTGTCCCGTGTCCAGTGTCCAGTGTCCAGTGTCCAGTGTCCAGTGTCCAGTGTCCAGTGTCCCGTGTCCAGTGTCCAGTGTCCAGTGTCCAGTGTCCAGTGTCCAGTGTCCAGTGTCCCGTGTCCCGTGTCCAGTGTCCAGTGTCCAGTGTCCAGTGTCCAGTGTCCAGTGTCCAGTGTCCAGTGTCCAGTGTCCAGTGTCCAGTGTCCAGTGTCCAGTGTCCAGTGTCCAGTGTCCAGTGTCCAGTGTCCCGTGTCCCGTTTCCAGTGTCCAGTGTCCAGTGTCCAGTGTCCAGTGTCCAGTGTCCCGTGTCCAGTGTCCAGTGTCCAGTGTCCAGTGTCCCGTGTCCAGTGTCCAGTGTTCAGTGTCCAGTGTCCAGTGTCCAGTGTCCAGTGTCCAGTGTCCCGTGTCCAGTGTCCAGTGTCCAGTGTCCAGTGTCCCGTGTCCGGTGTCCGGTGTCCGGTGTCCCGTGTCCCGTGTCCAGTGTCCAGTGTCCAGTGTCCAGTGTCCCGTGTCCAGTGTCCAGTGTCCAGTGTCCAGTGTCCAGTGGCCAGTGTCCAGTGTCCAGTGTCCAGTGTCCAGTGTCCAGTGTCCAGTGTCCAGTGTCCAGTGTCCAGTGTCCAGTGTCCAGTGTCCAGTGTCCAGTGTCCAGTGTCCAGTGTCCAGTGTCCAGTGTCCAGTGTCCAGTGTCCCGTGTCCAGTGTCCAGTGTCCAGTGTCCAGTGTCCAGTGTCCAGTGTCCAGTGTCCAGTGTCCCGTGTCCAGTGTCCAGTGTCCCGTGTCCCGTGTCCAGTGTCCAGTGTCCCGTGTCCAGTGTCCAGTGTCTAGTGTCCAGTGTCCAGTGTCCCGTGTCCAGTGTCCAGTGTCCAGTGTCCAGTGTCCAGTGTCCAGTGTCCAGTGTCCAGTGTCCAGTGTCCAGTGTCCAGTGTCCAGTGTCCAGTGCTGGGAAAGACTAGAATGCAATGCTAGCGTGGAGGCGAGTACCCGCCGTCGATCAGCAGGCATTGGGAGTCGAGCTCGGGTTCGCAGCGCCGATGCATCATGCATTATGCAGTGAGCGACGCGAGGCGCTACATTTCGACGCCGCTCAAGCGCATGGACGTTAGAATATAGAGAGGAAATGAGCATTGAGCATTGGAATTGCATGGGGTCACTTTGAGGTTATGTGGCCGACACTAAGGTAGGTATACCTAGCAGGAAATAGCGTCGCTGGTTGATGTATGTGTAGCTAGCGCCTGATCTGGTTCGCGTCTGCGTGTCTGTGTGTGTGTCTGTGTGTGTGTGTTAAATTGATTGTAATTGCAGAGGAAATTATGCTAACCGACGGCTTCCTCTGTTTTGCAGAAAGTCCCCATTGGTGAAGAGTAATTAGAAAATGCTTGCAGTGAAATGAATATGTTGATGGCACCAAATAAACGAGGGTTGTAACGCATTGTGATAAAAGTCAAAAGTCGAAAAATTAGCGCTTGTGTTCATAATGCCGAGTGAGAGGTTTAAATCTCCAAGGATATCCCATTAATAATTACCGTTATTAAACTTGATGGTATTTTAATTAGATTTGCGAAATGCGGACGAATGAGTGACATTCCCGTTCGTTTTGATTCCACGCCGATGTTGTTCCAGCGGGTAAATATTGGAATAACTTTTGGCGCGCTCGAATTTCGGTGCGTTTTTCGTCCTCACTCATTGAAGCAGCCGATCCATGATGCCGTGATTGAATGCACTGTGCGATTATTCATGGGCTGAACATGTAAATATTTGCACTGCGGGTTGCCGTCAGGGGCGACGGGCAACAATTTATATTACAATTACATTTTCATATTTCTCTTACATTTATATTCCGCGGTCACCCATCTATAAGGTTTAAAACGCGGTACTGAATATAAACTCGTGAATTGCGGATTTACTTTCAATCGTTCAAGTCCTTTGCTTTGAACGGTGGTAGTGCCGGGTTGATCTGTGGGCTGCGTTCAGGGGCTCACAAACCACTACTCTTTCCATTCTCATCGAATTTCCCATTTTAATAACATTTCAATGATCTAGGTATCACATTGCCTAGTGAAAGTTTGTTATAAATCGTATTAAAGTGCATGTTAGAGATGTGCATTCTCTCGTCTACAATGACACTCTGATCTGCGGGCTGCGTCCAGGGGACGCGAACATACATTTCATCTTGCACAGTTTTATTGCTAACATCACACGCCTCCATGTTGGTCACCATTCTACGTCCAGTCTGGTCAGCAAATAAACATAAATATGTGCACGAGTTGAATCTGTGCTTAATACAAACAAATATGTATTTTTAAAAAATGGGTGAAGAATGATAGATAAACTTTTGAATAGTACCGACATGTGTGCAAGTACAGGTGCAAATACCAACATGAGAGCTAGAAACTGGCTCATAATGAGCACATCCGGCGTGAGACTTACTTCGCCACTGAGAATGGAGCCGAGCCCTATGTCACTGTCACTGTAACCTCCTCTGCAAGACTGTCTGCCATCGAAGTGACTAAGTGCAGCTGCATCGTCGCCACCAGCAGCGTTACCATGGCGACGGCGACCAAGTGGGTTGCAACAGGTGAGCAAGACGGGGGGGGGGGGGGGTGCACGTCAAAGACAATACCGGCTAACTAAGTTAGTGGAAATTAATGCCGCTCATGGCGCGGGTGGCGGTGGTTCAGGCTGCACGCGTGAGTGGCTTGGCACAGTTACCACCCGACGGCGTCACCATGGTGACACTGCTGCCGAGGGTGACGTGGGTGACGTGGGTGACGGTGGGGGAGGGGAGGGGGCGGTGTCACCCAGAGTGTGACACTGCGTGTGGTGCGTCACGTTGTCATGGCAACAACACCGTGTTTACACTCGACGGGGTGCCGGTCGCAGGGATACCCCACATGTTTGACGGAAACGAAATACAAAGCGTTCTATATTTACCGAATGTATTTTTGTAATGGTGTTTCTTTACGTCTTGTCGGTAATGATCCGAATACTTGTCTCCCATTCTCTTTCTCTCCTGCATTGGCGATTATAAAGTCCAGCGCTCCCAATGTATAATACAATGACCTGTGGAGCTCGAACGCCGGCCAACAGGCCGTGTGTTATTGTCAACGCCGGCCAACAGGCCGTGTGTTATTGTGAACGCCGGCCAACAGGCCGTGTGTTATTGTGAACGCCGGCCAACAGGCCGTGTGTTATTGTCAACGCCGGCCAACAGGCCGTGTGTTATTGTGAACGCCGGCCAACAGGCCGTGTGTTATTGTGAACGCCGGCCAACAGGCCGTGTGTTATTGTCAACGCCGGCCAACAGGCCGTGTGTTATTGTCAACGCCGGCCAACAGGCCGTGTGTTATTGTCAACGCCGGCCAACAGGCCGTGTGTTATTGTGAACGCCGGCCAACAGGCCGTGTGTTATTGTCAACGCCGGCCAACAGGCCGTGTGTTATTGTGAACGCCGGCCAACAGGCCGTGTGTTATTGTGAACGCCGTCCAACAGGCCGTGTGTTATTGTGAACGCCGGCCAACAGGCCGTGTGTTATTGTGAACGCCGGCCAACAGGCCGTGTGTTATTGTGAACGACGGCCAACAGGCCGTGTGTTATTGTGAACGCCGGCCAACAGGCCGTGTGTTATTGTCAACGCCGTCCAACAGGCCGTGTGTTATTGTGAACGCCGGCCAACAGGCCGTGTGTTATTGTGAATGCCGTCCAACAGGCCGTGTGTTATTGTGAACGCCGGCCAACAGGCCGTGTGTTATTGTGAACGCCGGCCAACAGGCCGTGTGTTATTGTGAACGCCGGCCAACAGGCCGTGTGTTATTGTCAACGCCGGCCAACAGGCCGTGTGTTATTGTGAACGCCGGCCAACAGGCCGTGTGTTATTGTGAACGCCAGCCAACAGGCCGTGTGTTATTGTCAACGCCGTCCAACAGGCCGTGTGTTATTGTGAACGCCGGCCAACAGGCCGTGTGTTATTGTGAACGCCGGCCAACAGGCCGTGTGTTATTGTGAATGCCGTCCAACAGGCCGTGTGTTATTGTGAATGCCGTCCAACAGGCCGTGTGTTATTGTGAACGCCGGCCAACAGGCCGTGTGTTATTGTGAACGCCGGCCAACAGGCCGTGTGTTATTGTGAACGCCGGCCAACAGGCCGTGTGTTATTGTCAACGCCGGCCAACAGGCCGTGTGTTATTGTCAACGCCGGCCAACAGGCCGTGTGTTATTGTGAACGCCGTCCAACAGGCCGTGTGTTATTGTGAACGCCGTCCAACAGGCCGTGTGTTATTGTGAACGCCGGCCAACAGGCCGTGTGTTATTGTGAACGCCGTCCAACAGGCCGTGTGTTATTGTGAACGCCGGCCAACAGGCCGTGTGTTATTGTGAACGCCGGCCAACAGGCCGTGTGTTATTGTGAACGCCGGCCAACAGGCCGTGTGTTATTGTGAACGCCGGCCAACAGGCCGTGTGTTATTGTCAACGCCGGCCAACAGGCCGTGTGTTATTGTGAACGCCGTCTTCAGAAATGAGTTTTTGGGCAACACACATTAACAAATTAACATGTTAAAGTTTAATGTTTAATGGTTTTAGCGATGGGTAATATGTTGGTGTTTTCTCCAGAGCTACACATGTTTATTTTTCGAGGCAGGCGGATTTCTTCTCATATTCATCTATATATCTCTCTATTTTTTGTGTCGCGTCAACCAAAATGTAATTTTGCGTCATCAATCTCTATCTCTATCCCCCGAAACACTTAACATTCCTCACTAATTCCCTAGCAAAAATGCACAGCACCGCACTGAACAAAAACAACCCCCCACTGCCCGTCGGCCTGGCAACAAAACCTGCTCGTGTTCCACCGTGACGCGTTTCAAAGAAACGGTTTAACGTCGCGTCACGCGCGCAGCTGTGACGCGCCTGCGCAGTTCGAGCGATGCGCAGCTGCTGCGTTGCCGAGCGTGCACCGTGGCAATGGATCGCACGAACGGGGGCAGCTTAAAACGTTATGAAATTGTAGTTTGGCAAAGTTTCGCGTCAGGATAATCATCCTCCTTTGTTTAATCCACGGCACCTCCATTTCGGCTTCTAATTGACGTTGACTTTAGCACTTAATCAATGATTAAATACAAAGTTTGGGCATAACTCAAAATAGTGGTTTCGCTCAGCCAGAGAGCTACCGTCGGGCCAAACAACCAACGACACATATAGGTACCCTGCGCCGCCAAACACTAAAGCGTAGCCCCGACGTTCCCACTATTAGCACCGGATTTCCATCTAAGTTTCTTAATTAAAGTATACTTTGGCCAACTTGTTGCAAGTTCCTCGCCCGAAACAGTTGGCCATGTCGCCGCTAGTTCCGTATAGCGCAGCAGCGTCGCAAGCCGCTAGGGCATTAGCATACTTGCACCACCGGTCGTAAGGGCATTAGCATACCTGGGAGCAATCGTGTAACCATGGAGGTGTAACTTTGAGATTTAAAAAACATTCCTTTTCAATTTCACCGCCATATGGTATAACATGGGCAGTGATTTGAAATCGCGTGATTTCGAGCCAAATCGAATGAAAAATGTTACATAATCGCACCCTGCACCACCGGTCGTTAGGGCATTACACCCCATTTCACGTTAACAATGAGACTGGAATTGCAGCTTCCTCGAGGACCCACTGCCGCTAGAAATGAGTTAAAAGTTTCAAAACTGCCTATAGAGCCTTTCGTCCGGCTCAAGACATGGCTTTCAAGCTTTATAACTCAAGCTCGTGCCTAGCATCAGTGGGTCCTCGAGGATGTTGCAAATCCACTCTCCTTAAACTCTCCTAAATGGAGTTTGGCATACCATGCACCACCGGTCGCTCGCGGACGCTCGCGGTTCATGCAGCAGTGATGGGCTACGTCGATACGGGGTCCGAGTCCCCGTGGAGACACGAGGGGTTGGGGGGGGGGGGGTGGCGTTTGCCCCTCATTTGTCACCTATATCGGCGAGTGTGTCTGGGAGCGCGGCATTGACGAGTGATAATACTCCGCGACGGGCCATCCATCATCGCACGATTAGTCCGCTTGCGGCCGGCATGTGTTCGAAACTCATCTCCTGAACAAACTACATCCGACCGAGCGGATACCTTTCATCGATTCGATTCGATTCGCGTCGGGGATGTCCATCAATTACGATTTATGTCTGCGGCGTCGAGCGGCGGCCCCAGGTCGCCGGGGACGGAATGCGCGGCCGCTCCACGGACGGGGGAGGCGTTTTGATTATGTTTATCTTCGCCGCGGCGTCGTGAATGGTGGCGGGTGGGGCGTTCCACGTCGCGTTTGCCGGGGATAAAAGTGGGCGCTCGTCGAGCTCAAGTGGGCCCGTTGATGGAGGCTTGATTGGAAATTCTTTGCACTCACTGCTCGAGTAGTTCCGCGGCGGGTATCGCTTGCAGCGCATGCGCACCGTGCGGGGCAGACTCGTCGACGCCGCTGAAGAGGGACGCGATTTTGTGCAAACGGCCGTCAATCGCACACATATTTTGTGCTGGCAATCGGCAAAAGTGAGCGGTTTTAATGGATTAAGAATCGAGGGTTTTTTCTCGCGACACAACATTAATAATAGTTCTGATAAATCGTTCAAAATACATTCAGTAGGTATTTTTTCAACCCCATTTGTGGGGTAAAAAGTTTCCTCCTGTCAGAGCGCAAAACTGATGCGTTTTACACTCGAATCCCTGCCCCCCCCCTGCCCGACGATAACCCGTTAGCGTCCCACCTGTTACGGATTCGCGCGACAACTCGCGCTTCGTTCGCCGAACGATCGATTTTGCAAAAAGGGGAAGCAACTATCGGCAACGCGTGCAGGCCATTAGTCATTAATTGTTTAAATATAACATTAATGCCATCGACTGCACCATCGAATCGACTGCTCACCATTTCGGGGGCAAAGTCATTGAAGACTGGCCCGGTGGATTGGGAAATACTGCACGGGACTGCACCGTCGAATCCACTGCTCATCATTTCGGGGGCAAAGTCATTGAAGACTGGCCCGGTGGATTGGGAAATACTGCACGGGACTGCACCGTCGAATCCACTGCTCATCATTTCGGGGGCAAAGTCATTGAAGACTGGCCCGGTGGATTGGGAAATACGTATGATGAACATGGCTAGGGGGAAATCATCCAGAATGAGATGAGCTGAGGGAAGAGCTTCGAGATGAGCTGAGGGTTGAGATGAGGGTTGAGCTGAGGGATGAGCTGAGAGATGAGCTGAGGGATGAGCTGAGGGATGAGCTGAGTGATGAGCTGAGGGATGAGCTGAGGGATGAGCTGAGGGATGAGCTGCTGAGGGATGAGCTGAGGGTTGAGATGAGGGATGAGCTGAGGGATGAGCTGAGAAATGAGCTGAGGGTTGAGCTGAGGGATGAGCTGAGGGTTGAGCGGAGGGTTGTTGAGCTGAGGGATGAGCTGAGGGATGAGCTGAGGGATGAGCTGAGGGATGAGCTGAGGGATGAGCTGAGGGATGAGCTGAGGGATGAGCTGAGGAATGAGCTGAGGGTTGAGATGAGGGTTGTTGAGCTGAGGGATGAGCTGAGGGTTGAGCTGAGGGTAGTTGAGCTGAGGGATGAGCTGAGGGTTGAGCTGAGGGTTGTTGAGCTGAGGGATGAGCTGAGGGTTGAGTTGAGGGATGAGCTGTGATTCGATGAATCACCAATCGCTGTGCCGTCTAGCGTCATGTGAAAGAGCGCGCCTGATGCGCAGAGTAACACTTGTCAGATGCTTTTATCTGCATGCCGAGGGAAGAAAGTACTTTCTAGCACAACAGAATACCTTCCTACGCGTTGAATTTCCGCAGCTGTGCTAATATTGTTATTACCGTAATTAATATACACACTGAGAAGTATATTAATCTTCGGCGCATGTCTTTTTAATTACACCAGATGTTTATCGAAACATATTTAGCCATATTTTCATTGGCACAAATTATTATGTAGGTATACCTATTACCTATTTTAATTATTGTTATGTATATTGTTTTGTATAAAAGCCAAATCACGTGGTCAAAATATCGGGTTTGTGAGTACCTCTACAAGAGAGGGGAATTTGGCTGCTCGGTTGCATTGCAAAGGCAAAGAATACACTGCCTCGAGGAGAGCGTCGTTCCCAATTGGAGCTGAGAACGAGAGCGGAGTCTGAGCTGCGATATTATTTGGTAGATAATTCTGTACATCAGATACGCTGTCAGTTAAAGAGCACAGATAGCTAGGCGAGATTGGACTGGGCTGTCACCGATGAATTAGTCTGCAAAGCGTGAAATAAATACGTATACGTACGTTGGTAGGACATACGGACAGCTGACATCAACGATAGCAGAAAAACGCTAAATAGGGAATGTGTCCGCTCGCGCTCAGTATTCCATGTCATTTGCAAAATGGAAACAAAGTAGTAAATTTTGTTACATGCAAGCTTTTATTAAGTTATAACACCTAGGTTTATTTTCACACAAATCTGATGTGTAATGCAGATTGTGCAGATAGATAAATGTAATGTATATACTACACATCTGCATTGATGCATTCCCGCGTGCTAAGCACTATAATATATAAAGCTGCCGCCGTAGATTTCTGAACATGCTAATGCAATCGTTGGAAAACACGGTTTATGTTTTAATAAAATCGGTTGTTTTGCACGTTTGAAAATTTACGGCTCAAACACAACGTTTACGCTTATAATTGAATCCGCAGCGGAATGGAGTTTTTCCTCCCGGATTAAACCGACCTAGTAGGTAGGTACTATTACATTTTCAGTGACGGGTTTTTCTTTTTCTAGAACCGTGATAGCTCGGTTCGTGCTTTCCTTTCCCATTATCTCAGCGCTGTACTGGCCGAGTCCTGTGAAATCTCGTGCCTACTTGCCGCAAAAAGGAGATACGAAATGCGTGCATGATGTTGAAGCAGAGTCACGGGAAAGTCACGTGACGGAGATGACAGAAATTACACGAAAAGTAAAAAAAGAAAAGAGAAGAAATGTGCAGTCCCGGAAAAGAAACATTAAAAATTAAACGTAATATCTCCCCGCAACCGCCTTCCATTTCGAAAATTACACTTAAATAACGACGACAGGTTGATGTATTCGCGCGCGGCGGCTGCGTTCTGAGTTATTATCTTAAGGGAAATTTAAAAAGCCACATCCCGCACTTGGGGCCGGCGTCCCATGAGCGGTTCCCCGAAGGCCCGCATAGCGAGCACCCGTTTCCCGGGCACTACTGCCGGGCGACTGCCGGGCGACTGCCGGGCGACTGCCGGGCGACTGCCGGGCGACTGCCGGGCGACTGCCGGGCGACTGCCGGGCGACTGCCGGGCGACTGCCGGGCGACTGCCAGGCGACTGCCGGGCGACTGCCGGGCGACTGCCGGGAGACTGCCGGGCGACTGCCGGGCGACTGCCGGGAGACTGCCGGGAGACTGCCGGGCGACTCGGGGGCCGTCGCGCGCGATGCCAAAGCGAAAACTCCTTGACAAACTCATTACTGCAATTACTCTCCACGTGCTCACGAGAGATTTGAACACCATGGCAACTCGGCTGCTGAGAGCCCCAAAACACTTTACCTCTTTCAACAACGCGCGATGCCATTTCGAGTTTTCACCGTTTTCATCACTTTTATAAGAAACGCCTCGTGAGGTATATCATGCCACGTCAAACAAAAGCTTTTCTCAATTTTTGCTCTTTATGCAACTCTTTTCATGCGAAAGGCGCAAGGCTTTTTGTTGCAAACATCTGCACAACAGTCGCTTCGGACATTCTTTTTGCACGCCTACTGAATCTCTGCTTTCACGGCCCGCTGGCTGGCAGTATGAATGATACTCTGCTGAAATGCTATCGGTAATCCATGCCGAAGCGCGGCCAAAGCAGTGGTAATAGCTATGGGCCATTAGATCTCGGAGGCTGCAGACGCGGCGGCCACTTACCAATCTATCGCTGCACACAATTGAGCACATAATTGATAGCGTTTTGCGATCGCAAAGATTACTCTGCACGACTAAGTCTGTGCGTCTGCCCCGTCCGTCCCGTCGAGCGTTGGTAAAGACATATCTGTAGCTCCGATCGACCTGCCAATGACTCGCGGACGGGACGTTGACGACGACGCAGTCGCTTCGCTGGGCACACTGAAATGGATTCGCTCGCTGTGTACCAGGGAACTGACGATATGTAATTGAAATTCATTTTTTCCCCATAAGCTTCGTTTCCTTTCCCTTTCTCATGTGCGTCGGTACAATTTATATCCCGTCCCCTAACAGACATTGGAGCGTGAGACCCGGGAGAGAGGGACGCTCCTCGGGATAAATTGAAACGTCGAGGAAGATGAGACAAAAATAGAGAGGAATTCTCCTAAAAAATATTCACGACACAATTGTGTAAGGAGGTTATTACAACAATCTGCATCTCAATACGGAAATAAGGAGGCTTAAAACATCCTGGTGAAATAACGTTCGCGAGGACAAATGTAGCCGCGCGGTGCAATAAATAACTCTGCTGGCGACGACGCCACGCAAACACCAAAAAGACGGCGACGGCGAAGGCGACGCCGACGCCGTGAGACAATCGCGCGCGTCTCGCAAACAAAGCCACTCAGAGACCCCGAGCCTCCCGGGCACGCAAACAAGATTTGTTACCACGCAACTGCCTCATCCCTCTTCAGCCGCTCGCTCTCCGAATGTATTTGTTCTCGATTCATTTCCACATTAAGTCGGCCACTTTGGCCGTGAGAAAGAGCGCGCTCGATCCCGCCTCGCCTCGCCTCGCCTCGCGTCTCAGGTGGCGGTCGACCGACGCTCGCATCGATCGCCGGCGTCGCGCGTTTCGAGCCGGTGAACGGAGCGGCGGGTCGGACGCCCGCGGCGTCGGCGTCGGCGTCGGTCCGAGGGGCACGTGGGGCAGGGTAGGAACCTCCCGATTTGGCATTCTGTCCCGGCAGTGCAGTGCCGTCGAGTGTACGACGTGTAGCCCCATACCGCGGCACTCAAATCTCCATGGCTGACAGCGAGCTAGTATCACGCGTTCGCTCCCCGCGATTTCATCAGCACGGGATTTATCGCCGCCAAACCCGATCCCAGCCGATCCGCACGGCGATGTTTTCCTGGGAAATAGGGGGAGGGGGGGGGGGGCTACAGAACACTTGTTGATTGTCTTTTGAAATCGTCGGAATCTGTAGTTTTTCAAAATGTCTGCTGTATTTGATTAGCAGCTGGGAATTCCGTCGACTGACAGGAATTGCTTTGTGTGTTTGTGTGAATGTTTTTTAAGGGTGAAAGTAGTGAAAATGCGCTTATGTTAGCAGTGAAATCTTGTCAGTCAGCGAACCAAAGTACGGTGTCTTTGGCACAGTGGGCAACATACTCGATTTGTTCTTCGTATAGCAAATGATAAAGGGACATGCTTCCTTCTTGCCAAATTTAATTATTTTATCAGGAAAACTGGCTTATCAAGCTGATAAATTCCGACTTGTTAAAAAGCAACTTTGCTCATGTTCTCAGAACTAATTAAATATAAAAGAAGCGTATCGTAAGGATGACACATCTATTAATTACAAACGATGCTTTATTTGTAAGTGGGCAGTGGAATATGTACGACTCGTGTGATATTAATACAGATTTTGACGTTTTGCGACGTATTTTTTTAAATTTTCTTTCTACCGTTTTGGCTATGGACTTTATTTTTCATGCGAGAGATAATCTATTTTTAGGAATATAGGATAAGGCTCTAAAGTTTGTGTGGGATGTATCTATATATTATATACACGAGAAATTTCGCGACTTCGGCCAAGAATACAACGCAACCCGACCGACCGACGGGATTTCCGCCCCGATTATGTTTCTATATACATCCGCAAGTTTCGTTCTAACGCAGTGAGCGCAAAAGAAGTAGCTCGTTCCTTTCACGAGCCATTTCCCCCTGCAGCCAGTGCGTGCCGAGACGCCGCGTGCTGCGGCCATTGTAACTTTTCACAACTACCAGTCGTTCGTGCTTTTCTCGCGCTTTTCAGCTTGCTAACGAAATATTCCACCTAACTTTTCAGCCCCCCCCCCCCCCCTCCAACCATTCAGACACCAAGGAAACTGAATGACTAATTTTGATTTTCTCGCCTTTCAACTTTTTTACATTATTCGCGTTGAATGTTTGAAGGCGTTTTCCGCCAGAAGAGCATCGCCAAGGATTGGCAACCATGGCAGACACCGAACCGCACGATCCGCCAGCTCAAAAGTCAATAAAAATTCAGATTTCGCTCCTCGAGCCCGTGCTCGGTCTCTCTGATCTCCTTCGACGAGCTAGTTGGCGCGCCCACCCCCACCCCCACCCACAGCCCGCCAGCTCGCCATTGCAGCCCGCTAGCAGAGCTTTAAATGAAGTTGTCTTCACGCGTGTCTGGGCAAACCACCTCCAGCCAGACCGGCTCGGCTCGGGTCAAGTTCTCGAGCCGAGATTTGATTTACACTTTCCGCGCTCACTGCTCACGTCGTCGCAAGGAACTTGCTCGCCGACGAGCGCGAGGAGGCGGCGAGAAGTTGCTCGCAGATCCCCACTCCTTGCGCCCCTTGCGCCCCTTGCGCCCTTTGCGTCTTTTACGTCTTTTGCGCGGCGTCTGCGTTGGATGTACACCCCATTAAGGGTAGGTGGCGCTTCCTACGGGTGCCCCCCCCCCCCCCTTCCCCTCCAATGCCCCCCCCCCCCCTCTTCTCCCAGGCCCGAGTTAATTAACGCGCGAGAAAGTGGGAAATGAATTCAAAGCTCCGAATCAGCGAGCACAATTAAATCGCTATCAATTGTTGGGGCGAAGAAAACCGAGAGGATGGGGGGGCGGGGGGGGACTAATTGCAATCGCTTGGGCGGCTGGTCTGCAAATACGTTTGGGTTTTTCAACCAGCAGAAATTGTACATGAGATTAAGTACATAATATATGCATATAAAGTATAAACCATACTACATGATTTCAAACTGACAAAACAAACTGGTAACAACTGGAAGTAAAAATAAGTTGTTTACATGCATAACGAGGTCATGGAACAGTATGACCATCGACGACTGGTCAACATTGTACGGAAAGTATATAAGACGCTTTGGAATCAATCGGCTGGTATTTGTTATCGAATTCACCTGCAACACGGTCGCCTGAACTCAGTCGAGCCGAGGACCCAAGAGGAATCAGCTTTCAACGGGAAAGCAATTGTGGTTTCGGGCCACACCACATAATATATACGTGTGCGCGCCACAGCCACGGCGACTAAACAAATTACTAATTAAACAACTTTTGAAGCGATTAAGAAGGTAACCCGAGTTTCGCAAATCCCTCTCGGTGTTTCTGTCGTTGTTGTCGTTGTTGTTGTACCTCGTCGTCGAGAAATTCGAACATTTAGCCACAGGCTGCCGATGGGAAAAACTTGCGCTTGAATCATTGCTGGTCTCGACTAATTTCTTAATTAAACTGTTTTTAGATTAATGTTTTGTTGTTGTGCTTTATCGTGTCAGTTGGTGGAAAGGAAAGGAACGGATACCGAATAATTTCACTTCAACTCTGTGCGGGTTCAGTCAAGCCATCAGGAAGAGAAATCAAGCAAGCATTTAGAGTTTAGAGACGGATATAAAAATTCTGTTTTCCAAGTCTTTAAACCCCGGTATAGCGAGTTTATGCTAATTTGCTTAGTGAAAGACAAAGGATTGTACTTGGAGTGCCTAATGGCTGGTTGAAACAACAGTTTAAAAAAGTCGGGCCAACAAAACGATTCGTATGCCGAGTTCCGAATGTAAAAATAACGTTTCAAGCGTGTTAACGTGAGAGCAATGTATTCATTACTCGATTTCAGCAATTAGTTTCAATGCTCCGGGAGTTGGATCACAACTCCCGTGGATTCAGGCGCAATTCACTTATATTCACTGGGATAATGTTACTTAACACCGTGAGAATGCAGCAAAGGCGAACTAAGATCGTGAATCGCGATCGTGAATCGTGCGATCGTGAACGCAGCCCGCAGAGCAATACCCGGTACCTCCACCCCAGGGTCAGCCACGACGACACAGGGGCCCCTAAACGCAACCCGCAGAGCAATACCCGGCACCTCCACCCCAGGGTCAGCCACGACGACACAGGGGCCCCTGAACGCAACCCGCAGAGCAATACCCGGCACCTCCACCCCAGGGTCAGCCACGACGACACAGGGGCCCCTGAACGCAACCCGCAGAGCAATACCCGGCACCTCCACCCCAGGGCCAGCCACGACGACACAGGTGCCCCTGAACGCAACCCGCAGAGCAATACCCGGCACCTCCACCCCAGGGTCAGCCACGACGACACAGGGGCCCCTGAACGCAGCCCGCAGAGCAATACCCGGTACCTTCTCCCCAGGGTCAGCCACGACGACACAGGGGCCCCTGAACGCAACCCGCAGAGCAATACCCGGTACCTCCACCCCAGGGTCAGCCACGACGTCACAGGAGCCCCTGAACGCAGCCCGCAGAGCAATACCCGGTACGTTCTCCCCAGGGTCAGCCACAACGACACAGGGGCCCTTGAACGCAGCCCGCCGAGCAATACCCGGTACGTTCTCCCCAGGGTCAGCCACAACGACACAGGGGCCCCTGAACGCAGCCCGCAGAGCAATACCCGGTACGTTCTCCCCAGGGTCAGCCACAACGACACAGGGGCCCCTGAACGCTGCCCGCCGAGCAACACCCAACACCGTGACGACACAGGAGGTGCGCGGGCCTGTTATCAAGTGAAATCAAGGGACTCGGAGCTAAAGCTGTGACTTTGTACCTCGTTTCTAATTTTGATTATAAATGCCGCCGTATTTTCACGTGTAGCCCCTGAACGCAGCCCGCAGTGACATCTCCACCAGAAAACATTGACATAACAAAGTTGGACTTGCTGGCGCCCATTCTCGCGTGAAATAATAGCACAGCAGTGGAATACTTCCGCGTTCTGAATATTTCTAAGCTTCGAAGGGAAGTATTAACCAACCTGGGGACTGATATCCTTTTCTTGTTAAATCCTGAATGCTACTTTCACAGCAAAAGTCAAAATTCTATCGTACTTTTAGGTGATGTGCCCGTAAAGGGCACTTTTATCTCATTTAAAGGCTGCCATAGTTACGATATGATGTGCGCTTTATGGGAAATTGTTTGGACACCCTGAACGCATGGCACAAACTAGGCCATTTCTTCTTCAAGCTTGCATGATTACCTTCCCCTTAAAAGAACGTTGTCACTAGTTCTTGGCGAGGTCTAGACAGCAGCTCTCGGTACAAAGCCGTCGATGGATCGAAATGCGCTCGGAAAGTCTCTGACTCTTGTCACCCCCGGTCGTGAACAGAACTCAGCAATTGCTTGCAGTGAATTGACAATGGCGCGGCGAATTAGTCTTCTTTCGTTCGCACCGGGAAAAGTTGTAGAATGAGGACGGCAATTTGCTTGTGCGGTTGTGTCGCCGTGTGCAGAATAGTGAATTCTCGGTTTGCGCTCATTGTGTTGTTCGAATTTCAGTATTGCCGAAGTTGGGGAATTGGGTGACAATTTTTAGCATACACAAAACCGGTGATACCAACATAAGCAAAATGATTTACGAACAAGTCATGCAAAATATGCTTACTAACTTTTCATAAAACAATTTTACCCACCTTGGTGATCAACGTTGTGTTTAGATTGAGATATTTTAGACAAACATTTTGTCATGGATATAGACCGTTCTTGCTCTGTAGATACACGTTTATGGGTCATACAGAGTAGTTTTTGTTGTTTACGGTTTTACGGTTTTGCCGCACCTCGCAGAATGTGTCATCAGCCTCGTCTTCAAGATGGCAGAGTGGAACGTAACCAAGTCCTCGCAAGGTCTGCACAACACGCAATTGAACAACAACAACAACAATAGTAAAACCACTGATCTGCCATGCCGGGGGATAAAATGTCAAAATAAGTCATCTGAGCTCAACTTGAGTCAAGATGAGCGACGAAGTCTTTTTCCAGCTGGCATAGATGCCCCAGCCAGCAGCACAGTGTAGCACCTAGGTAGCTACCAAGGGTTGGGGTGGGTGGTTACCTCCTCGTAGGGCTTGGACTGGGGATGCAGGTCCTTGTACACCTCGCACTCGTAGCAGGGCGCCCTCTGGCCGAGCGCCCACTCCATCTCGGGCATCACCGACAGGACCACGATGGCCGCACGGAGGACGCTGTCCATCGCGCTGAGCTGCTGCAACAGACAACGAGGCGCATTGTGTCAAAACACGCTCGGATTCTTACAATTTCACTTGTTGACTTTGCCATCTCCACACCAGAAGGCCCTGGTTGTTTGCTCGGATAGAAATTCAATGTGTGCTGTCGATGGCTGCCATGCCTTGTCACAACCCTTCTTTCGCGGTCACGGGCTTAGAAAACGATGCACTTTTTGTGTCCATCATTTTGCCTGCCCCCGTTCGCTGTTTCATTTGCGGCTGGGCCGCGTCGTATCATTAGCCTGTGCTAGCCTATGGTGCAATACAACATACATACATACATACATACATACACGTTAAATGCATACAATAGACTCCAAGTGATTTACTGCATAAGCAAGTCTAAACTTTATTTCATTTCAACTCTCTCATTTTGAAAACTGCAAGTCCAGACATATGTATTACTTATATATACGGCTTCTGAGATTATGCTTTCAGTGAGTGGTGCGTGGTGAGGCGCTATGATGAGGCTGGGGAGAGTGAACTGCTGGGTTCCAAAGAGGCTTGATTGCAGGTCAAGACGTGAACTGACATGTCTCATGAGTGATCTTCGCGTAGCAATCTTCCATCGCCCAGGCGATGGAACAACTGGCCAAAGCCATATCAATCTTTCTGTTATCTGTTGTACTCTTGGCTTAAAGACGAAGTGTCAAGGACGTAGAGGCAGGTCAACATAGTCAAGACTACAGAAATAAAGATGAGATATTCCGTGTAATTTAAGAAACAGTTCGGTGGAATTTTGGGCGAATTAACGCTCCACAGAAAGTTCCACTTCTGAAAAACACTGCAGGAAACAAGAGTGGTTTTATTGCGTATGGCACACTGCGCAAACTTTGAAGCTTCCAGCTGAATGTGTATTTGGTTTTAACCGCGTATCGGCGCTATTGTTTTAGGGGAACACGGCGCTATGGAAATATTATACCTGCCGACTGCCGAGTGAATGAACGAACGAAGAAAGTTTGCCGCCATCGGCAGCTCCAAGTCTCGTGCAACTTTCTTAGCCCAAACTCCACACTGATCTCATACTTTATGACTTGAAAGCTGCAGCTTTGTGACGCTTGAGCCCCAAAAATATAGCCCTCTTGAAAGTGAGGTCAGTGAGAAAGATAAAATACCAGCGCCCAAACCAAAGAATTAGAATAAAGCATAATATTGAAGTTAAGTGTTTGACTTGGCACTGTACATTTAATAAGTCAATTCAACGTAGACAATAAACTTCAATTCGAGACCGCGCGTGTAGCCATGTAAAAAGTTTCCTATCGTTTTCTGAACATCAAACAAGTAGCGTGGATTTTGCTAACGACAAATTTCGTTCGAGGCAGATAACACATTTGTTGAAACTTTTTCGTATTTTCACTGGTCTATTTGGCGTGCTCATTTGAATGCTGCTCGGTATTGCACGCGAATAGTTTGGTGCTGTCTTTAGCCTGTTTCTGTGTGGGGGGAGTGTGTGTGTGGGTGTGGGTGTGTGTGTGTGTGTGTGTGTAGCGCTGGTTGCATGCGAATGGCTGCTTGTTTCGCGACGTCACGTGATCAGCGCATGCAGTTGCAGCGTCGGACTTTCATTAACATATTGCAGGGGAGGGACGTCGCGTGCTGCATACAGAAAAGAGCCGACATCATTATATTGTGTAAACGGGGGGGGGGGGGGGGGCAAGATTTCACTTGCTAATCATTGCATGCAGTCGCCTTTTTATAACTCCGTGTTCAACTTTCACAATGTCTGTCAAATTGTCAGGCATAACGACCCCTGCTGCAACTGTGAGTCATGCAAACATTCTCGACAAAACTTCGGATTCAACTGTCAAGTTTATGGCTGTGTTTTACTTTGAACAGCTTCTGCGCTGATCGGCTTGTGCTATGGGATCAAGAGGAGACGATTGTTCGTCGTGATATTTGGGCGGGATATTTTACTCGGATGTCGCAGGCAAACGGGTTAAGGATGACCACTACTGCTGTGCTGGCACACATTTTTCGCCTGCAATTAAGGATTTTACGCCCCTGATTTTATACGTGCTTCTGGACTTTAAATCAGCCCAGTCGAAATCCATCTAATCAATGTCAAATTCGAACCTCTATATCAAGTTAATGGCTATTACTTATTATACCGATACCCTGCCTTTGCGGTGGCTTTACGGTGGTTAACTCGTCCAGTCCCGGGTAGGAGGTAATGTGATGTGAGATTAAAAACGCAATAATGAAATTTAAACTAATTCAAGATGTGGATACCAACTATTTTGCAAGTTCCGAAAAAGTGATGGCATAAATGTGTTTTTCGTACACAGAGAAGTGCCATTGGACGTGAAATCAAATGCAAAACTCCACAAAGTACCGATGCATCAGCCTGGTCGATTCTCATTTCACAGAGCGAGGCAGTTGCTGATAAGGAAACCGGTTTGTGTTTGTCAAAAGAGTTTCGGACCAAGCATGGCAAGCACGTGGTCGGTACCTTGCTGAGGACCAAGCATGGCAAGCACGTGGTCGGTACCTTGCTGAGGACCAAGCATGGCAAGCACGTGGTCGGTACCTTGCTGAGGACATCGCCGACATTCGACTGGGCCGATTTGTAAGTCTACAGGAGTGCGATTGTATAACTTTAGTCAGGTATCGATCGATACGGCTAACGAGAGATAACTCTATCGATTCGATAGCTTAATAGTGATTGTCTATCGACGTCGTTAGTGCGAGATCGCTTACCGATAGTGGCTCATGATAGTCACGTCGAGCTGTATGTAAACTCATTGTGCGCTTGCGCAGTATATGTTTTGTAGCCACCGCGAATTATCTAAATGTGTTTTTCTGGATACAATAGTATGCTGATATATGAAAAGAATATCTTGTCAGCTATGCACAAAATATGTATAACTCAATTAATATTACAAATACCAACTAATTAATGATAATCTTTGCAAGAATATAATAAAATCCTATAACTTATCGTGATAAAAAAGGAAATGTTAAAACAAAGCCAAATAAGTTGTTTGTCATTTTTGACAGGCCTTGTTACTAAATCACAAGGTCGTCTCATGGCACTATAATGTATTTTTCAGTAAATCTACAATTTTTTGAATGCATTATTAACACGAATATGACCACAATGCATCGTGATTTGTCTGCAATCAAATAGGTGCAGCAAAATATGATTCTAATACCGATAAAGAAATATGCAATATTTTTAACAGCTAAATCAACGGGACGAACATGATAATAACATTTTCGGAGCGGCAAGCTAAGGTTGAATTATTATTTCGATGTTAAAATATATTAAAAACGTGGAAATGCATTTACTGTTTCATTTTTGCTTATTTCGCTAAGAAATCCGACTTCATAGGTAAATAAGCATCCTGTTTGCAATAGGACGCCCAAAAACCAACTAATAGAACGTCATATTATTTCAACGCATTGTCATTTAGACTATTTGCCTAAAGTATTTTAATTTAAAATTCCCTTTAAACATTCTGACTTATAAAAGCAATGATGTAGCATTGTTCTTTGAAAGAATGCGTATCATATTTCTGAAAATTGAGTGAAAACTCCGCAGGTTATAAACATGTTGTCGATCGGTAGTGAGCTAACGACACCTGGGTGGCGATTGTCTAACTTTTAACCGATCGGTTACCGATCGATAGCAGGTATAAAAACCAGTCTCGAGGGATAACTATTCGATAAAATAAATCAGCGATTGTATAAATAAGTATCGATCGACAAGCTGCCATGAGATCGATAAAACTAACGATATCAAAAAGGTGTCGTTAGCTCACTACCGATCGACAACATGTTTATAACCTGCGGAGTTTTCACTCAATTTTCAGAAATATGCTACGCATGCTTTCAAAGAACAATGCTATATCATTGTTTTTATAATTCAGAATGTTTAATGGGAATTTTAAATTAAAATACTTTAGGCAAATAGTCTAAATGACAATGCGTTGAAATAATATGACGTTCTATTGGTTGGTTTTTGGGCGTCCTATTGCAAACAGGATGCTTATTTACCTATGAAGTCGGATTTCTTAGCCAGATAAGCAAAAATGAAACAGTAAATGCATTTCCACGTTTTTAATATATTTTAACATCGAAATAATAATTCAACCTTAGCTTGCCGCTCCGAAAATGTTATTATCATGTTCAAAGATACTATATAATAATTCCTTCGGTTATCATGTTCGTCCCGTTGATTTAGCTGTTAAAAATATTACATATTTCTTTATCGGTATTAGAATCATATTTTGCTGCACCTGTTTGATTGCAGACAAATCACGATGCATTGTGGTCATATTCGTGTTAATAATGCATTCAAAAAATTGTAGATTTACTGAAAAATACATTAGTGCCATGAGACGACCTTGTGATTTAGTCACATGGCCTGTCAAAAATGACAAACAACTTATTTGGCTTTGTTTTAACATTTCCTTTTTTATCACGATAAGTTATAGGATTTTATCTTGGAAAGATTATCATTAATTAGTTGGTATTTGTAATATTAATTGAGATATTTATATTTTGTGCATAGCTGACAAGATATTCTATTCATATATCAGCATTTTATTGTATCCAGAAAAACACATTTAAATAATTCGCGGTGGCTACAAAACGTACACTGCGCAAGCGCACAATGAGTTTACATACAGCTCGACGTGACTATCATGAGCCACTATCGGTAAGCGATCTCGCACTAACGACGTCGATAGACAATCACTATTAAGCTATCGAATCGATAGAGTTATCTCTCGTTAGCCGTATCGATCGATACCTGACTAAAGTTATACAATCGCATTACGACACCTTTTTGATATCGTTAGTTTTATCGATGTCATGGCAGCTTGTCGATCGATACTTATATATACAATCGCTGATTTATTTGATCGAATAGTTATCCCTCGAGACTGGTTTTTATACCTGCTATCGATCGGTAACCGATCGGTTAAAAGTTAGACAATCGCCACCCTGTAAACGGATTATGATGTTCGAAACTCCGCATCACGATTCGAGTTTTGTAGCAACTAATTTCCGCCTACAGACAATTATTTGATATTTTCAAAATGTATGCAAAACAAATACATGCCTGTCTGCAATACCGCGATACAATATATTTACTACAATTTACTTGCAATGTGCACACGCAAAATAACAAACATTGCAAAGATTAGAAAACCACGACCTAGATTTGCAAGGGGAAAAACCTTGTGGAATGAATGTGCATGTCTGAAAAACTACAAGTCTCGTCTAGAATTGCAATCAGAATTAATATTACGTCCAAGCTGACGTCGAGAACAACGTCAGGGGACGTCGAAGTCTTGGTCGCGCTCGCGACTTCGCCGAGCATAAATGAAATTGAGGTAAAATAATGATGCACTCCAAGTTGGTAAAGAGAGACATGGAATAATAACGTGATTCTGACAATTTCAAATAAGAAATATTAGAGAAGACAACTTAATTTAAGGATGGAGCGGAGACCGAGCCAGCACCGCTTTGGTATTTCATGCAGCCATGAAACTGACGTTGAGAGGTTATACTATATTATTACATAAACTGCTCGAAAGTTAACTGCACGAACGCGAAATGAGGGCGGAAAGCAGACAATTATGGCGCACCAGCGAACCGGGCTGGTGGTGGGGGTGGGGGTGGGTAGGTAGTGGGGACGAGTTTTAATTTAAATCTAATGACTCGTTGTGTCAGTCTTCGATGACATGGACGCTGCACCAACGCTCCATGCGCTCTGCTGACAAACCCCAGCCAGCTAAATTGCACAATACCTCCATGTCATCGTCGGACTAATTAATTGATGTAATCGCATCAGATGCAATCGCCACGTACAATATATATAATAGGTGCGTGTTCCTGCGGCGCAGTGAATTGAATTGCTACGCAAAACTGCGCAGCGACCACAGGGACAACAGCCTTAAACACTGTACGAAATAACCCATCTAAAATTTCTTGGCCTCGCGTCTGCTGTGCTGCGATGAGGAAGTAACTAGTGAGTGCATGTTACTTAACGCCGGAAAACAGTGAGACTTTATGGGGCATTCAAACCCCAGTTTGAAAAAGTGATTTTAATTTTTTTTTGTGGGGAACGTAACAATAACTTAACGTAGCAATTGATATCCACAAACGCGGCTCCCTCCATATATGTGCTCGGTGCTAAACAATTAGCGTAAATTATTGTTGGCGCGCGAGACACCAATATCGATCACCATATCGAGTGCCGTATCGAGCAGCTCGATTTGGATGCTGGTCGAGCCCATCCATTCTTTGACTCGGACACCCCGCTAGCCCGCTGCAACGACCAAGGCCATTGTGCCAATGTCCACTAATACAGCCGGTTCCATTGTGGCTCGAGTGTCACCATTAACAACAGCAATGGGTTTGCTCGCCCGCCCAACACCCCCCAACACCCCAACACTGATGCAGTTTGACCGAGGCCGCTATTAAGGTATTAACCCGTCTGCCATTTAGCAAAACAGCAACCGAACACCTGTCAACACAATTCTAACGTCGGCCAGCTGCTTTTGGGCCCAGCTGGCAAGCATGCCATATATGTTTATGTGTCTATAACCACAGGGAATGTGTATAATTCTATTTTTCAATTTCCATACAAGAGGATATTGTCACTATATCGGCACTCATTCATCTGAATACGGCAATAGCAAGACCGCATTATAGCACAACTGCTCGCGGCAAGTGCGCATTCTGTCTTCCCTCTGGCTGCAGCCCGAGCCCCCAATTCGTACAACTTAAACACTGGAATCAGCAACTGCCGAGGAGCTTTGCTTGAAATACAGTGAGTCGTTTATTTAGTAAATACAGTTCCTTGATGTGTATCGTCGCGAATCCTTCATGCCGCCCACTCCCATTGGCCAGACACATTGGAAGTGGTGCCTGGGTCTTGCTCGGTGCTCCTGCACCCAGCTGCAGTGTCGGTCGCTCTCCCTCTGAGGCAGATCGCGCTGTGTGCGTCCCGCCCTGCCTTCTACTCGGAACGGTGTGCAACGCCCCGGGTAGCAAAAACACGCCGTCTCCCATCGCCATTCGTGTGGTGTAATGTATTTCACATCGCCAATCGATACGGCGTGGCCACACACACACACACACACACACACACACACACACACACACACACACACACACACACACACACACACACACACATACACACACACACACACACACACACACACACACACACACACACTGGATCTCGTCGGAGTCGGACGTGCTTCACTTCGGCTCCCGCTACCGGTATCGTTCAAAGCGACTCTGTGACGTTTTCACAGTATTTTGTTACCTCATCCCTATACCGGTCTGACAATCTTCAAATTCCACATTTTGGTTTTCACGCCGGTTCTTTTTTTCTCCTGTTTTTCGGTGTTTTAAACTTTTTCTCTGTATAATTATACAGAGTTCTAGAGTAACCATCGTTTGATTTGCTGGCTCTGGCTGGGTTCTACTAAAGCGATCGCCCGGCCCGGTAGGGTCAGGTACACGTAGAGTAATTAGCTGGGTCGCTCTAGCTTAAGTGCTCTTTGTTAATCACCGTCTCTCTCTCATTCTAAAAACATGCCGCAGACCAAAGAGTCCACGACGCGTATCCCAAATGTAAAAAATACAACTGTCAAAGAGGTCAGCCCTTTGGCAAAACAACCACCACATGTTCGACCACCAAAAACGGACAACACAGAAATTCGCAGTAAACTCACCGTGCTGCCAGTCAAAGCAAATCTAGACAGGCGCACTTCCCAGTCCGCAGAGTCTCTAAAACTCAGCACTGAGTCGCAAGAACTTCCAGTTCCAAAACCTTTTACCACCTTCCCGGCCCAAAAAACTATGGCCGAGGTTTTAGCAAGTGCCTCCAGCACAAATGAAAACACGTCAGCTATGAGGGCGACAGCCAAAAAACCGGTATCCAAAGAGTCAAGTACGCTATTTCCGACAAAAGAACACGCGTTTCTGTTACGATCAGTGGACACGATATCCTTCCACCAGTACCTCCACGCTGTGGCAGAAAAAGTCGGCGCCAAAAACATTTGGTTTGGGTCCAGGCAATCGCTCGGCGGGGTGGCCATTTATCTGAGCACTAAAGAACTGGTCGACACCTTCATGCCGAACCATGGAGGAGTAGAAGTAGGCAACGAATTCCTGCCAGCACGGCGGCTTGTTACCAAGGCAAGCAGATTAGTTCTATCAAATGTTTGCCCTATCATACCACACACTGTCTTGGAAAACTATCTGAGCTCGGCCGTAAAGATCGTTTCTCCGATGAGTTTTGTAAACGTGGGGGGAAAGGACCCTGAGCTTAGTTCTGTTCTAAGCTTCATGAGACAGGTCTTTGTTGTGGCAGAGAATGGCTGCCAACTACCGGAGTCAATTTTCGTTGACTATGATGGTGATCGATATCGAGTCTTTCTGTCATTCGATGACTTAAAATGCTTCAAGTGCCGCCAAACTGGTCACGTTGCCAAGCAATGCAAGGCCCCCCCACCCCCAGAGCACCAGAATGTTGTTGATCCGCCGGGCAGTGGAGACACCATAGAGCCAGCGAACAACAAAAGAAAAACAGCTCCCTCATCAAGCCAATCGGTAGTCACCATAGAACAGGTAGAAGATTCTGACACATCGACATCTGACACTGCTCTTAAGGATCAGTCAGCCATTATCGACATGGATACTGACATTCTTGAAAAAAGTGAAGAACATCAGAAGAACCTACACCAGAAGAACCTACACCAGAAGAACATACCAGAACACGACAGACAGAGTAGCAATCCCGAAATAGAAAAGAGAAGGCAAAAAGTAAAACGACAAAAAATAGCACCACTCGTCCTCCCGCTCGAGGCGAGAGAGCTGCTTGAGAGTCGTGAGGCTGACAATATTATCTCACCGAATGATTTCCTTGATTTCCTGCAGGAAGTCAAGGGAAACAGTAATCCCCTCACAGTTGCCCACAAATATACTGGAAATGTCCACGGTTTGCTTGATATGTTAGAGGCGATGCAGCCCAAGCTGGTATCCGAGCGGGCAATTAGGGAAAGAGTGAGAAGGCTTATTGCTAACCTTAGAAAAGTTATGTCTAGGGAAAAAGAAGGAGAGGACAATGTCTCCCTTGCACGATCCACGTCGTGCGAGAGTATGTCATCACAATTCCTAGATTAATGCAAAGCGTAGTGACTCTCAACGCCAAGAGCGTCAAGAGTAGTTACAAGTGGGTCCAACTAAGTAGCTTTCTAGATCGCCATCTCCCTGATGTGGTCCTCATTCAGGAAAGCAATTGTTCGAAATCACCTTTCCCGCATGCTTACATGGCCTACGATTTTTTATTCAATCCACCTATAGGCGTCTGCTCAGGCACCATGATCGGCATAAAGAAGGCCTCTCGCCTCGTTATACGATCACAAAAAATCTTAGTCCCAGGCTACCTTCAGGAGGTGGTGCTCGGTAATCAAAACTCGGACAGCACTATCTGTGTATTTTGCATCTACGTCCCGCACCAATGCGATTTGGCGCTTAAAATCTTGGACAGTTTGAGTGACCGAATAGACGAAGTACACGGAGAAAGTGATAATTGTGACAGGCAGTTCCTGGTGGGCGGCGACTTTAATGTCACGCTGAACCCCAATGTCGATCGGTCAAATGGCGGCCCAGAGAGACGACCTCGAGTTGCTCAGAGGGTTAGGAATTTAGTAATGGAGGGAAATCTGGATGATATCTGGCGAGACTTTCGACCAAGGGAGCCAGGCTTCACTTTTATAGGGAACGCTCCAGCTTTTTCTGGATCTCGACTGGACAGGTGCTATGCAACTCCCAACATCGCTTGCAGAGTGTCCAACGTCCAAGTAGTGCCAGCCTTCTCAGACCATCTTGCTCTCATCATCAAATTAAAAACATTTGCGCCAAAAAGCAGACCCCGTATTGGCGTTTCAAAAATTCACTTCTAAGCGATCCAGAATTTTCAATATGCATCCGGAATCTGTTAACCACATATGCCTGCGATGGCGTCGCCCCCACTTATAGGGATAGCGTTTCCTCCACGGCAGAGGCGCGTTACATCAACAGCATGCTGATCGAACGGCACGGGGACCCGCATAGCTTCCGGTGGTGAAAGCCGCGACGTCACGGAGTTTGCTTCCACGAGAGAGCGAAATCAGTCAACTCAACCACTGTCAACTGTCAACTGTTCAACTGTTCAACCACTTAGACTTCGTGTGGGCGATCGACGTGAAGAAGCTTCTCTACAACCAACTTTTGGATCTTATGGCCAAATACTGATGATATATTAATTAGTTAAGACAATTCGGCCATGAATTGACCTTGAGATCCTGTTGTTGATTATACGGAGAACGAAAGAAAAACGCTTATACGTGAGAACGTGATGTATCCATAGTCTATTGCATTCGTTTTGTTACTCGACAGCATGCTGGTTACATGAATGCGAGGAAACAGTTCGAATGCATAAAAGTATACATTTCAATTTTTTTGATGTTGATGTTGTCAAATTTTTACCCTTTTATGAGCTGTTACTCGAATTTGCATCCTGCAATTCACTAAACATCTTGCTAATCTTGTTAAGAGTTTGATGATTTTATAGTTTTTTATATCAATGTAGAAGGTGCTAATTATTTTTTATAATTAAACTTTGAGAGAATTGAGAATACTACGAGCACATTTTCTTGCCACTCCAAGTCGAGAAGCAAATTTTCCGGAATGCAATAGGCAGCCTTCGACATGTGCAAATTGTGGTATCTATACCACAAACAATACCTACAAACAATATACCAATGTCATCTCAGCGACATTAACAATACCATGTAGGCTCTAAAGAATACAGTCCCAAAATGCATGTTATGTTCATGAACAAAGACACGCGTTGTGCGATATTTCACCACGGCGTTTACAGTTTCGCACGACATTTAACAGCTCTTCACGTTAGACGTTATTTTTAGTCTGCGACGTCTGCAGAGAGATGTTTTCATGAGAAAACCTACACACACTTTCTTATTGCTTACCTTTCTGAAACCAGTAAAAACTTCTAATATTGATGAAAGAAACATGTGTATATACCTTTGAATGTGTACATGTATCTAGTATGTGTTTTCATGCTCTATTCATCTTTGAGGGTTTCATCTATAATCCTTTCTATTCATTTTAGATAGCTATCGTACTTTGACATTAATGAAACGATGTTATAGTTTGAGTAGCTACACCAAAAGCAGTCCGAATAAAATATTCTGGGGTTTTCTCTAATTTCCTGAACAATACACCTCAAACAGCTACATCAATACCAACGTATACGGACGCCAGCACTCGTTCTTTCTCCATTATTCACCGCGTTTCCCCCCGCCCAGTCAAGGCCGATCGCCCGAGTCTCCCCCGAGTCTCCCCGCCCAGTCAAGGCCAATCGCCCGAGTTTCCCCGCCCAGTCAAGGCCAATCGCTCGAGTCTCCCCGCCCAGTCAAGGCCGATCGCCCGAGTCTCCCCACCCAGTCAAGGCCAATCGCCCGAGTCTCCCCGCCCAGTCAAGGCCGATCGCCCGAGTCTCCCCGCCCATCAAGGCCGATCGCCCGAGTTTCCCCGCCCAGTCAAGGCCAATCGCTCGAGTCTCCCCACCCAGTCAAGGCCGATCGCCCGAGTTTCCCCGCCCAGTCAAGGCCGATCGCCCGAGGTTCCCCGCCCAGTCAAGGCCGATCGCCGGAGGTTCCCCGCCCAGTCAAGGCCAATCGCTCAGTCTCCCCGCCCAGTCAAGGCCAATCGCTCGAGGCTCCCCGCCCAGTCAAGGCCAATCGCCCGAGTTTCCCCGCCCAGTCAAGGCCGATCGCTCGAGTCTCCCCGCCCAGTCAAGGCCAATCGCCCGAGTTTCCCCGCCCAGTCAAGGCCAATCGCCCGTGTCTCCCCGCCCAGTCAATGCTGTCCGACGTCGAAGCACCGAGACGCGATTGAGCATTGACAGCTGCACGTGACGTCACGTCTGAGTAGTCGCTGACAACGCGGAGAACGCACGGGCAATTTGTTGTCTGGAGGCGTCGAGCGTCACCAGTTTTGCATGGCGCGTCGGACGCTCGTGATCGCTCACATCAGCTGACGCCATCCCCAGACAAGATGTCGCCTGTGCTGACCGTCCCCATGCCCCCATCCCTCTTGAAACCCTCGCGTGTGTGTCTTTCAGCCCACCCACCCTCAGTTCGGGGTGCCGGCGCTTCGAGGCGTACACACACCCAGCACACACCCGTCGGGGACCGCGACAGGCTGCAGGATGGGCGGGCTACGCGCGCCGGCGGACGACTGCTGAATTATTTATTCGATGGGATTTCAGTGCAGGCCACGTCAGTACGGGGGGCTTATCCGCTTCTTCTTCCTCTTCTGACTCCTCTTCTTCCTCGCTGTCCCGTGCCTGTCCGTCCGTTCCCTCTCGTAGATCCTCAAATCTCGTTTCTCCAGCTCCCCAATGCTACCCTATCCCACCCCAGCCGTCGTACGGTTCGCTCGGCTTTCCTTCGAGCAGCTCCGGCCCGGCTCGGTCTTACAAAAACACGGATTGTGCTCGCCCCAATAAACTAAAACCTTGTGCAAACAGTGTCTAAGCGGTCTGTCGGTTTTAGCCTCATTCTTTGCATTTTCCGCGCATTTTCCGCGCATTTCTCTTTGCATAAATTACCCTCGGCGTTTTCCAGGTGTCAGCATTCTGCCTGTTTTCTCTCTCTCTCTCTCTCTCTCTCTCTCTCTCTCTCTCTCTCTCTCTCTCTCTCTCTCTCTCTCTCTCTCTCTCTCTCTCTCTCTCTCTCTCTCTCTCTCTCTCGACTGAGCAGATTCTTTTTATGCCCGCAAATAAAATGGAGTAAAGCTTCTTTGTCCAATGATTACCAGCGCTCTAGTAAACTGTATACTCCTCCGGCTCACGACGACGACGGCGGCCCGGCATTGAAGGCCGTCTGGCCGGGTGACCTGAGTAGGCAAGGATAATGCCAGACTGCAGTCGAGCACAATGGAGGCTGGAGTCACGAGATTGATTGAAACGAAACCCATTTGCCCAGCGCGGACTAATTAAAGCCAGGCATCGGCTGACGAGCACTTGTTTACTCGCAGACCCACGGCTGAAATCATTATGAAAAGTACAAAACATGATTGATTGCTGGCACGTGCACCTCGCTGCGTATATACTGCGTCGGCTGGGCTGGGAGGGCAGACTACGATGAAGCATCGGCTATCAAATCACAACCATCCTCCATCATGCGGCGTATAGGTACAACACTTTCGCTCTGTGATTTATTTGATTTAATTATTCTTATCGATGCTCACGCACGCGTGGGCGCGACGTTGCCTCGTGCAGTGTAAATTTGCACTCCCGTAGCCGCACCAGTCGCCGATTTCATCTACCTGATTAATTCCTACAACTCACACAGTGTGCACTGTGCAACTATACCTATACTCCGCGGCAGGGTAAAACATGAACACAGGGCGCGCTTGTCTGCAGTGGCGCGAAGAGTAATGCACGTCTTATTTGTGTACACAGTGTGCATTATTCGGTACTCTCAGCTTGCCCCCCCCCCCCCCCCCCCAACAACGCAGCAATAGACAAATCCCTGCAGCAATCCCTGTACCAATGGCGGATGGGCGGTGTTGAGTGTTCATTTGTCTCGATATTGGATCCACGTATATTTGCAAAGCACTGCCACTGTTGTGTCGCGAGAGATCATTCAGTAGTCGCTGTCTCTGCCGTTAATATACCAGCTGGCCGAGCCGACCCGCACTGTTTCAATCGCCGGCGATAATTAGAGCTGATTGGCAGCGTCTGGATTGGAAGTACCGTGCGCTGCCACCAGTGCCAGCGCCAGCGCTGTCGGGCAGAGAGCGCTGGCGGGCAGCTGATCAACCGACGGCGATACATTATCCAGCCAATCATAATCCTCGACGCGGTTCACCGGACGCCGGGCCGCACGCACAGGCTTCGATTTCCATTCTCTCTCTCTGATTGAACTCGCGTTTTTTCGGCTATAGGTACGGATTCATGGATAACACGCACAAAAGAATGTCGGTGCGGTCTGGCGCATTCACGCACCCTGCGTACGTCATGCGTATACTCTGTGCGCGGGTGTGGGCATCTCGTTCGATCATCCCTAACTATAGGTAAAAAATGTATCGAGTATTGAAAGGTGTCAGAAGCAAGGATTTAGTTTCATTCGAATGGTAAATATACGGCTGGGTTCGCCGTTGACACCTCGGCCATCTCGGTGCCTTTGAAGTACGGAGACAGCGACCCACAGATTGGAATGGAATTCTTCATTGTCTTCGTGTCGCTGGCTTCGCCAGCGACGATCTGTCAACACTGCGGCCGTTAGGCCATATTGTTTGAAGCTTAGTTTATAGTCACTGCACTTGTCGGTGGATTGATTAATTGTAGTGCAGGGCACTGATTAGCGGGTTTGCTGATTCTTGGATGGAGACAGCGAAGGTGTTGTTTAGGCGAGCTGTGGTCTCGCCCAGGGTCGCCATCCGGCACTGTCGATGGACGTCGGCCGTCCTGGCGTAGCGCGGCAGCCGCAACGCCGCCTTCAGCGCCGCGTTTTGGATGCGTTGCAGGCGCATCTGGTGCGAGCGCGCTGCGTTTGCCCAGATCGGTGATGCGTACGTCATCGTTGGTCGGATGACCGCCTCGTAGAGTCGCACCTTGGTGGCGGCCAGCATGGAGCGTGCTCGGAAGAGTGGCCGGAGTGCCAGCGGAAGAGTGCCAGCTTGCGATACGCCTTGGTGGCAGTTTGGCGTAGGTGCTCGGCAAACGTCAGTCTCTTGTCGAGCACGACTCCTAGGTAGCGGCTGTGCGGTCGCCACTGGACGGCCTCACCCACTACTCGAATCAGGGGCCGAACCACCTTGGTTCGGCGGGTGAAGAAGGTTGCCTCAGTCTTGGTGGCATTGACGAGGATGTGCTCCCGATGGTAGTAGGCGCAGACCTTGTCCACGGACGCTTGGAGGCGACGTCGCATCGCGCCCCCGGTGTGTGTCTGGCAGAGGATCGCTTCGTCGTCGGCATACAGCGCAAGCTGCGTGTCCGGCAGGTCGGTGGGGATGTCGTTCGTCAGCAGGTTGAAGAGCAGAGGACTGATAAGGCCTCCCTGTGGAACGCCCGCTGCGATAGGCCGCGTCGACGATTGCTCCCCGCGCAGCGCCACGAAGAAAGAGCGGCTGTCTAGGTAGCTGACTACCCAGTTGATGAGGTAGCTGTCGAAGCCCTGGGAGATCAGCTTCCCCACGAGATCTGTGTGCCAGACGCGGTCAAATGCTTTGGCGATGTCAAGGAAAATGACCCCCGTGCTCTTTTGGGTTCTCAGACCTTCCCGTATGTGACTTGTCACTCGCAGCAATTGGTGCGTTGTAGAGTGCTTCGAACGAAAACCAAATTGCTGCGGAATGAGGAGGTCATGGCGTTCGACAAATTCCTTGAGGCGGCTAAGTATAACTTTCTCGAGTACCTTTGACAGGCAAGATAGCAGACTGATTGGCCTGTAGTTCGCCGGGTCGCGCAGAGGTTTGCCCGGTTTAGGAAACACGATGACTTTCGCACATTTCCATGGTGTTGGGAAGTGCTGGAGCTGCAGGCTAGCGTTGATGATGGCAACTAGCCGGAGAGCTCCCTCTTCAGGCAGTTCACGAATCATTGTGTTTGTTACACCGTCGGCGCCGGGGGACTTTTTCCTCGGAAGTCCTAAGACAATGTCGGCCACTTGGCTCCTGGTCACGGGGGGTGGCGATTGGTCCCGTGGTCTGGTGGCTGCGAGGTGACGGGTCACGGCCTGCTCTACTCCTGCTGAGTGGTCATTTGGTGGGTTCGGGATGAACTGGGCCTCGAGCGAATCGGCCAGTACCTCGGCTTTGTCTCTGGGCGAGCACGCGAGGTGATTGCGCCCTTGCAGTGGCGGACTTGGTTCTGCTCGGTTTAGCAGTTTGCGAGTCATAGTCCATATGCTGGCGTCTTCGGGCGTGAGTTCGCCGACGGTTTGCTCCCAGCGCTTGCCGCGAAAGACGGCGATGTCTCGCGTCAGTTCCCGTTCCAGCTTGTTGTATTGCGCCTTGCGAGCTGGCGTGCGCAGCTGTTGCCATTGGCGTCGGGCCTTGTTCTTCTCGCGGATGGCCGTCATCAGGTTGGGCGGGAGGTCGTAAATCGAGCAGTGGCTGGGTGGTAACAGGGGCACGCTGCGCTCGACTGCCGCCACGATGGTGTCGGTGAGTTGAGTGACTGCCTTGTCCAGCTCGGCCGCCGTCGTAATTGGCGAGGTGGCCACGGTCTCTGATACGGCGACGCGATACGCGTCCCAGTCAGCCCGTCGCCAGCAGCGTCTCGGTACTTGGGGCGCAGGCAGCAGCTCGTCCCCGATGGTCATGCGCACTGGGTTATGGTCTGATGATAGCTCGGCGAGTGTTTCCAGCTCCAGTGAATGCTGGCAGTTCTTCATCAGTACGATGTCTAGTACGTCAGCAGTGGTGTTGTGGTGAATATGCGTTGGTTCGGTCGGACCATAAACATCGAAGCCGGACCGAATGGCGTGCGCTCTGAGTCGAAGGCCCTTGGCGTTCCCGCGACGTGAGTTCCATGCCGGGTCTTTGCAGTTGAGGTCACCTGCTATGATGGTGGGCAGGGGGGAGTCGAGCAGGGCGTCCAGGTCGCTGAGCACAAGTTTGGCATTGGGGGCCGAGTAGACCGCGAAGAGCCGCAGCGGCCCTCGCTCTGTGTGAACCAGCACTCCTGTCGCCTCCAGCCGCTCTAGGGGCGACAAGGCGAGTTCTTCGTGGCGGACTTTGTGATTTACGAGGATGGCCGTGCCTCCCGCGCTTCGCTGGGTCGCCGCGATGGGGCGGTCGGTGCGGTAGACTTGGTGGTTTGCCATTGCGAATCGGTTCGGGTTTCGGAGGTGCGTTTCAGAGATTAGCGCGACTGAGAACTCGTGTGACGTCACGAATGCTAGTAGTTCGTCCCGTCTGGAGATAACGCCGTTGGCGTTCCACATCACTAGGTGGGTGAGAGCGGGGGGCCGTCTACCCATGGTGGGAGGGCGCGCTGTGACAGAACGTTAATACGAGTTGCGCAATCGTGGTGACAACCGGGTGTAGAGCCAAGTCGATCACCAGCTTGGCCATCTGCCGCACGGTGCTCATCCAGTCGAGCGCTGGTGGTTGCGTCTGGGGACATTCCTGCGCGGCAGGAGCGGAGGCAGGAGCGGGCTCGGCGAGGAGCGGCGGGTTGTTGGCAGTGATGGCACTGTAGCTGACGTTCGGCGACACCGGGCGCGCGATGGCCGTCAGGTTGTGCGTGGGGGCGCGCTGCGCAGAGTTTGCACCCGGGGCTCGGCGCGCCGCTGTCGCTGGTGCGCGTTTCTGCGCAGCCTTGAGATAGGCGCAGCCACGGTAATTAGCCGCGTGCGCCTCGCCGCAGTTCGTGCACGTGCACGGCTGGTCGCGGGGACGTGGGCACTCGGCGCTGGCGTGCGGCGCGTCGCACTTGACGCAGCGGGCCTGTTGTCTGCAGTAGGGCGCTAGGTGACCGGTCTTTTGGCACCGGTAGCACATGGTGACTGCCGGGGCAATACCTTTGCGCGGAGCTTCTGCAGAGACCACGCACCCCTGGAGGCGCGTAATCTCTCCAAGATCTACCGGCCTGCTGCCGGGAAGGGCCGGCGCAAGCACCACTGTGAAGAGCGGCATGATGGTGTCGCCTCTCTTCACTTGTTCTACGGCTTTGACATCGTAGCCGCGTTCTGTTAACTCCAGCTTGATGTCTGCTGGGTCGGCGTTGAATGGGCAACCTCGCAGAATAAAGCGCTTTGATGCGCTAGTCTCTGTAGAGTATGTGTAATACTCAACTTTCCTGGCATCTAGTAAGGACGTCAGCGTCATGTAGTAATTGATGTTGCTGGGGATGACCATAGAGAATTCGCGTCTGGGGGTGACGGTGAATGCCTCTGCGGACGGGCTCACTTCCTTGAGAAGATTCAGCAGTTCCCTGTGCGTCCTGAAGTTCTTAACGCATATGGGAACTATGCGCCTTTTCTTCTGTGGCTGCGTCGTTGGCTGCGTCGTTGGCTGTGGCTGCGAATCAGTGTCTTCCTCATTCTCCGCTTCCGATTCGGTGTCCATGCACGAATCGGAGTCGGACAACACCTCGAATTGGTTCGAGGTGTGCAGTGGGGGCAGTTCGGCGTGGCGGAATTGCCTTCGTTTGTTAGCCGGGGATAGTTCGGCCGACGACGGCGATTTGGACGCTCGGCGTTCCGAGTGTCTCTTCTTTTTAGTGGCTGGGGTAAAAGCCGCCTGAACCGCGTTGTCTATAAGAGTGTTAATCTGATCATCTGTTACTTGCGGTTTTGTCTGTAGAAAGGTGTCGCGACCTCCCCTTCCATCGCTTGGGGTCTGGCTGCAGGCGAGGGTGGCAGAGGCCACGTGGGTGGTCTGGCTCTGGCTTTGGCTGGCGGCTGTGCCGGGGGGCTGACCGCGCGTCGACCGACGTTGCCGGCTTGGGAGAGCCGGGAAGTCAGATGGGACCGCTACAAAAGCTTCGGTGCGCTTTTTGGGGCGAGGCGCAGGAATTCTGGAGGACTGCATGTTGACACAGCCCAATGGGCAACACTGAAGGGGTACACCCTCTAGCACTTGTTGTCGTCGCTGAGACGGGCAACTCTATAATACACTGTTACGTGCAATCGCACTCTTGTCTTTCGCTAATTGTACCCAACTGATGCGCTTAATCACTTTTTACACAAAACACAACCCTCACTGTGCCCAGAATGCAATTGTATTCACCATTTCCGGTACACTTTCACATGGATAACTCGCAATAAAACCCGATGTTTGGGGAGCGCGAAACGCACACGACTGCACGCGTCCGACCCGTACGGGAATTCGGCGCGCCGAGAAGCTGTAGCGTGCCTCGCAACGTGAGAAATAACAAATTCGAGGCAGAGGCTGGCCCCCACATCTCTCTGTCTGTCTGGGATGGGAGCTGTTGGCGAACGCGAAGGAAGTGAAATTGTCTGCCGCCGCCGGGAAAAGCTCTGGCTAGGAAATTGCTTGCGCGAATTATTTTATCTACACGCACTATTTATTATTTATTTTAGAATATTAAATGCAGCACTAAAAGGCTGGTGGAAAAAAGTTAGAGATTGTATACTACCGACATTTTGAAAGTGAAGTTTAAAAGAAGAGACATGCAGGTAGACACTTTCATGTTGAATCCCTTAATTACTTTTGACTTTCCACGTGAAAATCCTGAACCTGGAAACGGAAGGAACACACGCTTTAACTAACTGAATGTGACAAACTGTATTGTCCCAACATTTGCGCACAGTTGGTTCGTGTAAGTAATTAAATGGAGTCCGCGTGCATTAAAGCATATTGCTTCGGTGGGTGGGGGGGGGGGGGGGTGGAGCTAGTTTAGAATAGTTAAGAGAGCACAAGCACCCTGCACACATCACAACTCACAAGTGCGCTTCACATCGACGCTGTCAATCGCCATAACAACCGTCCGTTAGTTACAGAATAATAATAATAATAATAATAATAATAATAATAATAATAATAATAATAATAATAATAATAATAATAATAATAATAATTTTTTTTTTTTTTTTTTTTTTTTTTATTATATAACCAAAATCATACAATGCTTCACTTCTGCTTACACCAGTGGCTGCGATTTCCCACAAAACCCGAAAGGGTTGTCCGTGGAATAATGTTATAAATAAATAAAAATAAGTTTTAATTAATAGCCTGTGAACAAGCTGACATGAGTAAACTGTAAGTATATGAATGAATTAAACAAAGTAATTGCACAACAAGTATCCGTGATCTACTTAGTACATCTTGCTTAAGATTTAAAGTTTAAAGTTTGGCGTTGTTGATAAGCACATTCTTAGTTGACATTTTAATTTACATTTTGTCTCTATCGTTAATAGCTGCCATTATTTCCTTGGTTATCCATGGGTTTTTGATTTTCTTTGCTTTTTCTGTTTTATCATACATTCGTGTTGTTTTTTCATAGCATATTCTAAACATATCAGCCAAAGCATCATACAATGTTGAACAATCATTAATGCTAAATAGAACATGCCACTCGCACGCTCTCAATTTACATTTTAAATCGTACTCATCAATTTTTGGTGCAATAAGAGGGTTTGATTGTTCATCAAGTGGGTCTACAGATTTGTAATGTAGGTCCACCATAATCATATAGTGGTCAGTGATTTTGGTAGTAAATACAGCAGATTTTATTTTATTGAAATTACCACGGACAAATATATGGTCAATACACGATCTTGTAAGACCTCCCATTCTAATCTCTTCGCGCGTTGCACTGTAGATGCAATTTCTAAACCCATTTGTTGCGAGAACACTTTCATACAGGCTTACATAATTATCATCATTCTCAAATAAATTTACGTTCATGTCACCTATTAACAACATATTTTTAGAACGGTTGTTTATAATTAATTCTTCAACCTCTTTTACAAAGCTAAGTACATTCGTATTAGGCGGTCTGTAGCCAGCAATGATATCGAAACTGCGACCATCATTGTGTGAGATGGTTCCAGAAATACCTTCAAAGTTTTGGAATTCATATTTATTGTCTTTAAAATTTAAATCATCTCGTAAGTACATTATAATTCCACCTCCAGTTCTTTGAACCCGCAGTCTCGATATCAAGCTGTACCCTGTCAGCTGGTACTTATCATTTAGGTCAATTACATTTACTTCACTGAGCAGCAGGACATGAAAGGTCCCCACGTGTTTGTTAATAACCGCAAATAGCTCATCCCAATGTTTACGCAGCGATCTGACATTTAAACTCAAACACGTAGAGCCCTGTACATTAGATAGCCAAGAGTCTAAGTTGTTGATTATTTTGTATTGAATGTTATCATCGTTTTCCAAGAGTTGTTGATCAAATTGCATTTAGCTCCGAATCTAAACAATTTTGTCCAAATCTCCTAGACAATGAACTGTTATTACCTCCTTGGAGTTATCGTCGCGTTTAGCCAGCACCCTCCCCGCGCGACTCCACCAGACGTACTTGTAGCCCACTTCTTTCTGTCGGATCTTCGCACGCCAGAGAAGTTCACGGTTGTAGGATGTCAAATTTTCATTGATATATATTCGCTCTTGATCGTCGGACCTCTTGCCCGAGATGTCAAAGTTGGAGATTGGTTTTCGCTTTGCTTCGATGAATTCGTTCCTTTTTTTACGACTCGCGAATTGCACAATTATGCGTGGCGGACGATCTTTGTTGTTGGAGCGCAGGCGGTGGGCTGCCTCAATATCTGCAGATATCAAGTTGATGGATAATTTCTTAGCAATCGAGAGTAGAATCTTCTCAATATCTTCTCCTTTTGCTTCAAGCACGTTGTCGAGCTCGATGTTTTTGTTCCGGCTATATTGATCCTGAGCATTGGCCTTATAGTTGATATTGTCTACCTGAGTGTACAGTTCGTCGATTTGCTTTTCTTTAATTTTGCCGTCCTTCTTTAACGTTTCAATCTTTTCGTTCACTACGTCGAATTCTTTTTGAACTTCTGATTTAAAAGATAGTAGATTATCCGAAACAGTCTTAAAGTTGTTCAATAATTCGAGTTTCAGCTCTTGTATCGCTTGTGTAATAGATGCAATGTCCGAATCGCCTTGTTTACTTTTTTCACGACACTTAACGCAACGCCAACTGCGCTTTGATTCTTGAGATTTACCTTCCCACGTACTTTTTTGAAGACCTGAGCACTTAAAGTGCAATTCCTTATCGCAACTGCTGCACAGAACACAATCACCGTCCCGCGGCAACGGCTCGTAACACTTGCTACACAGCGACATCGGCCCTGGCGAGCCGACCGACCGGTGGTACCGGTATACAGGTGGATAGGAGCAGCCAAAAACACGTCCGCTCCGTTCGGTGTCTAGCAGAAGAATTATCAGAATAATAATAATAATAATAATATATATTATTAATTAAAATATATATATATTATAATAATAATAATAATAATAATAATAATAATAATAATAATAATAATAATAATAATAATAATAATAATAATAATAATAATAATAATAATAATAATAATAATAATAATAATAATAATAATAATAATAATAATAATAATAATAATAATAATAATAATAATAATAATAATAATAATAATAATAATAATAATAATAATAATAATAATAATAATAATAATAATAATAATAATAATAATAATAATAATAATAATAATAATAATAATAATAATAATAATAATAATAATAATAATAATAATAATAATAATAATAATAATAATAATAATAATAATAATAATAATAATAATAATAATAATAATAATAATAATAATAATAATAATAATAATAATAATAATAATAATAATAATAATAATAATAATAATAATAATAATAATAATAATAATAATAATAATAATAATAATAATAATAATAATAATAATAATAATAATAATAATAATAATAATAATAATAATAATAATAATAATAATAATAATAATAATAATAATAATAATAATAATAATAATAATAATAATAATAATAATAATAATAATAATAATAATAATAATAATAATAATAATAATAATAATAATAATAATAATAATAATAATAATAATAATAATAATAATAATAATAATAATAATAATAATAATAATAATAATAATAATAATAATAATAATAATAATAATAATAATAATAATAATAATAATAATAATAATAATAATAATAATAATAATAATAATAATAATAATAATAATAATAATAATAATAATAATAATAATAATAATAATAATAATAATAATAATAATAATAATAATAATAATAATAATAATAATAATAATAATAATAATAATAATAATAATAATAATAATAATAATAATAATAATAATAATAATAATAATAATAATAATAATAATAATAATAATAATAATAATAATAATAATAATAATAATAATAATAATAATAATAATAATAATAATAATAATAATAATAATAATAATAATAATAATAATAATAATAAT
>OV121074.1:48825461-48972961 GCA_921293005.1 Nemoura dubitans | reverse complement strand
CCCCCCCCCCCCCCCCCCCCTCCCGGGATCCCAATGCACAGCTTTGTGCCTATGGCGTTGTACATTGCGCCGGAAACTCGCTGGCCAGTGCCGGTCAGTTGCCCGGTCCACCGGCTCTGTGATTTCACACACTCCAATATCCTGATTCCTTCCCGCGTGGTCCGATCCTTGGTCCTGCTGCCGACCACAGCCCCCGGGGGGGGGGGGGGGGGGGCTGATAACAGATAGGAGATCACCGGAACTGAGTATATGCAGCAGTCTTGCCGGGGATCGTTATTCGTTATTATTGTTCAGCTTTAGCGCCATGACTATGTTCTGCTGGTTAGATCCGTGTTTGGATAATCTATAGATCTAGGTAACTTATGATTAAATTTAGTAGTTCAACTTTAAAATGCTACCCGATCTTAGATCAAAATTCTATGATTGTTGGTAGGACCATGTCCAAAGCTTCTTGATTGCAATACTTCCTATAATTTAATTCGACTATACAAGCTCTCGCATCGCTCTCCTTAACAACATATAAGTAGGTAAGTATACCTACAAGGTTTATTGGGATGCTTTTTCAAAAATAAAACCATCCCACCAAGAAGTGCGTCTGCTAGTCTGTTTATTGAGCTGTGAACTCGGGCCTCATTGATGTAGCTAGGCTAGACTATCAATTAACCCCACACCACGTGTGCAATGTTTGAATTGTACTGATATACGAGGGCTCGGAAAATGCTGGATAGGTTAGCACAAATACACACATACACACACACCCACACACACACCCACACACACACCCACACACACCCACCCACACACACACACCCACACACACACACACACACACACTGTTTGCACACAAATTAAAAGTACGTATGTTACCTTCGCGGGTTGTGATCGTCGACTGCAGACAAGGAGCAGAGAATTGCGCATGATTTTGAGCTTGCTACTGAATAATGTACGCGCGCGGATTAATAACCTGAGCCAAAAAAATCGTACATTCATCGAAACTCGCAGGTGGTCAATAAACGGCGGCATCGGCGGCGAGGAAATGGCAGAAGAAAGGGTCGAATTATAGGTTTAGTTATACTAACAATCTACCAACAATACCCATATTTATCTTATCTTAAATTATTGCAATTCACAAAAAAAGAACCCCGTAAAAACTATGTTATTCGTATAAATCATTTATTGATGAGCGTAGCGAGCGAAGCGAAATCTTCAATTTCCCTACTGGTAAAAATAGCACTTGATGTGTGTTTGTTTTTTGTTTGTTTGTCTGTATGTGTGTTTGCGCGCGCTCTAAAGACCAAACGCCTGCGTCGATTGCGATTAAATTTTCAGGGTGTCTATACTTTTGATTTCAACTAAGACCCCTTGCGTTTTTCAAGAAAATACTCGATACCCCTCCCCTTCAAATCAGAAAAAAAAGCAATATTCGACATTGGGAAAATTTGGAAAAATACGGAAATTTATCTAAAAGTGCATATTTTTCCAAAATTTCCCACAAATGTATTGTAAGTTTGTGTGTGACCAAACTTGAAAATACTAATAAACCCAAGTCCTCACACGAATTCAAGCTAAAATTCGTAACATCGACTGTTTACGACGTTCTTCTTTCAATTGATTTGATACTGGTGCTTCGTGAAAACAATTTGTGCTGCGTTGAAGATGAGCGAACACGTTGGCAGCGTTTCCTAGTATACTGTTTTTGATGAGCGAAGAGATCGAAGCGAAATCTTCAATTTCACTAGCGGTAAAATAAGAACTTGTGCGAGTATGTGTTTGTTTGTTTGTATGTATGTGTGTTTGCGCGCGCTCTACCGGCCAAACGCCTGCTTCGATTGGATGAAATTTTCAGGGTGTCTCTTTTTGTTTTTAACTTAGCATTCGTTCTAACATTCCAGGGGCAAATTATCGAAAATAAGGGCCTTGGTCGCCCTTATTTACGCATTTTGTCTACAACATACTGAAATATTGTGTGATGTGTCACTGAGAACTAGGCAACTTTTGGTCTGAAAGCCACTTTCTGGCTCCCAATTTACGAGAAACCTAAAATAAAATCCGCCGTCCAGCCGGTCCAGCAGCTCTTTAGCAACACGCGTATTTTTTTTCCAAAACTGCGCCTCAATATTTGTGGCCAGGAGAAGTTCCCGCGTAAACCTCTGCTGAATCGCCTTGCCCTGGCCATAAGCCAACGTTGAGTTCCCTCTTAAATGGAAACCCACTTTTCGTCATCCGATCGAACTGGCATTTGGTACATAATAAGGAAAAATACAAATTTGTATACCTCTGCCAGTCCGCCCCTGACCAAATAAACACGTCCGTACATAAGCAGACATAACAGAGAACTCCGCTGCTCGTTCAGTACCTACGTCACGGTATCATGCAAGCGCCAAGTCGACATCCAACAATCAGCTGGCAATCAATACTACAAGCAGTGCGCTTTCGTGCCTGGAACCTCTTCTCCTGCAGCGGGCAAATCAACCTTGAACTGTCGGCAGCTTGCGACTTCAAGCGACGAAACCAAGATCGATACACCGTTTCATTTGTTGATGTCATGCATGAACCAATCACACAGAAGCCGTACGGAGCTTATCAACTCATCGGCATGGCGAGAGTAACCTTCGTAACTCGTAAGTCGTAGCCCAACTGAACGTTACCAACTACCGACTCGCAACGCATTCCGAATTCGACATTGCTTACTTTCGTATGCGCCTTGCGCATACGATTCGCCGCTAACAATCAGACGGAACCCATGCAGTCTCCTGGCTTCGACACGGGGCAGGCGATCTCTTCTGCATTAACAGCGTGTCGTGCTCCAGCCCTAATTAATTTATCCCGTGTCGCGAGACATAGACGTTCTGCACCTACCGACAGGACAACCCAACCCCGGCAATACTTTGCTCCATATAATTGGGCCGCGCCGCGTACTACTAGCTGTTAATTAGATCGTGCTTCTGCAGGTGCTCGCCGCTCGACGTGTGCTTGCAAGGAGCTGGAGTCGAGCGTCTCACCGTCTCACGGCGAGGCGTCGAGACGTCGCGCCGCACAATGGCGAGTTAATTAAAGCGGCGTCGAGTTGGGTACTGCACGACGTCTTTCAACAGTTTCCCTCGCTCGCGGCCGACGGCGTCGAGGGGTAGGGGGGGGGGGGGGCGTTTGGAGCGCTCGGTGTCGATTGTTTGGCGGGGGTCGCATGCAGTATTCACGGTGTGATCTCGTGGCGTGGAGCACGACGGCGTCGACTCCACATAAGCGCGCACGAGAGGCCCCCAACTATTGCCTCGAATGTCGTGGTTGAGGCGTTACGGATGCGATTATCTTGCACTTGCAGAAGAGCTGCCTCCGTACATATATGCATTTGAGGTACAAGTCAAGTGACAAAATACAAGTTACATGCAAGTGGCAAAATTAAAAGAAACAAAATACCTATACATTGTATCGTGTTGTATACAGGCATCCAAAGGTGAAATCTACAAAGTGACAAGAAGTTCACTCAAGTATAGATGTTGTTTGCAAAGAGATCTAACTTTTCTTTCGATTACTAGTTGGAAAACTTGCCGCCCCCGCGCCTTCGCCCGACGGTCGCAGCTCGATACACAAGACGACGCCGTTCACTGACTGACGTGATATACACTATTAACGAAGACACATCCGCAGATCAAATCGCCGATGTGTATGAGCGAAATGGCCGCCCGCAATATAGATAAAAAGCAATTCGCGGCGGTCGGAGCTTTGGTTGGGGAGCCAGCCACCAGCACCGCTAGCTGGCCGCCGTCCAAAGACGTTGCTGGCATCCTTATCATGTAAGCCGTGTACACCCTTCCCCGGTCCATCGGCAGACCATTCCATTGGCTTGGCGACCCGACACGGCGTAGCTTCGCGAGCCCAAACTGTCACTTTAGCGGACTCCTTAGTCCCCTTATACGTCGACGTCGGCGTCGTCTTCGTCGGACGTGCGTCCCCTGAACGGACGGCGAGGGGCGAGTCAACAACGACTAAAGGGTCATTTGCGACGTCGCCGACGACCGGAGCATACTTTCCACTACACACACACACACACACACACACACACACACACACACACACACACACACACAGCGTGCATTCTCTGGAGGTAATCACTTCCCTGAGGAGCCGACTCACTTCGTTAACGGGAAGGACTGGAGATCAAACAATCAGGAGGCCAGGCAGTCTTGTCGGCCGGTTTGGAGAGGTACGGGAATGGGCGGGATGCCGGGACAGGGATGGGCATGGAAGCACACTGCTCTGCTCGGCGGTCTGCACTCTGCAGACGTTTGTGTTCGATGCAGCCGACGAAGACACGGGAGATTTGCGCCTGAAATGCGCCACTATATCGCCGCGCTGGGCTCAGCAATTACTTTTGTTGTGTGCTGTGGCCACAACATTGTTGAGGCGAGTTAACGCATGCGAGTGAAGCAGAGATGGAAGGAAATCCGGCGTTCTAATCGATTACTGAAGTTTGCAATTAAACCTGCGGTTGTTAAGCGGGAATTATCGGCGGATTTCGGAGAGCCTTGCTGATGAAAGCGAGAGGGAGAGAGAAAGAGAGTGGGATAGAGTGAGATACTAATCCCATTTCCTGGTGTCTTCTGCAAAAACCAGCCCTTCGGCCGCAGAGGCTACAGCAGTTGCTTTGCTTCCAGTATCTCTTATCTTACACAAAAACTGATGCAGCGAACAGATCTTCACGTGTTTATGGTTTCAATTTCATGGGTATATGACACGTGTTGCGTTCCACGGCTCTAGTTAGTTTTCCTCCGTGGAATTCCTCGTGACTTTCTATGCAGCGGAATTTGGGTAAACAATACCGGCCGTAGAAAATTAATTTATGGCAATTTATTCACGTGAAGAGGGGAAACTGCTTCTAAAGACTTTGGGACATTGCACATAATACCGTGTCCCCTCAACTTGCCTGTCAACTAGCATGAAATATTGCGTCCATGAACGTACAAGTCCATGGCTGCCTCTCTGTACCCGTCCCATCCAAGACTCTCAGTGGGAGAAAGGAAGGAGGTACGAAGACGAACCCACCGACTCGAATTCGATGCTGCAAACACCGAGTGAAACCCCCTGCTGAAAGGTACCAGACGCCGAGGTTCACTCCAGCGCATCGTGTGCCCCTCCCGCGACGCTCTTCGTGGCGAGACGTCGCTCATCGCCAGGCAATTCCGGCGGCATGCATTAACGATGAAAGTGTATTATGTATTGTGTTCGCCAACGGATGCAGCTGTAGAGCCGAGGTCGACGCCGAGCCGAGCCGAGCAAAGTACCAAGTTCGGCTTGGCTAAAGCGCAAACTTGGATCCCGCGTGGCCGATACCACTTTGTATCTGCTGCTGCCGCGTTAATAATTCAGTCGGTCACTCGCTGCGTACCAATTAGATGGGGCCGACCGCGCGGTTTGGAAAGAAATTACCACGAGAAAAGGTTGGGACATCACATAGAGTTGGAAATTAGCTGCGAAATGAACGAGTTAAAAGCTGAGGCGCTATTAACACGGCGGGTTTCTCTCTAAACGTGTAATTTTCGTTGCGATTACAGAGTGCAGACGCGGGCGAATTTCCCCAAAACCACACCCAACGGCAGATCCTGCTCCATTTCGACATTTTAATACGAGTCCGCCGCGCACAGCCAACTCTGCAGTCGAGCCGCGGGCCCGCGGCCAACACCCCGTCCCGCCCGCCCGCCCGCGCCGTTCGGCCGCTAACTTGATTGCGCTCTAAGTTTTTGCAGTCCGGCGCGACGACGGGTTGTTTTGCCGGGCGGCGACAGCAGCGCGATCGCCGGGAGGTCGCGTGACCTGCGGGCGGCCGACGGTTGACTCTGCGGCGCTGACTGGGAGCCCGGTGCCAGCCTCGACCTGGCCCGACCTGGCCCGTCGGTCTCGGGAGGTGATTGATTGTGAACCCGAGAGAGAGAGAGAGAGAGAGAGAGAGAGAGAGAGAGAGAGAGAGAGAGAGAGAGAGAGAGAGAGAGAGAGAGAGAGAGAGAGAGAGAGAGAGAGAGAGAGAGAGAGAGAGAGAGAGAGAGAGAGAGAGAGAGAGAGAGAGAGAGAGAGAGAGAGAGAGAGAGAGAGAGAGAGAGAGAGAGAGAGAGAGAGAGAGAGAGAGAGAGAGAGAGAGAGAGAGAGAGAGAGAGAGATAACATAGCGAATGCGACAGAGATGGCCGTGACGGAGCTGCAGCTACGGCCGACCGGCTCTCGTGGACCGCGCCGTGCGGGTCCAGATCCCCGCAGTCGAATGTGCGGGGCACGCAACCCTTTCCACCGCGGGCCTCAGCGGGGTCCACCCACACGCCGCCTGCATGTCCGCCCGAAAGCGGGAGATAATGCTGTTAATCCGATCGCATCAGCACCACGCCGGCCCATCAGCAGCTGTCTGCAGCCTGCAGAGAGCAGCCTCCGCTTGGGCCGGCCTTCAGGCGGTGCGTTGCACCACATTTCAACATAGTTTTGGCGTTTCACCACATTTTTCAGTCTTCATCCAAGGCTATCTTTGTTATCTTTGTAATAGTATCTTTGGTATTCACTACATGTGGTGGCAGAACGCAGACATAAATAAAGCATATCATCTCACTTTTGCCACTCTTGCCATTGCCTTTGAATGATTTGGGCTTTTTGAAATATAATATATGTGTGTTTCCATACACTACACATTATAAACGTAAACGCGCGTTTTTCGCCTCTCCCCAATGCATGCTCGTTCCAGGGCGACTGGCTTGCCGACGTGGCGTGTTATGCTCGTTGCAGGGCGACTGGCTTGCCGACGTGGCGTGTTATGCTCGTTGCAGGGCGACTGGCTTGCCGACGTGGCGTGTTATGCTCGTTGCAGGGCGACTGGCTTGCCGACGTGGCGTGTTATGCTCGTTGCAGGGCGACTGGCTTGCCGACACAGGGGGACGCTGTCCTGGGACGAGCCTTGGCTGCCGACGCGAGCGACGTATTGTGCTCGCGCATTGTGCGGACCACTCCACGCGCAAATACTAATCGCGTCTGCAGTTCAATGAAAACGGGTCTCCCTTTCGAGTGTATCACCCCGTCGCATCCAGTCGAGTGCGTTAGAGAAAATGCCCGCGCTTCGAGGCAGACTCACCGGCGTCAGGCGCCGTGGTACATAAAGTCAAGAGAGCCATTCGTCTTTGAGGCGTCTTTGAAAGCACCAATAAAACCCCGATTCACGACGAAAGCGAATCACAATTTACGGGCCAAGTCAATGAAGTCGATCTCGGAGCGGCACGGATCTTCTGATGTCACTCACGGCCGTTCCTTCGGGCTAGCCACGGCTCCATTATTTGCGAGACTTGGCGCCATTTTTATCGACATGTGCTGCTTATAGTACCTATATCGTGTAGTCATGGATTATAGGTACGCGTTCACTGGCTCAACCCTAGCGTGTTTTGTTGCGTGCCTGCAGACGCCCAAGCTGATAGGCGTGCTCGAATATCCATTTTTAATGTAATTTTCCTTCAACAAGAGTCTAATTTCATATAATTTCATTATAAATTATCTTTTTTTTTCTTTTTTTACTCCCTCCTTACATGGACAGTTTGAGGTCGTTAAAAATAAGCAAGTTTTCCTCAAGACTTACGGACTTTTTCAGATCGATACAAGCTCTCGTTATGACTGCTTCTCAGCACTTTCCAGTACCAAACTCTTCGGTCACCACCTCGTTAGGGAAAATTCAAGTTTAATAAAAAGGACACGAGAAACACACTTCTTGAAAAGAGAGGAGCACCGATGCTTTTGTCGAGATGGACTCTAAAAACACACACTGCCGCCGCCGCCACCACCGCCGCCGCCGCCGAGCGACTTGTGGGATGCCCCAACGGTCGTTGTTTGTGTACGAGCCTCGCGCCGGCCATGAATAAGCGCCGAGCCGCACAGCGCCGCGACAGAGCGACGTAGACCGAGCGCGGGCCGGCCCGGCCAGTGACGCGAGCACGACCACCGCGCTCGCTGAGCGCACTCGTGTGCCCTGTGCTGTGTGCCGTGTGCCGTGTGCCGTGTGCCGTGTGCCGTGTGCCGTGTGCCGTGTGCCGTGTGCGGTGTGCCGTGTGCGGTGTGCCGTGTGCAGTGTGCTGTGTGCTGTGTGCTGTGTGCCGTGTGCCGTGTGCGGTGTGCCGTGTGCCGTGTGCCGTGTGCCGTGTGCCGTGTGCCGTGTGCCGTGTGCCGTGTGCCGTGTGCCGTGTGCCGTGTGCCGTGTGCCGTGTGCCGTGTGCCGTGTGCCGTGTGCCGTGTGCTGGGTGCCGTGTGCCGTGTGCCGTGTGCCGTGTGCCGTGTGCCGTGTGCCGTGTGCCGTGTGCCGTGTGCCGTGTGCCGTGTGCCGTGTGCCGTGTGCCGTGTGCCGTGTGCAGTGTGCTGTGTGCAGTGTGCTGTGTGCTGTGTGCTGTGTGCCGTGTGCCGTGTGCGGTGTGCCGTGTGCCGTGTGCCGTGTGCCGTGTGCCGTGTGCCGTGTGCCGTGTGCCGTGTGCCGTGTGCCGTGTGCCGTGTGCCGTGTGCCGTGTGCCGTGTGCCGTGTGCCGTGTGCCGTGTGCCGTGTGCCGTGTGCCGTGTGCCGTGTGCCGTGTGCCGTGTGCCGTGTGCCGTGTGCCGTGTGCCGTGTGCCGTGTGCCGTGTGCCGTGTGCCGTGTGCCGTGTGCCGTGTGCCGTGTGCCGTGTGCCGTGTGCCGTGTGCAGTGTGCCGTGTGCCGTGTGCAGTGTGCAGTGTGCCGTGTGCCGTGTGCCGTGTGCCGTGTGCCGTGTGCCGTGTGCCGTGTGCCGTGTGCCGTGTGCCGTGTGCCGTGTGCCGTGTGCCGTGTGCCGTGTGCCGTGTGCAGTGTGCTGTGTGCTGTGTGCTGTGTGCTGTGTGCCGTGTGCCGTGTGCCGTGTGCCGTGTGCCGTGTGCCGTGTGCCGTGTGCCGTGTGCCGTGTGCCGTGTGCCGTGTGCCGTGTGCCGTGTGCCGTGTGCCGTGTGCCGTGTGCCGTGTGCCGTGTGCCGTGTGCCGTGTGCAGTGTGCTGTGTGCTGTGTGCCGTGTGCCGTGTGCCGTGTGCCGTGTGCCGTGTGCCGTGTGCCGTGTGCCGTGTGCCGTGTGCCGTGTGCCGTGTGCCGTGTGCCGTGTGCCGTGTGCCGTGTGCCGTGTGCCGTGTGCCGTGTGCCGTGTGCCGTGTGCCGTGTGCCGTGTGCAGTGTGCCGTGTGCCGTGTGCCGTGTGCCGTGTGCCGTGTGCCGTGTGCCGTGTGCCGTGTGCAGTGTGCTGTGTGCTGTGTGCCGTGTGCCGTGTGCCGTGTGCAGTGTGCTGTGTGCTGTGTGCTGTGTGCTGTGTGCTGTGTGCTGTGTGCTGTGTGCTGTGTGCTGTGTGCTGTGTGCTGTGTGCTGTGTGCTGTGTGCTGTGTGCTGTGTGCTGTGTGCCGTGTGCCGTGTGCCTTGTGCTGTGTGCCGTGTGCCGTGTGCCGTGTGCCGTGTGCCGTGTGCCGTGTGCCGTGTGCCGTGTGCCGTGTGCCGTGTGCTGTGTGCCGTGTGCCGTGTGCCGTGTGCTGTGTGCCGTGTGCCGTGTGCTGTGTGCCGTGTGCTGTGTGCCGTGTGCCGTGTGCCGTGTGCCGTGTGCCGTGTGCCGTGTGCCGTGTGCCGTGTGCCGTGTGCCGTGTGCCGTGTGCCGTGTGCCGTGTGCTGTGTGCCGTGTGCCGTGTGCCGTGTGCCGTGTGCCGTGTGCAGTGTGCTGTGTGCTGTGTGCCGTGTGCCGTGTGCCGTGTGCCGTGTGCAGTGTGCTGTGTGCCGTGTGCAGTGTGCTGTGTGCTGTGTGCTGTGTGCTGTGTGCCGTGTGCCGTGTGCCGTGTGCCGTGTGCCGTGTGCCGTGTGCCGTGTGCTGTGTGCTGTGTGCTGTGTGCCGTGTGTTGTGTGCTGTGTGCTGTGTGCCGTGTGCCGTGTGCCGTGTGCAGTGTGCTGTGTGCCGTGTGCCGTGTGCCGTGTGCTGTGTGCTGTGTGCTGTGTGCTGTGTGCCGTGTGTTGTGTGCCGTGTGCCGTGTGCTGTGTGCTGTGTGCCGTGTGCCGTGTGCCGTGTGCCGTGTGCCGTGTGCCGTGTGCTGTGTGCCGTGTGCCGTGTGCCGTGTGCCGTGTGCTGTGTGCAGTGTGCTGTGTGCCGTGTGCCGTGTGCAGTGTGCCGTGTGCCGTGTGCCGTGTGCCGTGTGCCGTGTTCTGTGTGATGTGTGCTGTGTGCCGTGTGCCGTGTGCAGTGTGCTGTGTGCTGTGTGCTGTGTGCTGTGTGCCGTGTGCCGTGTGCCGTGTGCCGTGTGCTGTGTGCAGTGTGCTGTGTGCTGTGTGCTGTGTGCTGTGTGCCGTGTGCCGTGTGCCGTGTGCTGTGTGCTGTGTGCTGTGTGCTGTGTGCCGTGTGCCGTGTGCTGTGTGCCGTGTGTTGTGTGCCGTGTGCTGTGTGCTGTGTGCTGTGTGCTGTGTGCCGTGTGCCGTGTGCCGTGTGCCGTGTGCCGTGTGCCGTGTGCCGTGTGCCGTGTGCCGTGTGCCGTGTGCCGTGTGCTGTGTGCCGTGTGCCGTGTGCCGTGTGCCGTGTTCTGTGTTCTGTGTGATGTGTGCTGTGTGCTGTGTGCCGTGTGCTGTGTGCCGTGTAGTGTGTGCTGTGTGCCGTGTACCGTGTGCGGTGTGCTGTGTGCTGTGTGCCGTGTGCCGTGTGCCGTGTGCCGTGTGCCGTGTGCCGTGTGCCGTGTGCTGTGTGCTGTGTGCTGTGTGCTGTGTGCTGTGTGCTGTGTGCTGTGTGCCGTGTGCTTTGTGCTGTGTGCTGTGTGCCGTGTGCCGTGTGCCGTGTGCTTTGTGCTGTGTGCTGTGTGCCGTGTGCCGTGTGCCGTGTGCCGTGTGCCGTGTGCCGTGTGCAGTGTGCCCTGTGCCGTGTGCCGTGTGCTGTGTGCTGTGTGCAGTGTGCAGTGTTCTGTGTTTTGTGTGCTGTGTGCTGTGTGCCGTGTGCCGTGTGCAGTGTGCTCTGTGCCGTGTGCCGTGTGCCGTGTGCCGTGTGCCGTGTGTCGTGTGCTGTGTGCTGTGTGCTGTGTGCTGTGTGCTGTGTGCTGTGTGCCGTGTGCCGTGTGCTGTGTGCTGTGTGCTGTGTGCCGTGTGCCGTGTGCTGTGACGGCACACAGCACACAGCGTGTGCTGTGTGCCATGTGCTGTGTGCCGTGTGCCGTGTGCCGTGTGCTGTGTGCCGTGTGCTGTGTGCTGTGTGCTGTGTGCCGTGTGCTGTGTGCCGTGTGCTGTGTGCTGTGTGCCGTGTGCCGTGTGCTGTGTGCTGTGTGCTGTGTGCTTTGTGCTGTGTGCTGTGTGCCGTGTGCTGTGTGCTGTGTGCTGTGTGCCGTGTGCTGTGTGCCGTGTGCTGTGTGCTGTGTGCCGTGTGCCGTGTGCCGTGTGCCGTGTGCCGTGTGCCGTGTGCTGTGTGCCGTGTGCCGTGTGCAGTGTGCTGTGTGCTGTGTGCTGTGTGCTTTGTGCTGTGTGCTGTGTGCCATGTGCTGTGTGCCGTGTGCTGTGTGCTGTGTGCTGTGTGCCGTGTGCCGTGTGCCGTGTGCTGTGTGCCGTGTGCCGTGTGCCGTGTGCCGTGTGCTGTGTGCTGTGTGCTGTGTGTCGTGTGCAGTGTGCTGTGTGCTGTGTGCTGTGTGTCGTGTGCTGTGTGCCGTGTGCCGTGTGCAGTGTGCTGTGTGCTGTGTGCTGTGTGCTTTGTGCTGTGTGCTGTGTGCTGTGTGCTGTGTGCCGTGTGCTGTGTGCTGTGTGCTGTGTGCTGTGTGCTGTGTGCCGTGTGCCGTGTGCTGTGTGCCGTGTGCCGTGTGCCGTGTGCTGTGTGCCGTGTGCCGTGTGCCGTGTGCCGTGTGCTGTGTGCTGTGTGCTGTGTGTCGTGTGCAGTGTGCTGTGTGCTGTGTGCTGTGTGCTTTGTGCTGTGTGCTGTGTGCCATGTGCTGTGTGCCGTGTGCTGTGTGCTGTGTGCTGTGTGCTGTGTGCCGTGTGCCGTGTGCCGTGTGCTGTGTGCTGTGTGCTTTGTGCTGTGTGCTGTGTGCCGTGTGCTGTGTGCTGTGTGCTGTGTGCCGTGTGCTGTGTGCCGTGTGCTGTGTGCTGTGTGCCGTGTGCCGTGTGCCGTGTGCCGTGTGCCGTGTGCCGTGTGCCGTGTGCCGTGTGCAGTGTGCTGTGTGCTGTGTGCTGTGTGCTTTGTGCTGTGTGCTGTGTGCCATGTGCTGTGTGCTGTGTGCTGTGTGCTGTGTGCTGTGTGCCGTGTGTCGTGTGCTTTGTGCTGTGTGCTGTGTGCCGTGTGCTGTGTGCTGTGTGCCGTGTGCCGTGTGCCGTGTGCCGTGTGCCGTGTGCCGTGTGCCGTGTGCCGTGTGCCGTGTGCAGTGTGCTGTGTGCTGTGTGCTGTGTGCTTTGTGCTGTGTGCTGTGTGCCATGTGCTGTGTGCTGTGTGCTGTGTGCTGTGTGCTGTGTGCCGTGTGCCGTGTGCTGTGTGCTGTGTGCCGTGTGCCGTGTGCCGTGTGCCGTGTGCTGTGTGCCGTGTGCCGTGTGCCGTGTGCCGTGTGCCGTGTGCCGTGTGCCGTGTGCTGTGTGCCGTGTGCCGTGTGCAGTGTGCTGTGTGCTGTGTGCTGTGTGCTTTGTGCTGTGTGCTGTGTGCCATGTGCTGTGTGCCGTGTGCTGTGTGCTGTGTGCTGTGTGCCGTGTGCCGTGTGCCGTGTGCCGTGTGCCGTGTGCCGTGTGCAGTGTGCTGTGTGCTGTGTGCTGTGTGCTGTGTGCCGTGTGCCGTGTGCCGTGTGCTTTGTGCTGTGTGCTGTGTGCCGTGTGCCGTGTGCCGTGTGCCGTGTGCCGTGTGCTGTGTGCTGTGTGCCGTGTGCCGTGTGCCGTGTGCCGTGTGCTTTGTGCTGTGTGCTGTGTGCCGTGTGCTGTGTGCCGTGTGCTTTGTGCTGTGTGCTGTGTGCCATGTGCTGTGTGCCGTGTGCCGTGTGCCGTGTGCCGTGTGCCGTGTGCCGTGTGCTGTGTGCTGTGTGCTGTGTGCTGTGTGCCGTGTGCCGTGTGCCGTGTGCCGTGTGCCGTGTGCCGTGTGCCGTGTGCCGTGTGCCGTGTGCCGTGTGCCGTGTGCCGTGTGCTGTGTGCTGTGTGCTGTGTGCTGTGTGCTGTGTGCCGTGTGTTGTGTGCTGTGTGCTGTGTGCTGTGTGCTGTGTGCCGTGTGCTGTGTGCTGTGTGCCGTGTGCTGTGTGCCGTGTGCCGTGTGCCGTGTGCCGTGTGCTGTGTGCCGTGTGCCGTGTGCTGTGTGCTGTGTGCTTTGTGCTGTGTGCTGTGTGCCATGTGCTGTGTGCCGTGTGCCGTGTGCTGTGTGCTGTGTGCTGTGTGCCGTGTGCCGTGTGCCGTGTGCTTTATGCTGTGTGCCATGTGCTGTGTGCCATGTGCTGTGTGCTGTGTGCTGTGTGCTGTGTGCTGTGTGCCGTGTGCTGTGTGCTGTGTGCTGTGTGCCGTGTGCCGTGTGCCGTGTGCTGTGTGCCATGTGCTGTGTGCCGTGTGCCGTGTGCCGTGTGCTGTGTGCTGTGTGCTGTGTGCTGTGTGCCGTGTGCCGTGTGCCGTGTGCCGTGTGCCGTGTGCCGTGTGCCGTGTGCCGTGTGCCGTGTGCCGTGTGCCGTGTGCCGTGTGCCGTGTGCCGTGTGCCGTGTGCCGTGTGCCGTGTGCCGTGTGCCGTGTGCCGTGTGCCGTGTGCCGTGTGCCGTGTGCCGTGTGCCGTGTGCCGTGTGCCGTGTGCCGTGTGCCGTGTGCCGTGTGCCGTGTGCCGTGTGCCGTGTGCCGTGTGCCGTGTGCCGTGTGCCGTGTGCCGTGTGCCGTGTGCCGTGTGCCGTGTGCCGTGTGCCGTGTGCCGTGTGCCGTGTGCCGTGTGCCGTGTGCCGTGTGCCGTGTGCCGTGTGCCGTGTGCCGTGTGCCGTGTGCCGTGTGCCGTGTGCCGTGTTCTGTGTGCCGTGTGCCGTGTGCCGTGTGCCGTGTGCCGTGTGCCGTGTGCCGTGTGCCGTGTGCTGTGTGCAGTGTGTTGTGTGCCGTGTGCCGTGTGCCGTGTGCCGTGAGCTGTGTGCCGTGTGCCGTGTGCCGTGTGCAGTGTGCTGTGTGCTGTGTGCTGTGTGCCGTGTGCCGTGTGCCGTGTGCTGTGTGCTTTGTGCTGTGTGCTGTGTGCCGTGTGCCGTGTGCTGTGTGCTGTGTGCTGTGTGCCGTGCGCTGTGTGCTGTGTGCCGTGTGCCGTGTGCTGTGACGGCACACAGCACACAGCGTGTGCTGTGTGCCATGTGCTGTGTGCCGTGTGCCGTGTGCCGTGTGCTGTGTGCCGTGTGCCGTGTGTCGTGTGCTGTGTGCTGTGTGCTGTGTGCTGTGTGCCGTGTGCTGTGTGCAGTGTGTTGTGTGCCGTGTGCCGTGTGCCGTGTGCCGTGAGCTGTGTGCCGTGTGCCGTGTGCCGTGTGCAGTGTGCTGTGTGCTGTGTGCCGTGTGCCGTGTGCCGTGTGCCGTGTGCCGTGTGCTGTGTGCTGTGTGCTGTGTGCCGTGTGCCGTGTGCCGTGTGCCGTGTGCTGTGTGCCGTGCGCTGTGTGCTGTGTGCCGTGTGCCGTGTGCTGTGACGGCACACAGCACACAGCGTGTGCTGTGTGCCATGTGCTGTGTGCCGTGTGCCGTGTGCCGTGTGCTGTGTGCCGTGTGCCGTGTGCCGTGTGCTGTGTGCTTTGTGCTGTGTGCCATGTGCTGTGTGCCGTGTGCCGTGTGCCGTGTGCTGTGTGCTGTGTGCTGTATGCTGTGTGCTGTGTGCTGTGTGCCGTGTGCCGTGTGCTTTGTGCTGTGTGCTGTGTGCCGTGTGCCGTGTGCTGTGTGCCGTGTGCCGTGTGCTGTGTGCCGTGTGCAGTGTGCTGTGTGCTGTGTGCTGTGTGCTGTGTGCTGTGTGCTGTGTGCTGTGTGCCGTGTGCTTTGTGCTGTGTGCTGTGTGCCGTGTGCCGTGTGCCGTGTGCTTTGTGCTGTGTGCTGTGTGCCGTGTGCCGTGTGCCGTGTGCCGTGTGCCGTGTGCTGTGTGCTGTGTGCTGTGTGCCGTGTGCTTTGTGCTGTGTGCTGTGTGCCGTGTGCCGTGTGCTTTGTGCTGTGTGCCGTGTGCTTTGTGCTGTGTGCCGTGTACCGTGTGCTGTGTGCCGTGTGCTTTGTGCTGTGTGCTGTGTGCTGTGTGCCGTGTGCTTTGTGCTGTGTGCCGTGTGCCGTGTGCTGTGTGCCGTGTGCCGTGTGTCGTGTGCTGTGTGCTGTGTGCTGTGTGCCGTGTGCCGTGTGCTGTGTGCCGTGTGCAGTGTGCTGTGTGCTGTGTGCTGTGTGCTGTGTGCTGTGTGCTGTGTGCTGTGTGCCGTGTGCTTTGTGCTGTGTGCTGTGTGCCGTGTGCCGTGTGCCGTGTGCTTTGTGCTGTGTGCTGTGTGCCGTGTGCCGTGTGCTGTGTGCTGTGTGCCGTGTGCTGTGTGCTGTGTGCTGTGTGCCGTGTGCTTTGTGCTGTGTGCTGTGTGCCGTGTGCCGTGTGCTTTGTGCTGTGTGCTGTGTGCCGTGTGCTGTGTGCTGTGTGCCGTGTGCCGTGTGCTTTGTGCTGTGTGCTGTGTGCCGTGTGCCGTGTGCCGTGTGTCGTGTGCTGTGTGCTGTGTGCTGTGTGCCGTGTGCTTTGTGCTTTGTGCTGTGTGCTGTGTGCTGTGTGCTGTGTGCCGTGTGCTTTGTGCTGTGTGCTGTGTGCCGTGTGCCGTGTGCCGTGTGCTTTGTGCTGTGTGCTGTGTGCCGTGTGCTTTGTGCTGTGTGCTGTGTGCTGTGTGCCGTGTGCTTTGTGCTGTGTGCTGTGTGCCGTGTGCCGTGTGCCGTGTGCCGTGTGTCGTGTGCTGTGTGCTGTGTGCTTTGTGCTGTGTGCTGTGTGCCGTGTGCCGTGTGCTGTGTGCTGTGTGCTGTGTGCTGTGTGCCGTGTGCTTTGTGCTGTGTGCTGTGTGCCGTGTGCCGTGTGCCGTGTGCTGTGTGCTGTGTGCTGTGTGCTGTGTGCTGTGTGCCGTGTGCTGTGTGCCGTGTGCTTTGTGCCGTGTGCTTTGTGCTGTGTGCTGTGTGCCGTGTGCCGTGTGCTGTGTGCTGTGTGCCGTGTGCTGTGTGCTGTGTGCTGTGTGCCGTGTGCTGTGTGCCGTGTGCCGTGTGCCGTGTGCCGTGTGCTGTGTGCCGTGTGCCGTGTGCCGTGTGCTGTGTGCTGTGTGCCGTGTGCTGTGTGCTGTGTGCCGTGTGCCGTGTGCCGTGTGCTGTGTGCTGTGTGCCGTGTGCTGTGTGCCGTGTGCAGTGTGCTGTGTGCGGTGTGCTGTGTGCCGTGTGCCGTGTGCCGTGTAGAGTGTGCTGTGTGCCGTGTGCCGTGTGCCGTGTGCCGTGTGCCGTGTGCCGTGTGCCGTGTGCCGTGTGCCGTGTGCTGTGTGCTGTGTGCCGTGTGCTGTGTGCTGTGTGCCATGTGCTGTGTGCCGTGTGCCGTGTGCCGTGTGCGGTGTGCTGTGTGCCGTGTGCCGTGTGCCGTGTGCAGTGTGCTGTGTGCCGTGTGCTGTGTGCCGTGTGCCGTGTGCCGTGTGCCGTGTGTTGTGTGCCGTGTGCTGTGTGCTGTGTGCTGTGTGCCGTGTGCTGTGTGCTGTGTGCCGTGTGCCGTGTGCCGTGTGCCGTGTGCTGTGTGCTGTGTGCTGTGTGCTGTGTGCTGTGTGCAGTGTGCTGTGTGCTGTGTGCTGTGTGCCGTGTGCTGTGTGCTGTGTGCTGTGTGCCGTGTGCCGTGTGCCGTGTGCCGTGTGCCGTGTGCAGTGTGCTGTGTGCCGTGTGCCGTGTGCCGTGCGCTGTGTGCTGTGTGCCGTGTGCCGTGTGCCGTGTGCTGTGTGCTGTGTGCTGTGTGCCGTGTGCCGTGTGCCGTGTGCCGTGTGCTGTGTGCCGTGTGCCGTGTGCCGTGTGCCGTGTGCGGTGTGCTGTGTGCCGTGTGCCGTGTGCCGTGTGCAGTGTGCTGTGTGCCGTGTGCCGTGTGCCGTGTGCTGTGTGCTGTGTGCTGTGTGCTGTGTGCCGTGTGCCGTGTGCCGTGTGCGGTGTGCTGTGTGCCGTGTGCCGTGTGCCGTGTGCCGTGTGCTGTGTGCTGTGTGCCGTGTGCCGTGTGCTGTGTGCTGTGTGCTGTGTGCCGTGTGCCGTGTGCTGTGTGCTGTGTGCCGTGTGCCGTGTGCAGTGTGCTGTGTGCCGTGTGCCGTGTGCCGTGTGCCGTGTGCCGTGTGCCGTGTGCCGTGTGCTGTGTGCAGTGTGCTGTGTGCTGTGTGCTGTGTGCAGTGTGCCGTGTGCCGTGTGCTGTGTGCTGTGTGCTGTGTGCTGTGTGCTGTGTGCTGTGTGCTGTGTGCCGTGTGTCGTGTGCTGTGTGCGGTGTGCTGTGTGCTGTGTGCTGTGTGCTGTGTGCCGTGTGCCGTGTGCCGTGTGCTGTGTGCTGTGTGCTGTGTGCTGTGTGCTGTGTGCCGTGTGTCGTGTGCTGTGTGCGGTGTGCTGTGTGCTGTGTGCTGTGTGCTGTGTGCCGTGTGCCGTGTGCTGTGTGCTGTTTGCCGTGTGCAGTGTGCCGTGTGCCGTGTACCGTGTGCTGTGTGCCGTGCGCTGTGTGCTGTGTGCCGTGTGCCGTGTGCGGTGTGCTGTGTGCTGTGTGCTGTGTGCCGTGTGCCGTGTGCTGTGACGGCACACAGCGTGTGCTGTGTGCCGTGTGCCATGTGCTGTGTGCAGTGTGCTGTGTGCTATGTGCTGTGTGCCGTGTGCTGTGTGCTGTGAGCCGTGTGCCGTGTGCCGTGTGCTGTGTGCCGTGTGCCGTGTGCCGTGTGCAGTGTGCCCTGTGCCGTGTGCCGTGTGCTGTGTGCTGTGTGCAGTGTGCAGTGTTCTGTGTTTTGTGTGCTGTGTGCTCTGTGCCGTGTGCCGTGTGCCGTGTGCCGTGTGCCGTGTGTCGTGTGCTGTGTGCTGTGTGCTGTGTGCTGTGTGCTGTGTGCTGTGTGCAGTGTGCAGTGTTCTGTGTTTTGTGTGCTGTGTGCTGTGTGCCGTGTGCCGTGTGCAGTGTGCAGTTTGCCGTGTGCCGTGTGGAGTGTGCAGTTTGCCGTGTGCCGTGTGCTGTTTGCTGTGTGCTGTGTGCTGTGTGCCGTGTGCAGTGTGCCCTGTGCCGTGTGCCGTGTGCTGTGTGCTGTGTGCAGTGTGCAGTGTTCTGTGTTTTGTGTGCTGTGTGCTGTGTTCTGTGTTTTGTGTGCTGTTTGCTGTGTGCCGTGTGCCGTGTTCAGTGTGCAGTTTGCCGTGTGCCGTGTGCTGTGTGCTGTGTGCTGTGTGCTGTGTGCTGTGTGCTGTGGGCTGTGTGTGGGAGCCGCGTGCGAAGCGTGGGGCGGCCCGAGCGAGAGGGATCGAGTGGAGGAGACGGACGATGTCGACGAGTGACGGCGATGGCGATAGCGAATCATTGAAGAGTGTAGCACCTTGTAATTTGCTAGAGTGCTCGCGCCAGCCACGTCGTCCACCTAATCGACGACGCGACGCGGAATCAATCACGACTCGCCGTCGAATCGGGAAGAGGACGTCAAGCAAGACGTCGTCGCCATCGACGCCGTGCGTCCAACGCGGCACGGCAGAGACCTCGGAATAACATTTCTGTTTGATCAATCCTAATTAGAAGAGTTTTTAACCCCAAAAGAGAGCTGTGTAGGAATAAAGAGATGGCGTGTCTGAAACTCCTTCCGACCAATTACCTCTCCTCCTGACTGCCTTTCGATGCACACGCTAGGAACGCCAGTCTGCATTTGCTAGGCAATTAATCACTAAGCCTCGATGGTGCTGTGCAAAAACACCCTTGTATATATTCAACAAGGCGAGAATCGCATCAGGTGCAGTATACATATACGTAGGTATAAAAACGAAAGAAAGCATATAAAACACAACAAAGCGATGTTAAAGACGAGGAGATATGTACACAAACCACGACGACAAAAGCAGGTAACGAGCGTGTGCGACAAGAGCATGGCGCCTACCTTGACTATTCGCTCGGTCGCTTGCCGCACGTCCACGCTGCGACTGTCTAGAGGTTGGCGTTCACCGACGTCGTCGTCATGTGATCATCTTGCCGGCGACGCGACGCTCGAACACTCTCGTCGTCTCGCACACAGCGCACACTGGCGTCCGCGTCGGCGTCGCCGCGCGTATATAACATCGGCAGACGCTCTCGGGACGGCGTCGGGACGGCGCCGGCGCTTGCGCGAGGCGTCGCGACGCCAGAGCAGTGAACACGCCGTCACGCGAGGCTGGACGTCGAACGACAGCGGGGGACTGAGCTTCGGTCAACTATTGGGAGATTGTGTGTTCTATAGTAGCGTTTCGAGGTTAAGTTATAGTGGAGTAGTTTAGGTGCATAGTTTGATATGATTGCAAGTTGTGTCTCTTGCCGATTATGACTTGGATAGCAGAGCACGACCAGATGCCGTCTTAGTAAATTGCTAATTTGATTTCAGATTGAGGCCAAAGCTTGGCAGCGAGGCATGCATTCAGCACGTGGTTCAGACGTGTTGGCATTTAGCAAATAAATCAAATACAATATTGCTCTTGATTGCCTTGTTAAGTTCGCTACGGTGGGCATTTTCGTAAAGCGATACTGATGTTCGCTCAGTGTTGGCGTTTAGTAATTTATGATTAGCCGTTTGCGGCGCAGAAAAAAAAATATAGTTGTGCGCCCGAGCGTTCGCGGCAGCCGTCTTGTCTTGACAACCCTTTATGTTCCGTCGGAACACACTGACTTCTAACACACCAATATCGTTCCGCTTTGCAGTCGGCGAGTTTCATTACAAATTACACCCCTGTCTCTCATCAGCCTGCACCGCTCCATGGCTTTGTCGTGCTCATCGTCTGCTCACAGCTTACATAGTCAATTTCTCAGATCGCGTGATGACGTCTAGGTATATTAACCAACATACATAAATCGTGTATCGGGAGCCGCGATGTGTATTCTTTGCCACACGGATCGAACAACAACAAGAATGGAGGGTAGGAACTCTTGTTTTTCTCCAGATTTTCCCTGCAGCCTAATGAGTTATAAAAAACGTCCCGAATGAAGGAGCTCTATCTCAATCTCAAAGTTTCTTACACACGTGGTCCGAGCCCGAAGAAGCAGACTTGTTAGCTGCAGCGACATGACAGATGGAACCATCGTTCAATGCCATGGCCTATATAGGCCCGGCGATTCTGATTGAATCTACTGCCATCAAGCTCGAGTCTTGTCAAATGAGCGCTGCAAACAGTTCGGCTTCGGGAGATGAAACAAAACGCCATTTGTGCCATTCTTATATTTCTCTTCGTCATTCTTCCAGAAAATTGCTTTCTGTGACTTTTTTTGTTCGAATGGAAATGGGCTTATTCGCGTGGGACAAGCCGGGAATGTATTTTCTCTCTGTGCGTGGCCATTCCATTAAAATTCCTCCCGCTACAGATGTGGCTAGACTTTATTGGGCTTGCATTATTCGCCGGCTGATTGTTGCTAATCCTGTTATGCCCGGCCGGGTCCGCGTCTGCGAAATAAACTCTGCTCTGCTGGGAATTTAACGGGCCAATATTGATGTCGGGAAGCGGGGCCAAAACTCTGTCTGCTCTCGCCGACTCTCTGTTGCTGACCCTGAAATGTCCATGAACCTTAAACCGAAGCATTCTGCCAAGCGAAAATTATTTCCAAATTTCATTTCGCATCGCGAAGTGTGTGTTTGTAAAATACCAACCGCGTATTCGGCGCAGCATCGCCAAATGTTGACTCTAAGTACCCGTTTACTTCAGATAGCTTTCAGATTGGTACATACCTCACCCTCGGTATTTAATCATTGAAAAGCTGGATTTCATATCAATCGCCAAATGTGGACTCTAAGTACCCGTTTACTTCAGATAGCTTTCAGATTGGTACATACCTCACCCTCGGTATTTAATCATTGAAAAGCTGGATTTCATATCAATCGCCAAATGTGGACTCTAAGTACTTGTTTACTTGATAGCTTTCAGATTGGTACATACCTCACCCTCGGTATTTAATCGTTGAAAATCTGGATTTCATATCAATCGCCAAATGTTGACTCTAAGTACCTGTTTACTTGATAGCTTTCAGTTTGGTACATACCTCACCCACGGTATTAAATCATTGAAAAGCTGGATTTCATATCAATCGCCAAATGTTGACTCTAAGTACACGTTTACTTGATAGCTTTCAGATTGGTACATACCTCACCCTCGGTATTTAATCATTGAAAAGCTGGATTTCATATCAATCGCCAAATGTTGACTCTAAGTACCTGTTTACTTGATAGCTTTCAGATTGGTACATACCTCACCCACGGTATTAAATCATTGAAAAGCTGGATTTCATATCAATCGCCAAATGTTGACTCTAAGTACCCGTTTACTTGATAGCTTTCAGATTGGTACATACCTCACCCTCGGTATTTAATCATTGAAAAGCTGGATTTCATTTCAATCGCCAAATGTGGACTCTAAGTACTTGTTTACTTGATAGCTTTCAGATTGGTACATACCTCACCTTTGGTATTTAATAATTGAAAAGCTGGATTTCATATCAATCGCCAAATGTTGACTCTTAAGTACCTGTTTACTTGATAGCTTTAAGATTGGTACATACCTCACCCTCGGTATTTAATAATTGGAAAGCTGGATTTCATATCAATCGCCAAATGTTGCCTCTAAGTACCTGTTTACTTGATAGCTTTCAGATTGGTACATACCTCACCCTCGGTATTTAATCATTGAAAAGCTTGATTTCATATCAATCGCCAAATGTTGACTCTAAGTACCTGTTTACTTGATAGCTTTCAGATTGGTACATACCTCACCCTCGGTATTTAATCGTTGAAAAGCTGGATTTCATATCAATCGCCAAATGTTGACTCTAAGAACCTGTTTACTTGATAGCTTTCAGATTGGTACATACCTCACCTTTGGTATTTAATAATTGAAAAGCTGGATTTCATATCAATCGCCAAATGTTGACTCTTAAGTACCTGTTTACTTGATAGCTTTAAGATTGGTACATACCTCACCCTCGGTATTTAATAATTGGAAAGCTGGATTTCATATCAATCGCCAAATGTTACCTCTTAGTACCTGTTTACTTGATTGCTTTCAGATTGGTACATACCTCACCCTCGGTATTTAATCATTGAAAAGCTTGATTTCATATCAATCGCCAAATGTTGACTCTAAGTACCTGTTTACTTGATAGCTTTCAGATTGGTACATACCTCACCCTCGGTATTTAATCATTGAAAAGCTGGATTTCATATCAATCGCCAAATGTTGACTCTAAGTACCTGTTTACTTGATAGCTTTCAGATTGGTACATACCTACCTCACCCTCGGTATTTAATCATTGAAAAGCTGGATTTCATATCAATCGCCAAATGTTGCCTCTAAGTACCTGTTTACTTGATAGCTTTCAGATTGGTACATACCTTACCCTCGGTATTTAATCATTGAAAAGCTGGATTTCATATCAATTGCTAAATGTTGACTCTAAGAACCTGTTTACTTGATAGCTTTCAGATTGGTACATACCTCAACCTCGGTATTTAATCATTGAAAAGCTTGATTTCATATCAATCGCCAAATGTTGACTCTAAGTACCAGTTTACTTGATAGCTTTCAGATTCGTACATACCTCACCCTCGGTATTTAATCATTGAAATGCTGGATTATATATCAATCGCCACTTCAATAAATAAAAAAGATTTAAATTGTTAGCACTAGTTCAATACAAGTACTGCACAAGCTCATGGCATAGCTAATAACTCAGCTCAAAGCAATCTCTTTGAGCATGTGTATAACGTTTTCCAATTTGTTGGAATTCCACTCACCAATTACAGAGCACCCCCCCCCCCCCCTACCCCACCGACGGCATGGCACACAAGTATGACGTATTAATAAACCCAAACGGACAGATCTGACCTATATCGTAGATTACTATGTGGTGGAAAAGAAGCGAAACCATCGGACACAGAAGGCGATAAAAAGAAAAAAGAAAAAAAACAGCAAAGTTTTAATATTCGGGGACTCGATGATACGAGGAGCCGGTAAATTCTGCGAAGATGAAGGGTGCATAGTCCACGTCTTCCCTGGAATAAGAGCGAATGAACTCCAACAGAAGATAATCGAAAAAAAGGAAGCCTCAAGCAATCCTAAGGCCATAGTAGTAAACGTGGGTACGAACAAAATTAAAGCCAGAACAGGAACACATCTTATGGTGGAAATAGCTAACCTGATAGAACAAACAGAAAAAGCTTACGAGAATGTAAAAATTGTAGTTGGTGGACTCGTATACCGGGATGATGTGTATTACACGTCAATAGACAAACTAAACGATAGTGTTAAATGGGTATGTGAAGAGAAAGGAGCGACGTTCTACAACCCTAACTCAAGAATATCGGGAAGCGAGGCAGCTAAAGATGGGATCCATCTGAATTACTCGGGCGGCAGAATTTTGGGAAAGCTAATCATGGAGAAAGTCGAAGAGGTGTATAATGAAGATGAATAGCAATTAAGGAGACAAGAGCATAAATATTCCAAAGAGTGTGCCAATCTTCAATCAACATACCAAATGCCAATTAAGACCAAAGAAAACAAGACTGAGAATTTTAAACCTGGATGTATTACTGGCGAGAATAAGACTGAAAACAGGAAGAATGAACAGAAGACTGAAACCCCTAAGACTGAAGAGAAGACTGATCAAAAGAAGACTGAAGGACCGGAAAATAAAAAGCAGGAAGAAAATGCGAGGGGAACAAGCACCAACAACCCACGCGAACCCAAGACTAGTAACCAAAAAACAGAAGAAAAGAAGACTGGAAAAAAGAATCGGGGAGATCTGAAGACCAACTCGATAGACATAATGCATCTTAATGTTAGGAGTATGTTCAATAAGATTGACCAGTTAGAACTACTTATGCAGGATAATTATAGTGAAATAGATATGATATGTATCTCTGAAACCTGGCTCAAAGAAACACAGATACAAACAGCTCACTTAAATGGCTTTCAATTAGCCTCATACATGACAAGGAAAGGTGTTAGAGGTGGAGGAGTATGTATTTTTATAAGAAAAGATCCTAGAGTAACTTTTGAAAAAAGAAACGATATTTGTAAGATGTCTATTGAGCGTGAATTGGAAATATGTGCTATTGAACTACTAACACCAGTAAGCATTGTAATAGTCACTATCTACAGAGCCCCAGAGGCATCAAAATACGATCAATTTCTTGCGCAATTGGAAACAATACTACAAATGTCAAGCAAGAAGCGCTCTAAAGTAATTATTATGGGAGATTTTAACTACAATATCAATGACGTACGTCTTATAAACTGTCTAGAGGAAGCTATATTCTTACACGATTTTAAAATTATCAACTTCGGCAACATTAGAATAGCCCACATGAAAACATTAAGTAGCCAGAGCTGCATTGACAACGTTTTATCAAACGACAATAGCATTGAATTTAAAGGTAACGTAGAATTAGGTTTGTCAGATCACCTGGGCCAGGTCGTATCTGTACCATATGCGGAAAAGGCTACGAATCATAAACACATTAAAAAGATATTAGGAAGGACGTTCAGTGACAGGCAGGTTGATTTGTTTATGACTGGTATAAGTTCAGTAAACTGGGACAATCTACATACAGCCGACACTGTCAACGAGACGTTTAAAAGGTTCATGCACCTATTTATGAATGAGTTCAATAAGGCATTCCCCTACAAAGTGATGAGAATTCAGAAAATAAGCAAGAATAGGATAACTAACGAATGGTACACAGAGGAGCTCAAATTACTTGCCAACAACGTAATTGATTTGGAGTGCAAATTTCACAGATCAGGAAACCTAAAAGACAAACTGGGCTACGAAAAGGCTAAACGGACGTACAAACGGGAAATAAAACACTCAAAAACACTTCATAATGAAAATAGAATCCGACAGTCCAAAAACAAGTCTAAAACAGAATGGAACATCATAGACTCATGCAAAACAAACACAGAGCAGTCCCGCGATAATATTAAGATACGCCACGAGAGCAAGTTAATCGAGTCTGAAACAGAGGTTGCGAATGCTCTTAACAATTACTTTAGCAATATAGTACCAGAATTACTCCAAAGTAGAGGTAAATTAAACAGGCCTCAAAATAATCACGGTCAAATAATTACAAGAATTATAGAGAACAATATATTTTTAGCCCCAGTCTCCAGAAAAGAAATTCATGAAATAGCAGACAAGGCACTTAACAAATTTTCGGCTGGACACGATGAAATACCTGCAAGGATTATAAAAAAGGTTATTCCATTCATAGCAGAACCATTAACCGCGATAATAAACGCTTCGTTCGAGCAAGGTACATTTCCGGACACACTGAAAAAAGCAATAATTAGGCCAATATTCAAAAAGGGTGACAGGCAAAGTGTATGTAATTACCGCCCAATAACCATTTTATCCTCATTTTCTAAAATATTTGAGCTAACGATGTGTAATAGAATTATAAACTTTGCCACAAAATATGATATTCTGAAAGATGCACAACACGGCTTCAGGAAAGGTCGGTCAACGACATCTGCTGTAGGTAGCTTCGTAAGTAAAACCATACGAGCTTTAGAAAACAAACAAGCAGCAATCGGGGTATTTTACGACTTCTCCAAAGCGTTTGACACCATAAATCATAAACTGCTATTAGAAAAATTAAAACAAATGGGGATATCGGGAAACGCAAATAAATGGATCGAATCATTTCTCAAGGATAGGAAACAAATCGTAAAAATAAATGGGGTGAATGGGACAAGCGTCTCACAGGAAACAACAACCAATGTAGGAATGCCGCAAGGCGCAACCTTATCGCCTCTATTATTTATATTATTCACAAACGATATTACCAATTGCGTTGATAAAGGCAGTTTAACCCTCTACGCCGACGACACGTCACACCTTGTTTGCGGAAAAGACCAAACTACCGCTGATATTAGTTTGAGGTCAGAGATAAAGAGTATTGAAAAATGGTGCTTAAACAACGACCTAATAATAAATACGTCCAAAACAATATTAATGGAGTTTAACTATAAGAATACTGACTACGCCAATACTGCCAATACTGACTATGCCCTAATCTCAATAGATGGAGCCGCTATCAAAAAGCTACAAACAACAAATTTTTTAGGTATAACGGTGGACAACAACCTTGACTGGAAGAGCCACATCTCTCAAACATGTCTAAAAGTCTCAACAGGCTGCTATTTAATTAAGAGAATAATGCAGACCTGTAACCTGGAAACAGCAAAGCTCGTTTACTTTGCCTACATAGAATCACGATTAAGATATGGAATTGAACTGTGGGGTCAATCACCTTCTGCAAAAAGGCTATTTATCCTTCAAAAGCGGGCCCTAAGAATACTAGGAAAAGCTAGTAAAGATTCGTGTGCCAAAGTATTTTATAAAGATTCTTGCTCAACACTTTTTGAACAATACTGCATTTTAACTTTACCTAGCCTGTATATTTATCAAACTATTATGTATGCTTTAAACAATAATCAACTCTGTACTAACTCAGAGGTTCATAATCACCATACCAGGTCCCGGAAAGAATTTTATCTAAAAAAGAACAACTTTAAAAAATCTGACAAATGCCCAATGTATGCTGGTGCAGTTTTATTTAATAATCTTCCGGACTACATTAAAAACAAAACAGGCTACAATTTTAAATCTGAATTAAAGCAGTATCTTTTAGAAAAATGTTTCTATAAAATAGATGACTACCTATCTTTATAGGGTATAGTTTTAAGAAATTGACTGTCTTTTTATCATGTATTATGATCTATTGACAATAAACGTATATTATTATTATTATTATTATTATTATTATTATTATTATTATTATATGGTAACGTAAAATGTGAAATATTATAAGTAGCTCAAAGGTACGCCGATAGCAAATATAATAGGCGAGGTAATTACAAACTAGAGAGCAGTTTAGCTGACAAAATATTTGCTACATTATTCTGTGCTTATTTTCAGATTTAGTGAGGAAGGATGGAAAGCGATATCGCGATACTTATTAGCGCCAATTTGCCATTCATTCAAACATGGCAAACAGCCACTGTTTAATAATACACGTTATACCAACTGAATCCGCGGTAGGTAGGTAGGTAGGTGAGTACACCTGTTTCTTCCACTCTTTAAAAACGTTCTGAGGAAATCCAAGCCGAGGCCCGAGGAAGTCCGAGGAATTCAAATATGTTCAACAACTTGGTTTACACTACGTGCTAGTTCAAGAGTGCATGCGTATCGTGCTTAGATGGTATAGAATTGCGGTCTTTGTAGTAGTAGTAATAGATCTTTATTTTAGCTGTAGAGCTATTTTTAGCATACACATTTACATACACAATAACATGTTACATACATTAAGATAACATACATTTAAGATAACATTTTAAATAATTGAATTTTAATAAAATAAAATAACATAGCAAACAACGTCATATTTCTTAAGTTGTATGTTGTATGTCTAATGGCCTACCTATCCCAGAACCCTGCGTTTAGTTCGCCAAGAGGATCGGATCTCCACGCCTTATTTTTAATTATTTTTATGGTGCAATGCCTGAAATGGCGGATTTTAGTGGCTTCTTTACATTCATTAGAAAGCCTGTTGTACAACTTTAAACCTTTTGAAAAAATGGTATTATTTCCATTTTTGTCATTGCATGGCAAGGACACACGAGTTCTCAAGGTTGTTTAGTAATCTCATGTCATGGCATCTTCGCAGAAAGAAACTACAGAATGCCCCCCAGGGCCCCAGTAACCTAACCATGGTGATTAGTGATTACCCCTGAAAACTGCAAATGCCCGTCTGTGATTGGCTGTCCGTCATTTTACCCCTGGGGTTAAAGGTCTACCCAAAATTGACACAACGCACAAACACAAGCGCATGCACAGTGCACAGTGCACAGTGCACAGTGCACACAATTGGCTTGGAGATCGCTTCACATAGGCCTCCTCGAGCTTTTTAGGTTGTGTTGATATGATTATTTTTTCAGTCTTTTTGTGACCATTTTTAAGTTTATTCGTCCTTATGGACGAATTACAAAGAAATTTATTAGTACTAAAAAATATCAACAACAAACACAACCTCAAAACTCCCAATAGTTTCCTCGCACTGACATCCCGCTCCGATCAGATCAGCTGCTCTGTGTCCGCCATGTTTTCAATACTGCTCTGTGATTGGTCCGACACTTAAGCCCAGTACTCAAGGAGATGGAATATTCGAACTTCCTTATGCACTGTGTTTCGACGTTATGTGACTGTGTACGGCTTGTGTCATGTTGTGTGCAGTTACATGTGTTTCCCTATGTTTTAACTTCCTTGTGCACTGTACATGTGTTTGTGCTTGTGCGTTGTGTCAACTCAATTGTGGGTAGAGTGAGAACTAGATCTCATGTTGGTAATGACATGGAGTATAGATAATATAGTATATCGGTGTACATATATTATTATTATATAAAAAGGTTTTCATCAACAATGGTTTGCTGCTACTTTACAGTTACACCATGGATGGGGTGGGCTTCACTTTTTGTCCAGCGTTCGCATTTAGCTTGGAGGTGTTTTTGCTGGCGTAAAAGTTGAAATAATTCAGGGAAAACAGTGTAGAAGAGATCAAAGAGATTAAAGATATTTCGCTCATTATTTTTTTTACGAAATCACAATGGGTTTTGCAAGATACATGTCTACCAAGACCAACCCTATACACCATAGAATTGCAACATCTCACGACACTATAATATATACGCACAGGTTTTTAGAACTAATTTCTTGTTAGATTTAGAGTGTTATAATTGAGGTAGAGATTCGAATGCTGCAGCGGAACGGGAAATGTTCGATTATAATATCCCTCAACACTCAGCAGAAGTCAGAAGTCAGCGCAGTCTCGAAAAGGGGTCTAGGACCGAAAGGGCAAAACATGCATCGAGGTAGTTAACGTAACATACTTGAGTCTCCTCCACTCCACTCCACTCGCCGAACAAGAATTGAATGCAGTCAAATATTTGCTTTCGTTCTCGCGGAGAGGATTTCGAAGATAGCTATCTGGGCTCTGACACGGTAAAAGTTCGCCGCGAAATATGGCAATAACTTCTATATCGTCCCCTTACATTATATCGATCTTGGTAAACTTTCTTACAGCCATTAAAACCAAACATTCGCTCTTCGACTGTGCCTCTCTGAGACGGATACGCAATTGCATTGTAACTTCGTTGTGTAGATATGAATGAGATGTATATATAAGTTGATAATTCAAGTCGTATAATTCTGATTAGTAATATAGAAACTTTGTCATAGGCACACACTTTGCTCTCTCGTATTCGAATTTCACGGGGACAAATCTCGCTCGCTCGGAACTATGATTGAACATTTTACACTATATACGCCAAAGTTAAATTGATCCCGCAGAGCTAAAAGAAAAATGACACCGAGGATGTACTACGTACGCATGTCTAGGCAAAGTAAATCCACATATTATCTAGCTAGACTTTAATAATAGAAATCGCGAATCCTAATTAATCTGTGCCGTGCGTCTAGATGCGAGGCGAGGCGTGTCAAAGACGTGTCTAGATGTCAAAGTGACGTCGTCGGGACGACCTTATGACCCAATTGTGAACGGTAACACGCAAATCGTATATTTAATTTCTGTTAAACGTTATTGTTAAACACTAATCACTAATCCTTAAACCTTATAACCAATTGTGAACCATGCCTTTTTTCTCGTCGATAACACAATAGCTGCCGAAGTTGGTATAGGAAAGTGTTGAAAAGAGTCAAGGTAGCCCGTTATGACCAAGTATGACCCGGTATGACCCGGTATGACCCTGTATGGCCCGGTATGACCCTGTATGGCCCGGTGTGACCGTTGTGGATAAGCCCTTCCGGTGGACGTGGGATGCCGTGCTTTGATGGGTCTGTCATGGACCGAGCATGCGAGCATCTTCTACTAGTTTCAAGTAATTTCAAGCATCCCGCACTTCTTGAATTATTACCCATTGTGTTATAGGTATACTATACAAGGCACATTATAGATCGCTTCCTATGCCTTCTCTTTGTGAAAAGTGCGTGTTCACAGTGGGACTGTATTGAATGTTTACATTGCTTTTGCTGTAGCTCTTTGCTACAGTTGCTACTACCAATAACTCGATCCAGAGATAAAAGAGGCTATTAGAATTCAAACTTGAAAGGGAATTGATATGCATTGGGGAAGAAAGTGGAAGCTTACGTTGTCTAAATGCCCAGATAGCGATTGGAATTTGTTCCGAATAAAGTTATCCAGAGGATTTCTTCAGGGAATGCACTTTTCCTTTACCTGGATAATAAACATGTAATATCGACTTATCGATTGGGTAACCATCGGCAAAATCTTACACGCGTTATATGCTATATTATAATAACCCTAAACCACACAGTGTATCTGTGTGTGTGCGTGTGAGTGCTCAAAGCATACCTGAAAGCTGAGAGCAATCATCCGACTCTTGGCATCATTGCTTTGAGTGTCTCAAAAGAGACCCTATCTTAAATTACGATAAGATAGCCCTTTCATTGCCAACCTTGCAACTGAAAACTATATTAAGAACATGATTAAAATATTGAAATTAATGATATAATATTATTATACAGTGTTTTATAATAAATATGACACAATATTTGTCAGGATTTTGTTTAGCTTTTGTCCATAATAAGACTGATAACGAGTTTTACTTCATAATAATTATTTTGAAGGGTTAGTAATACTGAATGTAGCCATTTCAGGGAGCAAACATAACAACAGTGGTCTGTTCGTTTTCAGCTAGGCTGTGGAGTGGTCACTAGGGCCCTCCACATTTTGGAATATTTTGTTAATTAATCATATTTGCTACAATGAGTTCTTCAAAGTTAAGAAAAAAGGGAGTCTCTTTACAGAGTCAATTCCAAGAAGCGATTTATTTAATGTACATGCATTTTGTTCGAGAAAAGGAATCCGGCCACATGTTGGGGGACATAAACAATCCCAGTGAACGGATTGAAAATATCCTCAAAGTAAGTACATTAGTACACAAACACTTGATATTGGTAAACAGAATGTTTTCTATACATAATTTTGTACATTAAATCATGTTTCGCAAAAGTTTATTGGTTCTTGTTACATGCTTCTGATTCCACAAGTGGATTCATAACCTCACTCTCATAACCTCTTTTCTCTGTACTTGCACACAGGTTGGCGCCAAACGCGTAAGAAAATGTGTCCAGAGGGGCAAGCTCAACACAACATTCATCACCCCCAACAAAAAACGTCTGAGAATGCGCCCGTTTTCGAAAGTTGACACTTTTTCGGAAGAAGTTATCAATCGAATAATTTACAAGAAACACCACGAAGGTAAAGAAAAGTGTTTTGTCATAATGTTGTTCACTAAATGAATTAAAATTTATTTTAAATCTTGCGATATTATATTTTTTCAGCGTCAAGGGTAACCCTCAAGACACTCCATGAAGAAGCCGTCCTTTCCGGGGAGTTTGGGGGAGGCGTTTCTTCTTTCCGTAAAGTAATTCGAGATATGGGTTATAAATGGAAGAAAGCCGATGCGAGATTGCTACTGATGGAAAAGCCGGGAATTGCGAACAAGCGCTTCGCTTTCCTGACGGCTTATATGGATAGCAAAAATGCAAGTAACCCGCTAACCCCTGTGTTCTTAGATGAGAGTGGATTTTTTTGCATGGTACCCAAGTGAAGACGTGGACCAAATCCCTCCCTGAAGCTATTCCGCAACCAAAAGGAGCTGGGGAGGGAAAGAGGTTCATTGTTCTCCATGCGGGTACCCAGTATGGATATGTACCTGGCTGTAGTCTTCTCTTTTCCACCAGGAATCCAAAGACGGACTACCATGGGGACATGGATGCAGAAAATTTCACGAAATGGGTTAAGACACAGCTTCTGCCTGGACTTGAAGAAATCAAAGAGAAAGGCCCTTTCTTGGTCATTATGGATAATGCCTCCTACCACAGTCGGCAAGTGGATAAGCAGCCGACTACCTCGTGGAAAAAGCAAGAGTTGCAGGTATGTAGAATCCCTCCTGTCACACCCAGTAATAGCTACCTACATTTTAATGATGCCAACATTTATTAAACAATAATTTGGTCTGCATATTCAGGAGTGGCTGGTTAATCACCAAGTGGACATTTCTGCTGCCAAAACCAAAAAGGACCTGATGGTATTGTCGAACAGGTTAAAAAGAGCCAAGACGTAAGTATTTTAATGCACGAGGATTTTAAAACAACTTTAAAACCATGTGCATACCAAAAATTGTTTTTATTCCTTATATTGAAGGTACGAGATCGACACACTGCTCGAACAGAACGGCCATAGGGTGCTACGTTTGCCGCCCTATCATTGCCAATATAATGCCATCGAACTTGTATGGGCAAATGCCAAATCTGAGTACAATAGCAATATCAAGGACAAGACATCTACACCGACGCCAACACCTATGACGTCAAAACTCGAGCTGTGTGGGCTGATGCTCTTGCGAAGGTGACTGCGGCAGACTGGGCAGCAAACGTTCGCCATGTGGAGAAAGAGATTTTGAAAGATTGGCAAAATGATGTTTGCGTTGAAAGAGATCCTCATCCCCCTGTTTTCATCAGAATTGAAAAAGGTATGCTAGTGGTTCCAACTATTTTGGATATTAATCATGCTATTGAGTGATGTCAACCTATTTAGTGAACTCTTTTTGTTCCAATTCTTCTTTATAGGTGACCTCAGCGAAAGCGACGAGTCCAGCGATGCAGATGATGAGGATGATGCCGGCAAGGAAGAGGACGACGCGCCACTCGCTGTTCCTTTGGATGAATCCGTCGAAGAGTCCCTTTTCGTCGAAGACATCCGTTTCCTAGTCCCTGACGATAGCCGTGATACCTTCCTTGACTTTGTTTCGGGTGCATCTTCTTCGATGCTCCATTCATCTACTGTTTCACCTTCTTTTTTCCAAGTTCCTTCATCAACTCCAAAGAGGAGAAAGAATTGAATTTCTTTCCCTTTTCCTTCCTTTCTTCCTGTACTATTTTTCAATTTTAATCAGTTTCAGAGCTTGGAGACAAAAATCCAAAGATGCCACTGGTAGTCTAGTCAATTTTTGTCTTCATTAATGAAATCTGATAGATTCTCCAACTGTTTTATTTCTCTTTGTCTTTTTTCTTAGGACATGTCTCGATAGCAGGTTTCGTGTGGACTTGCGTACTTGTTCACTCTGATCCGCTACGCAAAGTATACAAGTTCAAGTCTGCGGACTTGCGAACTCGTATACTTTGCGTAGCGGATCAGAGTGAACAAGTACGCAAGTTCACACGGAACTTCCTATTCAGATACGTCCTTTTTTATTTAAATTTCTCAAGTTAATACCCTTACATTCAATTTTATTCCCTTTTTAGGTGAATATAAGTATGCAGGGTCTCAGTGCATCATTTTGTAATTGAAAAATGCGTGTATATTAATCTGTTTTGGGATACAACATCGGTCCTAATTAAATATTTATTTTAGGATATGGCCACCACCACCCCGCTGGCTGTAAACCGATGCAATACTTTCCACAGAGGATCTACTTATTAACCTCAGTAAGTACTTGTTGTAATGAACAATATTTCTCAACAGCTGTACCATCCAGTTTTTATCTAAAATATTAATTCTTTCAAGCATCGAGCAAGAAACTTACAGCAGCGAGAAAAAAGAAATCTCGGTTTCAAGTTTATCGTTGTTCCTTGCACATTATGTTTAATACTCTACATTCAACCATCCTAAAACATAATTAGTTTATAGAATTTCTTACTTGAAATCAAAATATTATATTTTGTTCCTTTAAATTGTTCCTTTGCAATTTCATGTGATACTTCTTGTGAATTGCTATTATTGCATATTTTGTAATAAATTATTCTATCCACTATTTCCTTGTACTTTGCTATTACTTGAGGTTAAATAAACAAAAATCTTTTCCAACTTGGTTTTTTATTTATTTGATTGATTTTATCTATTTGTATTCAGATCTGTTTTTTCTTGATTTAAATAAATACCGCAAAATATCAACTTTGTATTTCATCCTCGCTCTAGTTTGAAAGCCCGCCATTTAGTTTAGCTGAAATTGTCACTCAGAGGTTGGCATTACCGTTGACATCATTCCAAGGTCGAGTCAAAAAGTGCTATCTTAGCCTACCGCGACTATACTGCAACTGAAAACGTGGTACCGGTTTGTCTTGGCACGCGCACTAACAGGCTGCTGGCTAATCACCAGCTGTGTATCGTGGCTCACTGCACAGCGCATGCGTGACTTCAACGTGCTCTATCTCTGCCACCTAGATATTTCAGAGTTTACCTTTGCTTTTGGAAACAATAACAATCGACGGGCAATCGACGGGCTCGTGTGGCTGGCGCAGTAGACAGTTCCTGCACGAGTCGTCGTACTCCAGTGCGTCTCAGCATTCATCTGTCAGCGCCTCGGGGCAATCGGGGCATTGGGGCTTGGGCGCATGGGGCATGGGAGCTTGGAGCAATCTGAGACTCCATGGCAGTCGCGAACATGACGTCATGGACATCCAGAGTATCTGATTGGTCCAGAGTCAATTTTCATCACATCGTGTCACTGACATTGCTAGCTGTATAAACCCAGCTTGATTCAATTTCCAACCAAAGCTAAAGCGCTCTTTGTTCTAGATTATAACGCGAATTTCCTCTCCCATGTATAACGAAATTTTTAACTCTCGGAAGCGGAAAGTCCATGTTTTCGAACATTTACTTTGCTTGCTTGCTTGCTTGAATTTTGCAAAATGTCCCCGGGAAAGTCGTGTGCCCTCTGATGTCTCATTAGATTTAAATGGATACGAGTAAATAGAGACCAATACATAATTTGTACCTGTTTACGTTGGTTAGGTATGGGTTCCTAGAAAGGGTTTATTTGGCAGAGAGCGGCCATGCTTGCACCGTTTTGGACGCCATTAATTGTCCAAATGAAATGAATTCATGTTTCATGGCGATTAAACATTGCGAATAATGAAAATCATTATCATAACTTCAATTTTGACCTTTTAGCCTATATTTGGCCCAAATTAGTCTATAGTTCCCGGTGACAGCTAGGAGTTTGGACAAAAAATGGCATCTACGCGATTCATTGGCCGCTCTTATCCCATCAAAAAAGCTGATGCATTCAAGATAATAATCGAGATTTCAGCCCGCTCTTGGCGACTGCATCGAGGCGAAAATAGCGCAGGCATTTGCTGAACAATTGCTGCTGTCAATCACCGAAACAAAGGGCGGATCCTTTTAAACGGCAATGTGTCCCAGAGGTCGAAAATTCGTGTCATGTTGTTGCTTATGGGGAATCTTACATTTCAGGGGACCTACAGCTACAGACGGGCTGAAAAACGTCAATATCTATACCATTTATAATCTTATTTAAATTACAACAGCTCGTAATTGGCTAGTACATTTTATTATTATGCACACAAATTAGCCTCCCAAAAATGTTGCCCATTCCGGGATTTTAACCCGGGTCCCCAACTTTCGCGGCTGGGTTCAAATCCCGGAATGGACAACATTTTTGGGAGGTTAATTTGTGTACATAATAATAAAATTCTACCATTTTTGCAGCTAGCCCTTGTGGAGCCGGATTTTCTTCTCTTGCCTCTCATCATTCCTAAACTCCATTTCACGTGAAGAAGGAGAGTGGTTTTGCATATTCTATGAGGACCCACTGCAGCTAGACAAGAGATATGAGTTCAAAAACTTACAAGCCATGTCTTGAGCCGGACAACAAGCTCTATGGGCAGTTTTGAAACTCTGAGCTCGCTGCAGTATTGGTCCCCGAGGAAGATTCAAATCAACTCTTCTTCTTAACGTGAAATGGAGTATATACTAACATGCCTATGTCGATTGAAACAGTTTGGTTCCTAATAATATAGGCCGTTATAAGTCGTCATAAAGAGAAGATTTTATGGTGAAATTGGGAGCCGAAATGCGAATGAGTTGGTTCTAGACCCGCATAAGACTCTTGGGAAACTTGGGAAAACTGCGATGTGCCAAGATTGTAAGTATTATTTGACCAGTGGCGTGCTGAGGCCTTCGGCCAAGTGGCGCGAGTATGGTCCACAGACACCCACCCACCCCAGGGAACTGTCAACGGGGGGGGGGGGGGGGGGGTGTTAGTTACAAAAATGTTAATTTTTTCGTGTTTTTGAGAAAATTTTTTTCGAATTTTGTGTCTTTGGACAAGACCGTACAGTAAAGTGCCAGTAGCCAGTTTTATTTTAGCGCCCATATCGAAACAGTGCAGTGCTTACCAGTTGTGCTTGTTAAACTGGTTAGGGTATACTGATTCAACTTTGAAATGTTGGCCCAATCTCAGCCAACACCTGTTCTCAGCTCTTTTGAATTTTGGTATGGTTGTAAGTGCCAATTTTGGTGTCTCCATGTGTTTTGGAGGTGTACCCCAGCCACCAAGCAACCAAATTGACAGAGGGTTGCTTACCAGAAATGTTTAAAGAGAAGATGAACTTGGTTCAAACTCAAAGTATAGAGATGCGAGAAAAAGCCCGAAAGCCCGGCTCGGGCCTAACTTTAAAAAAAGTTTCTGGCCCGGCCCGAGAATGTTCGATTTCGAGCCAACCGGGCCCGACTTTCGGGCTTTCAGGAGTTATCGGGCTTTCTCAGGCTTTGCGAATTTTTCTGGCTGTTGGTAAAATTTGAGATTTTAAAACTTATCGGCATCAAAATTAACTGTTGACAATACGATCATACGGAAAATACTTAATGAACCACTATAGGACAGTGCTGAACTCTGAACACTCTGAACTCTGCACCTTATCTCATTTTCAAGGTTTAGAAGAAGAGCCTATCCCCTCCTGCCTCATGAATCCCATTGGTGGTAGGTACCTGTTCAAACCTCATACACGCTTATTTATTGAATCGATCAATGCCCATATTGTGATAATATCATGATATGACAGTATTTGAAGATATCAAATGACGATATTTTATCTGGCTGATCAAATTTATGTTCATCAGGATTTTGGACAAAAAGTATGCGTTGAGTTAACTAGAGTTGTTGAAACTTTCCTTTCGATGACTCTTTCCACCTTTTTCGAGCTATTTTACGTAATCCACGCTTTTTCTGGCAGTTTTGAGCCCTTACGAGCTTTCGGGCTTTTTCAGGCTTTTTCGGTCTTTCGCGGGCTTTTTCGGGCACTTTCGGGCTTTCGGGCTTTTAGGGCTATCGTGCTCTTTCGGGCTTTCGGGATTTTTCGGTCTTTTTCGGGCCCGTCGGGCCGACTCAACTTTCCGGGAAAAGTTGGGCCGGTTCGGCCCTCAAAAAAAATCTAGCCTCTCGGGCAGGGCCGGGTTCGACCCAGACTTTTCGGGACCGGGCCGGGCCGGGCTGATGAAAATTTAAAAAATCGCATATCTGTTCAAAGGTGCTTAAAGTCACAGAAATAAGGGCCTAGTGAATTAATCAACAGAGTTTGCTAAATGTATATCGCCAAATTTACACGCTCATGATCCACAGCATGATGTCAGTCTCAACTAGCATTCTGTAAATCTATACCCCTATTGCTATCCTTATCGCTATCCCTTGTAAGTAGCTGCATAAGGGCAATAGATTCTGGCTATCATCTTACCCTCCAACACCTGCAAGCTCCTGGGTCCCCTTCTGGGTACCCAGCATCTTACTGACCACCCACCCACCCACCCCCATTTGCGGTGGCGCGGCTCGCGCCACCTTATACATTGTCGGCACGCCACTGATTATTACCTCGTGCGTACAGCGAAATACGCCCCCCCCCCCTTCCCATATCGCTTGATTTCAAACACGCAGTTGCCAAAATAAATGGTGCACGCGCTTTGCTGCATTCTATTTAATGCAAGCGAAGTACGCATTACACGCACGCATGCGTAATAATCCTTCCTTGTCCAGCAGCTGTTGTCGCATTGCGAGAAAATAAGTAGCACACGAAAGAGTCGATCTGAGTTCATCAAAAGTTCACTTTTCATCGAAAGCGCGAGGAACGCGGCTGCAGCGACCGCCGTTTCTTTCCTCTTGCTTCGAGTTGTTGGGGGCGCTGCAGGCTGCTTTCGTCGACGCCTGCATTGAATATACCACAACTGTAACAGAGAGAGCTGTCGTCAGTGACCCAAGCCTCATTAAAGGCCCGACTGACACTGTGCCTGGCCTGCCCTGTCTTGTATGCCCAACACTAATCCATTGGTCGGTTCTGTCGCCGGCCCGACTGAATTGTAACCCCAGCGTCACACAACGCAACGCAACGCGCTTTTTATGCTGCTTGGTTTCCTATAATATAGGGGTAGGAAGGTGGTTCATTGAGATGCGAGCGGGAAAACAGCCCCAATTGTTTCCACTTTCACCGCCCTCACCCGCGTACGAATGGGGGTGGGTGGGTGTATGGGTGAGTGGGTAAAGTGCGCGAGTATCAGGCAATCACTTCGAAACGTTTCAAGCCCGTCAAATTACTCTCGTTACACAAAATGTTTGCTTTGAAAATGAAGCAGAGATTATAAAAGAACATCTTGAGCTTTTTCATCGTTTGCGTTCAGTGAAGAGCGCGTTAAGCGACCGAGCGGAGCGACATCTTCAGTTTCGCAGCACCCCACAAATATAGGCATGTGAGTCGTGTTATTTTGTTCGTTTGTTTGTTTGTTTGGTTGTAGTCGTGTTATTCACGGTTGCAAGCCAACGCGTGTTCCGCTTTTAATGAAATTTGCAGAGACTTTCGCAGGTTCCACGAGGCCCCTATACTGTTCAGCAAAATCGATCAAATAGTTTTTAATCCAATAGAAATTCACGAAATTTTTTATAATTTTCGAAAATTTGTCCGCACTTCTCATCCGAAAGAACTGAATACTGAAATAAAAACATTTCAGACGTTTATACTTTGTATTCTTGTGTAGACAATTTTCTTTCAAAATCACCTTTTTCAGCATTTTTTTCATATAAATTTTAGCCGATTTTCATCCTAAATTCAAGAAAAACTGATTTGAGTCGAATATGATATTGTTATTTCACATAGTGTGCCCTTTTGTTAACGAGGTTCCACCTTCTTACCATATACTGTTACTTTTAACTGACTGTTAATATCATTGTGTATTCTCTTATTATTTCGACTGAGTTCGATTAATTACCATTATTGCATTTATTCATAACATGTTTTTCTTGTTAATAAGATTATTTACTATCATATCATACCTTTAATTAGTTTAAGTCTGTACATTCCACTGTGTCGCACAGAATTAGGAATTTTTCAGACTCAAATAATAAATAAATATATAAATAAATAAATGCTACACATTAAGGCTGCACTCCTTTTCAACTCTACTATAAAAGTGCGCTAACTGCACAGAAAATAAACAGCAGGAAAGAGGAGTTTTCAATTACGTATTTATATTTCCTGTAGAGGCGGTACGCTGCAGTGCGTATAGCACATGACATGCCTTTTATGTGGTAAAGTCCTCGCCCGTGTTTGATGTGTTAGTGGCTTATCCGCACGCATCCGTACCTCGTTCGCGGATAGAGAATCGAGGAGGCAGCTCGCTTTGGGATGGAACTTGGAGCCCATTGAAAACACCCAATATCCGATAGCAGGCGGTCGGGCCTCCCCGTCACTCGGCCCCGGGGTGGCAGGAGGCTCAACGACTCCCTGTCTGAAAGGGCGACGCCAACTAGCAGAGAGATTGGTATAACAAGCCATCTCCGATTCGACGACAGCTCTAAACCAACTTTTAAACCACCATGGTCACCACCGTCGTCGTCGTCGTCGTCGTCGTCGTCGTCGTCGTCGTCGTCGTCGTCGTCGTCGTCGTCGTCGTCGTCGTCGTCGTCGCGTTTGTGTGCAGCTCGCGGGCGCCCGTCAGCCGTCAACAATCGCGACTCATCCGAACCGAAGCGTCCAATTACCGACCACCACATCTCTTGGTGTCGACGCAACACACAACACGCGACACGCGACACGCGAAACGCAAACGCAACGCGGCGCGCGAATTGGGAAGCAGCGAACTCCTCGCTTCGGCGCATGTCCCCGCTGCTGCGAGGACCGTGTTCGTGCCTTGCTCGCAGCTCGTGTACACGTCGTGTGAAGCAGCGAACTGCTCGCTTCGGCGCATGTCCCCGCTGCTGCGAGGACCGTGTTCGTGCCTTGCTCGCAGCTCGTGTACACGTCGTGTGAAGCAGCGAACTGCTCGCTTAGGCGCATGTCCCCGCTGCTGCGAGGACTGTGTTCGTGCCTTGCTCGCAGCTCGTGTGCACGTCGTGTGAAGCAGCGAACTGCTCGCTTCGGCGGAAAGTAAACGGGTTGCGTTTTATCGACGTGAGTTTTTCGAACGAGTGGGCTTTATTTCCAACCTGTTTTTTAGCCAAGAGATTACGTTATTCCAATCGTATTCTTTTTATCCTTATTTGCTATTTTAAAGAGTCGGCCACGTTTATATAACATTTAAAGCGAGGTTGAGTGGAAAATATGTAGGGAGGTACATTATGCTATACGTGGAAAAACTGCTTTTGATTCTGGTGGTCATTAACTGCTTCGCGCATTTGATAACAAAAGCTCATCTGGTGTTATATTCCCCTCGTGATCACTGCTAATAGGCAACGTGCATGTCTATAGCCTAGGTAGATATCCCTGTTTAGCAAACTGAGCCTCAACTCGTGGATGAACGTACTGGAACATCTCTGCAATGCAAATTTGGCATGCAGTCTATAGGTTAACAAACGGCGGTTTGCCAGCAGCTTTGGACTTTTCCTGGGGGATAAAGTATAGCTTTTTTAAAAACTATTTCAAACTGGGACTTGAATGCTAAATAAAAGTCTTAGTGGTTTCCAAATAAACCGTCTCTTTCAAAACTAGTGCTGAAGATAGGACATAATAGACTCTAAGAAACTAAAATAATAGACTCTCATAATAGAGTCTAAGAAATTTTATTAAGTATCGTTTTTTTTTTTAATTCACCACTTTCCTCAGCCTTCTAGCAGCGTTTGAGCCACTGCAAGAGAAATGGGAAGCGATTCCATCCGGAAAGCCAGCTGGCAGTGTGAACGGAGATAACAGTCTGAAGGCAGTCGTTCAACTCGTCTAAAAGGTTGACAAGGTATGGCACTCCGGTGGACGAGTTTGCGTTCGTCTCGCGCATGACGCAAGCTGAAGAGCAGAACGTGCGGCCGGCCGCCCGGCGAATGCTAAGAGATTGCCGGGTGCCGGGATCATGACGTTTACTATCATACACTATGTAAGATTCTTTCACAGAAAAGTTTGAAAACAACACCAGTATAGTTATGAAAAATGTCTGGGGACTAGGAATCCGAGGGTTAACGGTAGAACCCCAGAGAAGTCCACCCTTTTCCACCCTTTCCCGGCTTTCCCGGAGCGTTTTCCTCGAGCGAGACACCATAATCGCGCTCCCGCTACCGAACCCTATATATTACTACTCAGAGGATGTCACATGAAAGACACTAACTAAAATAAGGACGGTGTTAATACGAACAACAATGAATCCAGAGCCACGATGTAGATGAATATTCAGCACCATCGCTTGTGTGCACAATATTTTCGGTAAATTTCGCACATTTGTGTAATATAATTTCCTGTCGCGAAATCGGCGAATTATACTTTCTGTACGAGAGGACGCGTAACGTTCGGTGTTGCCGCGTTCGTACACATATCACTAGACCTAGTACTGTTTGATGTTGGTCTGTACACCGGTACGCTTTTTTTTAAAGCGAGTATATTTTGACAATTTGTAACGTGTTGTTAGCCTAAAAACTTGAAAATTTTCACAGAATTTTACAATACGTACCATAAAATTGGTGATGCAATAGCCAATCTGAAACGGCAACACAGGCGACGTTCCTAGCGGTATAAAAGGTCCTTAGATCCCCTAGCGGCAGTGAGGTGAACTTTTAGCAGTTGCCGCTAGGCAACAAGATGTACGGACCTTGTCGGTTTAGAGTGCTTTGCGCCATCTATGGTCACTTCTGAAAACACGTACACGCAAAGCAACGCGATTTGACAGTTCAAATCAGGTGCCAAGTATAGATTACAGAGCAGGAGCGTGCAGTCCATGGAATCAAGGGAATCATTGATTCCCTTTGATTTCATATTGAAATAAAGACATTATCCTTCCAAACGTAATCTTTCTTTAGTGCTTCACAAATGAAGTATTACGTAATTATTCGGTGTTATTCAACAATTCATTTTGTGCTCAAGTTTCTTCAATATCAAACTCCGCGCAAAGACATTGCAAGGCATTGGATTGCATTACGCGAACGCGTAAAAATCGCAACGCGGCGTGTCAGCACGGATCGAGCACCGTAGCGCCTCGCGAAGGGAAACACTCTTTGAAAGTGCATCCTCTGTCCATGCAGGCGGCCTGTGCTACAACGAGCCGTCCGCGCGTCATTAGTCGCTTGCTTGGCCCGACATGCAAATGCAAGAGAAAAAAGTGCATTCAAAACGCAGTGACGAGGATTTAATGACCAAAATATTGTTAATTTACACTCCCTTGAACAATTACATGTACAGTTTTTAACGATATTGGTCGAGGTGTAGCCATAAATCGCCTTTTATCATCAAGGGAAACACATTTCAAGAATGCTTCTCATGCGGTTGTCGACTCGGGAGACGGTCGGGACTTGGTCGGTGAGCCAACGACGTCCGATTGCCGCTGGCGCCCCGCACCATGCCGCCAGCCATGCCACTCCTCGAACGACGCTGCATATGTCTTTGCGCGGAGATTGAAGTAAAGTTTTAAACGGCTGATTGAAGCGGATTTCTTGCGGCTCCCTTGCTTTGAACGCGAAATTAAAAATCATTGCAGTGGGATTATTGAAGCTTAGATTCAGGTATTTCGCCAATGATATCTTTTCATTACGAAAATGACGTACCCCCCCCCCCCCCCTTATCAACGCCGATGAAGGTAATATGGTTGAATTTTTTCGCCTGATTGATTCCATGTGAGATTTTTCCACGGCACGCCACTGTTACAGAGATATAAGTCGGAAAATGTCGGAAAATGTCAGAAAATACCGGATAATAGCCGTAAGAGTGTAGAAATAGGTCGGGATAGGGCTTAACAAACTTTTATTGAAAAAAATCGTATAAATGAAGTGAATGCTACTTTTATGAGCTAAGGGGCGGTTTCTCGGGGGAGGCCGAGGAGGCCAGGCTTCCCTAACACTTTACAGACGTTATATTTATTTCCACCAATTGCTACTACGGCACGCAAGGTGGGCCGCCTGCCCTGCGTGGTGCGCGACTTTCAACTTTATGCACTCGGAACGGAGACCCTTGCTCGTTGCTTGCTATGCACGCAGAGCGAGTGCGGGAGAGCTTCAAGGCCACGATTCCTTGCAGTCCCGTCTAGAGTAGCATTCCAAGAAGACACAGCCCGCGATCACCAGCGTATTACTAAGAGTTTCACAAGCACCGCAAGGCATACAAGACGTCGTATTATCAAACTGTGATTTTGACAATTGCATTTTGAAAATTCTGTCTATGCGAGAAAGGTTGAGATGATACACACAATGAAATAATGACCAAAATCCTCGTGCATATGGCATCGCAGCCAGTCGCTTGCAGATAAATGCAGTTATTTTTTCTGTCTGGGGAGGTGGGAAGGGGGTCATCATAAGTGATCGGGCCTCCCCAATTTCTTTCATCACGAGCCGCCGCTGGAGCTTCATGTTAATTAAAGCTAAGCCTGCTAGCGGTAACCCAGTAAATATGTTTAGATGGACATAATCCACCCTTAAAACGTGTTGTTACGCTTAGGCACAACGGCCACCCCTTCCACCGTCTTCCTGGTCATAGGTCACAGCTCCATTGAGCTGTGACCTATGACCAGGAAGACGGTGTAGTTATTAGGAATAGGAAAATTCGTGATTTAAAAATCGCAATCAGTTGGCATGAGTACATTCATAGAGTATTAATCGGAAAACGTCGTAAAATGTAGTAGAGCTGGGTCGGGATAGAACTGAAAAATTATTGAAATTTTTCGTAATTAAACGCGAAAAGTTAATTTTACTTTGCCGGATTTTTAAAAAAAATTAAGGAAATAAAAACAAGTTTTATGAGCTTAATTAATGAGCGTAGCGAGCGAAGCTAAATCATCAATATCACTACTGCTAAAAAAAACACTTGTGTGTGTTTGTTTCTTTGTTTGAATGTATGTTTGCGCGCGCTCTAAGGACCAAACGCCTGCGTCGATTGCGATGAAATTTTCAGGGTGTCTACTTTTGTTCTCCCTGCGTTTTTCAAGAAAATCCTCAATACCCCTCCCCCTCAAAGCAGAAAAAAGAGCAATATTTGAAAATTCGGAAAGTTTGGAAACGTACGGAAATTTATTTACAAGTGCATATTTCTTCCCAACTTTCCCAATTGCGAATATTGCTCTTCGAAACCATCGAAACCACATCGAAATATCACGGCCGGCTGTTTACGACGTTCCGCATTCAACTTATCTCCTACAAACAGCTACGCTCTTCTTCAACGCGAACACTTTGGCAGCGTTTCCTAGTAACTCACAATTTACTACAGCTATTGCATATTGCAGCGCATTACCAGTCGTGTTATCATTTAAGTCAATGTTCATGGCACCACAGAGTAAGATGTGCTTGTCTTTAGTATCTACCCTTTATAATAATTCAACGATCTTTCCTAAAAATACATTCATATTCGAATTTGGTGGTCGCTAACACGCTATTAATACAACTTTCAAGGGAACTGTAAATTCAATAGCACATATTTATAATTCACCTTCTTCTGCTCTTTGGTTACTTTCATTTCTATTTACATACTTCAAGTTTGCATCTACATTTACATATATTGCTGAACCTCCACCTTTCGTGGCTTCTCTATACGGAACAAGAAAGCAGGCATCAAGTTTGTTATCCTTACAAAATCCTGAAGCGCCTTTGGTAGCCAGTGTTCAGTGATGCAAGAATATGAAATAGGTCCACCAAGTTCCATCTCAGGTTTATCTATTTTATTTGTTGACATTCTTACGTTTAAATGTAATAACGTTAAACGCTATCGTGACCTATCTTTGAGTTATTACCTCTTCCATTTTCCTTTCTCAATGTTACCGATTCTTCTGTATTATTATGTATTGTATCTTCACATTCTTCTGCCTTCTCTTCTTTCGTATCTTGCGTCCTGAGTTACTTCTCTCGCTGCTATGCTGTGTTATTCTCTTTTAAAAGTGCGTCGTCAATCTTTTCTACAATTGCTGCCCTAAAAGTTGTCTACCTTCACGATTCAGGTGTAAACCGTCTTTTTCTTGTTTGCTATGTGTAATCCTGGAATTCGGATCGTAAAATATTGCACCTAGTTCATCACACAACCACTTAACACCGTCTTTGAGCTTGTCTATGGTACCTTCGTATTTATCACTTCTATATGCCAACCCCCCAATTACCCATTTTGAGTTCGGCCACTTCTCCTTCACTGTGTCGATAAGTTCGTCGATTTCAGCCACTAGATGCACTTTTGATCTCCATTTTGTATTATTTGTGCCTGCATTGATAACGATAACTTCCGGCTTACTTTTGTTCTCAGTTATCAATCGCAGCTGATTTGCTTGTTCATTTACATGCATTCCTGGGTAGATACACTTCGACGTCACAACCGTCTCGTTTACACAGTTCCGCTGCTCCCCGAATCATCGAGTCACCTAACACCTTCACTTCACCCTGTCGGTATTTTAGTGCAGAAGACTCAACACTACTCTCTTCATTTACAATTTTTTTCACGATATAAGCTTTCTATCAAATTCGTCTCTGATCTCGATCTTCTCCTTGATCATATTTCTTACTTCTCCGTGTTCTCCCTCATCTCGTACTGCTTCGTACTGCTTCTACTGCTTCGTACTGCTTCTCCGACGCTTTTATTTCCCCTTCTCTCTTCACTGACATGCTTGGTGATCATCCGCGATACGTAAGGTTTAGACCAGACGTCGTGGTTTCTCTGTTCACCTGTGCGTCTGGCCTTACTATTCGATAACGGTGATTAAATTTCATGAACCATTTTTTGCACTGACATCTGGCCTTCCCTTTCTATTTCGTCATCAAATTGGTCCACGTCCCTCTCGATAAAGTTCACATCTTTCTTTATTACAATAATTACAATAAATGAACCGCTAACTATAATGCTCGCTTTTTAAAACTAAATGAATGGGTCAGCGAAATTGGATACACGAAAATGAAAGGAAAACCACTTACGGCTATGCCAAAAGAAAGGAAATCAAATATCAAAAAACCAAAATCCTTATTTTGGTAACAAAAACAATAGAAGTCCACATAGCCCAATCATAAGTACAACAAGAAAAACTGTACGCACTCACCTTTCTAACAACAAGACGTAAAAATGCATTGAAATGTAAGTTTACTGACCAACGAAGCCCAACAGTAACTACGAATACGCTTGCCACCCACTTACAAAACTAAGCTATAATTCTAGATTACTACATACAATTGCATACTTTCGAAAACTCTAACATGTCAACGAAACACATAAGTAACTTTAAATGAACTAACACCCTTCAGCCACTTCGTTGATTTTACAAGGCATACTGAATTCCCCACGCACAGAAACTTCATACTAATTTTAAATTGCTGCCCCCTCTACACACACAACCAATTATCTACACCACATTTCATCGAAGGAAACTACAGAAAACACCCCGATACACATCAAGTTTACTTCACACTTCCTTCAATTTAATCCATTACTTTCTTCCCAAATGTAAATGGAAATTTCACAATGCTTGACAATTCTATGCAATGTTACACTTTCTAACAATATTTGCGCATTTTAATTATTAACGAATCAGTAAAATCAACGAAGTCATGGCTGAAGGGTGTTAGTTCATTTAAAGTTACTTATGTGTTTCGTTGACATGTTAGAGTTTTCGAAAGTATGCAATTGAATGTAGTAATCTAGAATTATAGCAGAGTTTTGTAAGTGGGTGGCAAGCGTATTCGTAGTTACTGTTGGGCTTCGTTGGTCAGTAAACTTACATTTCAATGCATTTTTACGTCTTGTTGTTAGAAAGGTGGGTGCGTACAGTTTTTCTTGTTGTACTTATGATTGGGCTATGTGGACTTCTATTGTTTTTGTTACCAAAATAAGGATTTTGGTTTTTTGATATTTACAATGTTTTGCCACTAATAGTTTAGTAGTAGGACCCACCGAAGTTGAAGAAACATGATAGACAAAATACGACGTCCATGCTACGTAATATCAATCATACAAAAGTCACACTTAGGTATATCCTTGGATGCGTGTAGGAGTAGGATACGATATTAGTAAAATATGTTATTTTAGCCGGAATCTTTTAACAAATTCATTACAAAAACACCGTATAAAGTAAATAAATTGTGAACAAAATCTGCATCTAACAACAAGCCCGGTGATATTTTACGCCAGTCATCTTTATTTTCGAGCTAATTTTGTTCTCTTTTTCTCTATCTTTGATACGAATAGCCATTCGCGTACGTGAAAATATTTTAATTTCCTTATTTGTTGAAGATTTGGTTTAATCAGATCAGTCAAATTGGCAACAAATCCGGTAAATCAAGATTTCTTTGCAGGCGTCAGACCTTTTAAAACTATAAACAATGGTCTCCATTTTATTCACTTTACTAAAAAAACTTCGGGTCAAGCTGCAATTCAGCCTCCGTCTGAAATGGAATTGACCCTGATCGATTGCGATCAATCGTCCTGCAGATCGACATCGTTTCGTGTCCACATCGCTTGTTTGGGCTTTGGGGTCTTTATACGTAGGAACTGATCCTGAGGGCACCTTTCGCGACTGATTTTGGGAGTAAAGTAACAACATTGATTACGCAAATTACACTGAAATCAGGAAGAGTCCAATTGCTCGGTGCAAATTCTCGCGAAATTCTCGCGAAATTCTCGCAATTACACTTGTCTTCGCGACAAAAGTATAACTAACAACGCATTGCACACTTCGGGCTCTTGAATAGGAAGTCTTTAAAACTATATACATTTATTGCAGAACTGTTTTTGTCACTCTGTTTTTACATTGAAATTCCTCACATCTAACCATTTTGACTCATCAAATGCGCTTCAATATTAATATGAGTGCAGCTACATTGTCTTCGTATTGCTCTGCCATTCGCATATCGTTAGACTTCTTTGAACTATACCACGAAATGAGTTTATTAATATCCCTGAATATTATTATTTTGCCAAGTCTCGAATCAAGCAAAACGGAATCTGTACTACTGCCATTCTTACGAAGCATTCTTATTGAATCATGAGTTTGACACTAATGACACGCATAAGCACATGTGTAGCACCAGCTAATGCGAGCGATAGCCTCTCGTATGCTCAGTCAGCGCTCGGCTCGAGCTCTCCAGCTTACGTCACGCCGAGGCGGAGTGGAGGGGGTCCTATGAGCAATGGCATACCTTGTCGAGCCAACTATATGCCACTATACAAAAAAAATTTAAGTCCAAAAGAAGTCTCTGCTCCCAAAACAAAACTATAAATGTATTAAATACGGTCTTTCTGCTTAAAAAAGGGTTGAAATGTATTGCACTTGCTGTCGAAGTCCAGGGATTAAAATGGCGATGAGCCTTTTCAGGCGCAATTGATAACTGCTCCAGTTAGAGAAATGGTAAACTCAAATTAATCCTAGTGCAGGTACCCTCGGTACTGAACCGTGACTTCGTAGATTTTTTACGTATCTAGGTGAACCTTACAACATCAGTTTATCATAATGGGTAGGTAGGTACATCGTCATATTTACATAAACATGCATGCTCTCACTTACCATTAAATTTGGGAGAAGTATGCAAATTATATGTTATTATTAAATGTTATTATCAAATTATTAGTATGCAAATTGTATGTAAATTAGGTACTTCTCCCAAATTTAATGGCCATTTAGCTCAGCGGTTAGAGCACCAGCCGCGAAAGTTGGGGACCCGGGTTCAAATCCCGGAATGGACAACACTTTTGGGAGGCTAATTTGTGTACATAATAATACTAGGGCGAACGCAATTTGTGTTGCGTTGAAGATGAGCGTAGCGGTTTGTATTTAGCGCATAAAAAGATTGAGGCAAAAAGCCTAAATCATGGAGCAGCAAGCCGGACGATTGCTTTCTCAAAGATTCTGATCACTTGAAAATGTAAACGATTCTGACCTTTCTTTGTTTCTTTCCGAGGTGTCGGGTAGCGGAAATATGCTCATTTTGAGATCATTGAGCAATGTTCTAATATCTGTCAAATCTTGAATTCAACTTCAAGTCCAAAAATCTGGTGTGATGTTTCGATTTGGTTCCGATGGTTACTAAAGGCAATAATCGAAATTGGCAAAATTTGATAACAATACGCACTTTTAAATAAGTATCAGTACTTTACCAAACATCCCCAATTGTCGAATTTTGCTCTTTTTTCTGCTTTGAAAGTGAAGGGTGTGGAGGATTTTCTTGAAAAAGGCAGGGGGTCTAAGTTGAGAACAAAAGTAGACACCCTGAAAATTTCATCCCACTCGAAGCAGGCGTTTGGCCTGTAGAGCGCGCGCAAACACACATACAAAAAAAAACAAACAAACAAACACACACCAAGTGTTTTTTTTAGCAGTAGTGAAATTGATGATTTCGCTTCGCTCGCTTCGCTCGCTACGCTCATCAAAAATCTGAAATCATGTTTCATGCATCTCTTGCTAGGATTGGAGGGGGGGGGGGGGGGGTCCCCCTGTATCTGCCACTGTGTAGAGATATCTTTTATCTATACCTGTTATGTAGGTATCTGCAGGTAGGTGCCTAGCAGACAGTTTTAGGACAATGGGGCGAGGATAAGATTCAAATAACGATATACCTATGTCTACCTAATGTCAATTAGCTAAGGGCAATGCTATAGGATTCTGATTAAACAATGATTTTCACAATATAATGCTATACAATATTCTTGCACTTTTTGTAAGAATGGTTAGCCTCCTCCTTTGTTCTTTCTTACAGATGCAAACTCACTTCTTCATTACCTATGTATGTTAGGGACCTTTTTCATGTACCTACACAAAGGAATTTGTAGTGAATAAATAAACAAAAGTAACTTTAATTTTACAAAACAAAGATTTCTAGCTACCTACTTAATTGATATACTTACTACTATTGACTACCACTGGTCACATTTCCTCCAGGTAAATACTTCAACCCCACTTGCTAGCTAGGTAGGTACGTATAGTAATAGACGTTGGACAATATGTAATTTGAAATGATTTCTTCTAAATCTATTTATTATAATAGGGTGGAATAAATAGAATTGAATGGGAATGGAGAATAGGAAGTAAAATTGGATTTGGTGGTTAGCTTATGTAGTAATGCGTATTTGGTATACGCCGTGCAGAACGACTGCCAAGTTTATGTGCAGCAGCTCGCTCTTATCAATATTAAATTGAAAACTCTTCCCATCGGTGACTTAAAAAAATTGCCCGCTCCTGTAATTTAATTGTAATATTTTAGGAACTCAATAATTTGAATTAATTATTCGGCAATTTCGAACACGTGAGTTGCTATTTGCACAACAACATGGCGACGCTCAAATGCGAGACTTGCTTTCAAAAAGGGACAAGTTTTTAGAACAGCCAAGTGCGTTGAGAAGTATTTTATTTCTGTTGGGCATTTTCTATGCAGCCTACTACACAGTCATAAGTGGAAATAAATGTTTAAAAAACGAACTTGATAAAAGTATTATGTTGAAAGTGAAAGTGAATATGACCATTGATCAATAATTGATTGACCAAAATTTTTCTTATTTCACGAATTAAAATATTTTATACCTAAAACGTTGTCTACGAATTTATTCATTTTCACTTAATTTCACGGGTTAATTTGTGTCTCAGCATCGGCAAAACGGAATCATATTGTAAATTGAGGAATTGGCATTGATTTTCTAAGCGGTCTGCGGTCAGCGAGGCTCAACGCAGTTGGCGGCGATGCAAGAGGGCAACGCCGGGTGTGAGCTGATCGCCCGCGACTTCGCAGTGTTGGACGTGCGTAAACGGCCAAGTCGAACACTGGTCTTATGGGAAAATGAGAGGGCTAGAAGTTCGAGCAAGTAGCAACACTTAATTAAAAGTGAAGAACACCTTTCTTATTGTAGAGTCGAGTCTAAAACAGTTCATAGAAACTGATCCTTAATTAATTTTGCGAGGTCTACCAAATTATCACTTGATATCGACAAGTGCCCACAATCTGTATTCTGTCATAGCACGCACTAGACGCACTCCGCACTTTGTGTGCAAATAGCATCGCCTGTTGGATTCCGTCCGCTTTAGATGGCGCTAGGCGCTAGTAGCTTCGTTGTCGACTGGTAGCGATCTCTGATATGTTCCAGATGCTTCTTTCGAGGACAAAGGCAGGGGTGTAACAGAACCAATCTTTATATATTGAGGAAAATGTCCAAATGTATATTTTAAAACTTAAAAGCATAACGGATTAAAAACCATACATTGTTGATTAATTAAAGGAAAACTAACTATTTCAATAGGACAATTTCCAACAGAAGGTTCTTAAGTGTCGACATATTAAAGACGTTTTTTCAACTATTTTTCGCATGTGCATTGTACACCCATGGACAGAAACTCGTGAAGGTGATGAAACGAATAGAATTGGTAGGATAATTTCGCATTAAATCGAATAACTTCTATAAGAAAAGGACTAATGAACTGAAACTTTCAGAAAAGGAGTGCTCTGAGCTTACGAATGCGTAGGTTTAATTATATTTTTTCGATAACCGTTTATTGCAAATTAAGCATTTTGATTTTTCGTGTAGGTATTTTGACAGTTCTCCAGCTCAAACTGTTAAGATACAGCCAACGGCTTCGAGTCTTTCGGGAAGAAAAAGGCGGTATATTCAAACGACTTCTTTTGCAGCCGATTGGCTGCTCCGACTTATACCATGGTCTAAACCCGTGCTCCACCGCCAACTACGCGGTGTTACCTCTACGACACGATAACGCTTCCCAATGTGTGTGATAATCAGATGTATGGAGCGACACGTGGCTCGGTGCATCGACGAAAGCATCGGAAAAGCGAGTTATTATCTCGAAAAAGCGTGTGTGTTGGTTTCCATCGCACCACTGCGGATAGTGCGACGAGGAGGCATCGGAAAACGCGCGGGGAATTGAACGCGGATTAACGGACAGCCAATCTCGGTTCCCGTCCCGTTCCCGTTCCGTTCCATCCCATTCCAGTACATGCAGTTCGATTCCTCTCCCGTTCCAGCACGCAAAGTAGAAGCTCGAAATGATGTCACGTCGCGCCGCAACAAACACAGTGGCGTTTGCATCACTTTGCCGTGATCCTCTGCCCGTCGTGTCACTCTCAGGTTTCACACGAATCGCTTCGGATCGAGACACATCGTTGTATTTGCATCGGAGAGAGAGAGAGAAAAAAATAATAGCTCCAGGGCGAGTTCCAATATAATAGGTCTATAGTGGTTCCACCTTTAGAGGTAGTTTTTCCAAGTTTTCCCGAAGAGCTTTTCCGCTGGTGAAACGTATTAGCTCGCCGCGTCTCGGCTTGCTCGATCCGGTCCAGACCGCGGCGGATGTCTCGTGTATTTCCATCATCGCGTACAGCGAACGACCGAGCACTTGCCGATACTCGAGTGCCCGCTAATGCGGAGACGCGGAGACGCGAACGGGAACGCGAAACCGCCTCTAGCAGCGTCTCCCCGCGCGTCTCCTCCGCGATAGCAGCGCGTGACGTACGGCCCGGGCCCCAGTAATGGAATACGAGTCGAACGATAACAAAATAAATACACTCCTCTGCCGCAGCGACGGCATACGACAAACCCGTGGGGGTGGCGAGTGCGATTCTCCGAGGGAGACCAGCGCGCGGGGTGCGGCAGTCGAGGAGCCGTTGGCCGGGCTGGGCAAGAGTGGCGGCCGACAAACTTGCCTCGAAAGACGTCCATCGACTGCACTAAGTGTAAAGTCGACCCTCCGAGAGCGGACCGGCCACGTCGATGTGGCGCAATCAAGTTGCACTGCTCGCCGCGCGATCGACCTGCCCGCCGTCTCTCGGCATTTAAGGCTTTTCGGGAGCCGAGTCGGGGCTTTGCTCCCGATTCCCTGGCGCCCTGGCGCCCTGTCCCTGTATACCTGTATCTCGGTTTTGAGAGCGCCATCCCTCAGCTCATCCCGGTCCCGGACCCGCCTTTCCGTACCCAGCATTAACCCAGCAGACCTCGCCAAATCAGCCGTTTTCATTTGGTGAAACTTCAAAATGACGTGACGAAACTCGCACGCGCGAAGAGCCATGCGCTCGAGGACAGGAAAATCGCGACTCCATGCGCCATATATTCCGATCGCTCTGACACAATTCTGACTTCCGTAGCAGAACGTATCACGTTTGCTGACTTGCAGGCTATATCCGAACTTGCACACACTTTCGCGGACCCCTGTATCTCAGATACTTTGGCGGAGCTTGTGAATTGGTGGTCATGACAATTACATACTGGCTATGAACCGTACTCTAACACTGCGTGACTGCAGTACTTGCGCCCAGCTAGCTAATTATTTTCATATTATGGTACCAAGGGCCGTTGTAGACAAGGCCCAATGAATTGAACCAATAACTATAGGGATCTACAGGGGAAAAAAGTTATTGGCAATCAAACCTGACAGTCAACATCATTTTTTAAGGCTCCAGCACAGTTCTTCAACGATGTGGCCTTGAGAACTCGGCAACTTTTGGTCTGAAAGGCACTTTCAGGCGAACTGAACTGTCTCCCTAAAGTTATGCATCTCTATAGGGAATTAGGTGAGGATAATGGCTGGAGATGGGGAAACCTACATTCTACACCACCTAGCTGGCACCTTGCTCTTAGTCACTGTCCAAAAAATATGAATTTTGAGCTAAGGGCTGTGTCCTGGAGTTATTTTTGTCACCCTCTGCATTTTTTGGGGCAAATAACATGCCTTAGAAACATAACAGGAGAATTTTGATTGCATAACGAATTGTAAAATGTTCCGGCAAGTAAGTGTTCCAAACGAAAAGGCGCGTTCTGCGCCTGTGACCCGGGGGGCAATCACACGATTCACTCAAGTGAAAGGTCCCTTCCGAGACGAATCAGACTGGCGAACGTAGTCATCTTTTTGGTGAGCGAAGCGAGCGAATCACACGAGCAATGATGCACACGCGACTGTGAGAGTCTTGCAGACTGCACACTGCACACGCGGCTGTGAGAGTCTGGCAGACTGCACACTGCACACGCGGCTGTGAGAGTCTGGCAGACTGCACACTGCACACGTGGCCGTGAGAGTCTGGCACACTGCACACGCGGCTGTGAGAGTCTGGCAGACTGCACACTGCACACGCGGCTGTGAGAGTCTGGCAGACTGCACACTGCACACGCGGCTGTGAGAGTCTGGCAGACTGCACACTGCACACGCGGCTGTGAGAGTCTTGCAGACTGCACACTGCACACGCGGCTGTGAGAGTCTTGCAGACTGCACACTGCACACGCGGCTGTGAGAGTCTGGCAGACTGCGGCTGTGAGAGTGGCCGGTCGTTCTCGGCTGCCACCAACTCGCCTCGCGGGAAACTCGACGACGCGGCCGGGAAATCGCCTAGCAACACGTGGATTGCAAATCTCCATCACAATTGTTTACGAGGCGTCTGGTGTGTATCTCTCGCTCTCACTCTCTCTGGCGGCACCCGTTTGGACGCGGCGCTCTCAGTCTCCGCTGAGCCACCGATCGGCCAGTTTCTTGGTCTCCCTATGTGAGCTGCAGAAAGAGGTAATCTCATTTGAAAACTTTTCGAGGCACATTGCCGAGTCACGCGTGCGGACTCGCAAGCGATGCCTTCGTAAGTGACGCCTTCGCAAGCGATGCCTTCGGAAGCGATGCCTTCCCCAGTGACGCCTTCGGAAGCGATGCCTTCGCAAGTGACACCTTCGCAAGCGATGCCTTCGCAAGTGACACCTTCGCAAGCGATGCCTTCGGAAGTGAGACCTTCGCAAGCGATGCCTTCGCAAGCGATGCCTTCGCAAGCGATGCCTTCGGAAGCGATGCCTTTGCAAGCGATGCCTTCGGAAGCGATGCCTTCGGAAGCGATGCTTTCGGAAGCGATGCCTTCGCATGGGATTTTATATTATTATTATTAATATGTGTGTGTGCATGTCATGTCTTTCGATCAATCGACGGATTCGGAACGGATTCCCTAGCGAATTCCCCAAGAGAAACGGTGCTTTGCCGTGGTTATAGGACAAGGTGTACCTATGTCATTGAGTATTGATTCGATGACAAAGAGTCCGTCATGCCAATGGCCAAACCAACGCCTCGTCATGCCTATCGGAAAGCTGTACTATGCCTATTACTGTTTCTTATATAGCCCTATACTTATTCACTGCTCATAATTAGAGCACTCGACTCCGGGCAGGCACAATTAGTTTGCGTGCAGCGCGTTTGCCCGAGTGCCTTTCAGTGATTCATTCGTAATGCCGCAAGAACATTAGTATACTTTTCTCGCTGCTCTTGGCATTTATTCCCTTTATTTCGTATAGTTAGCGTAACTTTCTTTTCTTGTTTCCAGATGAGAACTTATTTAATCTCATTCCTCATCCGCAACTCTCTAAAATATAATGGACCGACTCGAGCATGCTTACAAAATACTGTAAAATATCGTGCTCTTTGTAATTCCAAAGAATAAATTCCAAAGTGAATAAAATTAATTCACTTAAAAATTCATTTCTTTTTCCAATTGCCGGCGCCATAGACGCACTTAGCAGTGTGATTGCCAACATACCTACTTTGCTCGTGGGCAATTTGCGCAGGGCGCTGCAGTCGGTCGGTAGGTATAGAGACAGACATCGCCATCGCTCTGCCGAGGAATAAATGGCCGTCATCGCAATCCTGGCCGGCGCTGCCAGGAATGCAATTAAATAATACCCGACTTGGGCTTACCGAAAAATTCACTTCAGACCATGGGCGAGCTATTTTCATGGCTGCAGTCGACAGTAAATTTCTTCGCAGTTTTTAATAAATTCACGCAAATAAATGCGACGGCAATGGCCAGCCATTAAGTTGTTAAGGTTGTTATGCTATATTATATAATATTTGGAGTGGTATTTCGCAACGAGTGTCGAATTATCAACGTTCCTGACCAAGAAACCCTTCTACGCCAGGGGTTAGACGGGGTTACACTCCGCGACTTACATCAAGAAACCCTCCAACGCCAGGGGTTTGCCAGGGTTGCACTCCGCGTCTTACACCAAGAAACCCTCCCACGCCAGGGGTTTGCCGGGGTTTCACTCCGCGTCTTACACCAAGAAACCCTCCCACGCCAGGGGTTTGCCGGGGTTTCTCTCTTACATCTTATTACAAGATCTTATATCAGACTCTTATATCAAGCGCAGAGTGCGGCGAGATTCGAGTTCGAACAAGCGGACGGTTCTCGCGGAGAACAGTAATACATTCTTGTTAGCCGCGTAGCTTCCCGCGACTCGGTTATATTCTCGACTCGAGGAGGAGACAAGACAAGTTTGCATGGGCGCGACGATTTATCACCGAGAGAAAAGTGTGATTTAAGAGAGCGAACTTGACGCGACCGGCCGACGGCCGTTGACGTTTACGCGGCAAATAAAAACAGACTCGTAATTTCAAATATATTACAAGCAATTCCAGAGCCTTCTTGCAGTGCGCGCCTATAACTATCTTACAGCCTTCAGGTTTTTGTATGCGTCTCAATTTATGAGGTACTAGCAAACCGGTAATTTACGTTCCGGATGTTGAAATATATATGCCCAATGCATGTCTGCCGAACTTGAGACGCACTTTGACACAAGCTTGCAAATAACGGGCTACAGTGGAATACGGTGCGCGAACGGCGTCCCGCGTTGCAGCCGGCAGCTAGGGGAGGTAAGGTGGAAAATAAATCGCGATTTCGCGTCAGAGTTTCTTTGCCGTTTGCAATGCTCACTGTGCGCTGTCTGACTGTTCGCCTGGAACGTGAGCGTGCGTGCGCCGGCACGCGGTGCCACGTGTGGTGTGGCGTCGCGGCAATACCTGCTGCCTGCTGGCGATATATCGCATGCACAATCAGGCCGTCGCGACGCCGGCTGCATTCGTGCACTGCTTGTTTTCTCGGCGTCGGCGTCGGCGTCAGATCGCGGTAGCACGTCGGCGAAGGCAGCAACTGTGTAATCTAAACGATATTAGGCAGCCGAGCATTGCATGAATACCTAATTCACTTTGACGAATGGAGAGAATAGGTATATATGTAGGTAGGTACCTACGCTATGACGTTCAAACGAATTCGAATCATTCAACTTCCGAATATATTTATCCTTTTTTTTCAAAAAGAAATTGTGCTAAATTATTCTTATGTATTCCCGACATATGCATTCCTGACTGTACTGTCAAACAGCACCGACCGAACGACTGCTATGCTAATGCAGCTATTGTAATTTCCATGGTGACGTATAACAAGCTCCCTACTACCGAACCATCTCCCTTCAGACGGAAAACTCGAATTGCCCATTTGCCGCAGCTGCAGTTTTCCTCAGACAATTCGTTCCTGCCTCCAGCGCATGGTTTATGGTTGTACGATTTAATAAAACGTCACGCGGGTGTTTCGCTGCAGAAATATACACGATATCGCGTTAACATTACTCGCAATTATATTTATATCATAAGTCATAACAATAACATAGAATACGCTGCACTTTATGACGATTACAACCAGTCGAATTCCAGTTGCCAGCTCGTACGAGCACCCACCTTGAGCTGTCGTCAAGCTGATTGTTGTTGAATGGAAAGAAAATATCGCAAAAAAACAAAAGTATATTCTAAACGACAGTGTTAATTGCAACCGCCGGCAGTCTCTTGTACAAGATCCGCCTCTGCTGGCGAGAAGCAGGCGAGAAGCAGGCGAAAAGCTGGCGGTAATGATGGCTAAAAGTCGTCTGGTTCGTTGACCCTGAACCCCGTCGCGTGCATCCCTACGACGACGTTGACGAGACCGCATTGTACCCCGGCGTGCACAACCCCAAGGCTATAGATCGCAGCCTGCACCCTCGTTCCAGACGCAACGGATCCGTCAAGTTGGCCCCGTGCCCGCCAGCACGGTCATAACATGGGACCGGGCGGGCGGGCACGCCGTTCTGGACGCCTGCCATATCATAGGCAGTCCACGCTGCCAGTGCACGGCCTATCTGGGGATGGATTCTTTCCGTGCCCGCCAGCCACGGTCATCGTAGGTAGGTGAATGAGGGTGAAGCTCGGGGACATTACGGGCAGCAGCTGGGGTGCTGGGCGGTGTTCACGGGGGATGACTGGGCCTTGTTGACATCATAACATCGCACACATCGACGTGTTATGGCAAGGGTTTGCGGTCCAGGCAGAGCACCCAACACCGCGTGCGTCCGACATGTTCGCGGTCTGCCAAGCCGCAAGCGACGACATTCTTTGGCCCTCCCTTATTGGAGCGACCTACCCCCAACGTCTCCGCTACGCGTGCGCTTTCTTCTGCAAACCCAATCTCTTTAGCGCCATGTGTATAGAGGGCGCGTTACGTGTATTGTGCTGGAGGTGTCATCTCGGCCACAGTCTGCACACCTTTCCGGCCAAACGCCTCAAAGGATAACGTTTGCCGACAGTTCAACTTGAAGGCACCCCTGTCTGAGTCGGACTTATACCCACACTCGCCTTGATTGCTATACTTGATCCATTCAGAGTACCTACACTGACACACACCTATCTTTGACTGTGTAGCGAACATCGCTTTACACGTCATTGGATTGGAGCTCAACTTTTGGTTACATGTCATAGCAATCAACCTGGGTTTACAGCTGCTAGCAATCTCAGTGAAATATAGTCATTAACATTGGCTCTGCCACCAATCAGAATCGTCGTGGCAGAGTCGCGAACTTGACGTCATGCACATCCAGAGTCTCTGATTGGTCCAGACTCCAGAGTCAATGTTCGTGAAGTACCGAATTGATTATGTCCAAGGCTGCAGCTCGCGTCAACGGAGCTGCCGGCCGTTTCCATCCAGAGTCAACAAACCAGCGGATTCTTGCACTCTCTAATAACCAACCATCAAGCTGGCGGATGACAGCTGTTCCCTCTAGGTATAACTTTGAATGCTATGGTGAAATGGCCGAAGGAATGGTTTACCTTCGGCTTCAGGCATTAAAATAAAAAATATAATAGAGTAAATCCATGTGTCATTATATTAACTGCCACCGGCGTGCAAAAGGTTAATGGCTAGATGTGGCCCCGAACAGAGAGAGCGGGGGGGGGGGGGGGGGGGGAGGAGGAGAGGCAAAATGATTGCCACAAGTGCTCAGTTTTCTATGCCCGTTACCACGAAAGCAAGTGTTGTGACAAGGCATGGCAACCATCGACAGCACACTCTGAATTTCTTTCCAAACAAACAGCCAATTGTCCAGTCCACGCACGCGACGTTGTTTTTTCTTGGGGCGGCTTCGTGCAATCTTGGATGGTCACGTGGGCTGCCTCCAGTGGCGTAACTAGAGGGGTGCAGGCATACCAGTGCTCTGGGACCTCGGGCTCAGGACGTAACTAGAGGGGTGCTGGCATACCAGTGATCTGGGGCCTCGGGCTCAGTGCGTAACTAGGGGAGAGGCATGCCAGTACTCTGGGGCAGAGTTGTGACAGATAATTTTAAAATTTATCTCTAATAAAGATAACGATAACGATAATTTTTTTTATCTAGATAACAATAAAAGATAACAGTAGCAAAACTATCTAGATAAAAGATGAAGATAACCAAAATTTATCTAGATAATCCAAAAAAGATAAAAGATAATATCAAAAAATAAACATCCATCCTGAAAACAGCAAAATTTTAGATTTCGAAGAGAGATTTTCTTTCCCACTTAAATACGCTTCCAAAGAGGACTACCACATTCTGACCAGGCTGTGCTCAATGGCGTCAGCGACATTCACAGACGGCAGTGGTAGAGGACAATGTTGCCGGACAGATTGATTTGACAACCGATTTTTTTTTAGATAATTATTTTGTTATCTTAGATAAATTGTAAAGAAAGCCGCGAAAGTTGGGGACCCGGGTCCAAATCCCGGAATGGGCAACATTTTTGGGAGGCTAATTTGTGTACATAAAAATAAAATGACACATTATTTTATCTAGATGAAGATAAAAGATAACGTGTGCTCAAATTATCTAGATAAGAAAAAAGATAACAAAAAGTATCTAGATAATTTATCTAGATAAAATTATCTAGATAAGTCACAACTCTGCTTTGGGGTCTCGGGCCCACTTCGTAACTAGAGGGGAGCAGGCATACCAGTGCTCTGTGGCCTCGGGCTCAGAGCGTAACTAGAGAGAAGCAGGCATACCAGTGCTCTGTGGCCTCGGGCTCAGAGCGTAACTAGAGAGAAGCAGGCATACCAGTGCTCTGGGGTCTCGGGCCCAGTTCGTAACTAGAGGGGAGCAGGCATACCAGTGCTCTGGGGCGTTGGGCTCAGAGCGTAACTAGAGGGAAGCAGGCATACCAGCACTCTGGGGCCTCGGGCTCAGAGCGTAACTAGAGAGAAGCAGGCATACCAGTGCTCTGTGGCCTCGGGCTCAGAGCGTAACTAGAGAGAAGCAGGCATACCAGTGCTCTGGGGTCTCGGGCCCAGTTCGTAACTAGAGGGGAGCAGGCATACCAGTGCTCTGGGGCGTTGGGCTCAGAGCGTAACTAGAGGGAAGCAGGCATACCAGTGCTCTGGGGCCTCGGGCTCAGGGCGTAACTCGAGGGGAGCAGGTATACCAGTGAATTGGGGTCTCGGGACCATTGCGTAACCAGAGGGGATCAGGCACACCAGTACTCTGGGGCCTCGGGCTCTAGAGGGGAGCAGGCATACCAGTGCTCGGGAACCTCGGGCTCAGTGCGTAACTAGAGGGGAGCAGGCATACCAGTGCTCTGGGGCATTGGGCTCAGCGCGCAACTAAAGTTGAGCAGGCATACCAGCACTCTGGGGCCTAGGGCTCAGTGCGTAATTTAATTTTCAAACATTTATCATCCCTGCTTTGAGAAAAGTAGTTAAATCTTACATCTGACTAATGCAGCCCTTCGAGCAGCCGCTGCTTCGTTACGTCGGAGGGAGCCGATTTCCAGGGATTTCACAGTCCGGGTCCGCGCTGCTTCAGACCCGGGTTGCCCGGACAACGAGCGTCGGCTGCGACGAAACGAAACAAAGGACACGAGCTAGAAACAAGTCCATTTCACAGGGCAGGCTTTGGCGCAGTCGGCAATGGTTGCCACCAGTAAACGCGCCAAGGGCTACGATCATCCTTAGAACCATTATCGCCTCCGTTACGACGCCACAAGAACGCCCCAGTAGAAGGACTTGATAGCCTTGATTTTCCCAGTGAAAACCCGGTCATGAATTCTCAAAGACGCCAAAAACGTACTATCGAGGTTATAATAAACACACAACATTGGACTGATTAGCGCAAACAAGGCGCAAAGAGACGAGACTACAAATCTCAATTCAAACACACATCATGCAAAATGACACAATGCCCAAATAAGATACTTACCAATGGTACGTATTTTGCTCTATCTTCTCACATGAGCTTTCTTGATCACGACACTGTTTCAGACACCACGTTTCACACGAGACACTTGAACCCGAAACAGCGCGACATTGGCGAACACGTGGGACGTCGGCCCAAACTGCCCAAAGGGGGTCGTGCCGAGGGGAGGGTGGGGTGTGGTAAGTGCCCGCCATGCATTCATGCTACGAGGGCTGCCTACCCACCGAGGCAAAGACAAGCAAGGGCGACTTGAGCTGATTCCATGTTACTATCCTAATTTGATTATCTTATCTTCTTTAATGATCCTCAAATTGTTGTCTTATTTTATCTAAACTTTATAGCTCTTCACTCATGAGCTTACAGATATGTTACATTGCAGAGGATGCGTAAAATCGAGTCTGCGAATCCTTCTAATCTTGATCACGGACCTGCTAAGCAAATTAACGAACCTACCACAGATCAGAGCAACGCACATCTCATTTCGTGGAAATGCACCCCTCCTCTCAGGTGAGCGGAGGGCCGATTGGCTGTCGAAACATTCACGTGTTTTACCCCTCATCCCCTTGCTTGAGTCTTTCCCAAAGGGTCACTCAGACATGAGGCACAACAACCCTATCAAGTTGCTGGCATCGACATTACAATCATGTTAAATTTCCAGCACTAAACTAACTATTATTATTATTTATTAAATTATTATCATTATATATTTTTATTAGCATTCAAACCAGGGATTCGAACCGGAACCAGAACCGGAACCCGATAGAACCCCTATTTTCATGGAACCAGAACCGGAATCAGAACCGTAATTTAATTTTTTATAGAACCGTAATCGCTATTGGGATCGATAAAACATCGGTTCCTCTCAAATTCATAAAGGTTCCACAAACTCAAAACAACAAAACAAAAATTCCAAGTTATTTAATTCATTGAAAAATTTAACATTCCAGCCGCCTGTGGCCTAGAGTGAGTTTGAACTAGGCAAAGCGTTGCACTGAGAAAATTCGATACAGTGATTGAGTGAGCAGAGGTAAACAATTTTGATATCATTACGCAACTTTTGCCACTTCGAAGAAGACCGCGATCAGTAATGCGTCAGCATGTGTGATAGTGGATTGACGTGACGGACCTACAGTGTGGGTGTGAAATTTATAATATTGAAATATATATAAATTACTAATAAATCACTAAACAAAGTTGCTTATGACATACCAAGGCATCGACGGAAATAATCATCTTTAGTGACCCGTTAATGGTACCGTAAATTAAAAATTGTCAGGCAAACTTCAAAACGTAAATTTTTCATTGGAACTTTTATTGAAACCGTTATTTTTGTTGGAACTGATATTGGAACCTAAAATTTTATCCATAGAACCGGAACCGAAATCGGAACCTGAATTAATTTTTTTAAAGAACCGGAACCAGAACCAGAACCGTTATTCAAAATATCATGGAACCAGAACCCGAACCGTAATTTGAAATAATTCAGAACCTGAACCGGAACCAGAACCGATATTTAAAAAAAATCAGAACCAGAACCGGAATCGGAACCGTTAATGATTTCGGTTCGGATCCTTGATTCAAACCCCAAATGAGATGTTTTTATTCAAAACATTACATACATGCATTTATTACCAAAAACTACAGTAATTTACATTTGATGTAAATGTATTACAGGAGAAACATAGTAAGTACAGGTAGCTTCTCTCTCTTTAGTCTGACGTAGTTTGTCTGGTTGGCGAATGGATCCATGAAGCACGGCCACGCGTGCTGATCTGCAGACAGAAGGTACCCGAGAATCAGCAACAACACAGAAAAGTAATTGTAAATTAATTTAGCTAATTTGGTGTAAATCGTTCTGGCATAAAATGTATATAATTTCTCGTATTTGGCTTACTTTGCACATTTCAGTTGTTGAGTTATTTGAATTAATTAATTTAAAAAAAAATTTAAGAAAGGAATTTTTCAACTCTTCTGAACTATCTCTCTGTTTTTCCCAATATATTTTGTGGATCTAAAGCAAACCATAAGCTTTTGGGTGTGAATTGTTTTGATAGACAAAATGGTTGACTACTATCAGATAGTAATTCCAAACGTAGCAGCGGCAGGGAAAACGTGGCCAGCACGGCCTCCTTACCCGAGAGGCTAGTGCTTCTTGTTGGCGGAATCGGAGGCCATCTGGGCAGCGAGATCGGCAAACTTGGCCAGGTAGTCGACGCTGTTCTCGGTCATCAGGCAGTGCAGCGTCGAGTCCACCTGGCAAAACAGCACACTCTTGACATCGGACATTGGACATTGGACACTGGACACCGGACATCGGACACTGGACCGGGGAGCCCGTTACGTCCGAGCGGAGTGCAAGCCTAAAGGAGCTTACGGATGCGTGCACTTCTCACCCCTTGCCACTAAGTCTGGGCAGATGAATTCAGGGAACACCAAGCACAAACAGTCGGTCTAAGTCCGTTGCTTGCTACAAGTCTAGGCTAGAATCATGCAGCTTTCGACGGTGGACAGTGACGTACGTCGGCGGTGCCGTCGGACATGCGACTGGAGCAGGCTTCTGGCTTGAGCGGCGAGTCGAGATGCCCGAGGAAACTGCTCAGCGAGAAGTCGGACACCTCGGAGTTGAGCCACTGCGTGTCGGTCTCCTTGAGGATGCGCGACGGACTCGTGGGAGGCGTGCGCAGCGCGGCGTCGTGCGGCAGCAAGCCTGCAAAACGCGGCGACACTCCAGTCTGCTGTCCGCCCCGTCTTCGGCCGGCACTTGTTGCAAACGCAGTGCCCATGGTACAATGGCATACACACATATATATCTGCATTCCATTTCACGTCAAGGAGAGTGGATTTGCATCTTCCTTGAGGACCCACTGCTGCTAGACACGAGCTACAGTTTCAAAAATGTCCATAGAGCCTATTGTCTGGCTCAAGACATGGTTTGTCAGTTTTAAAACTCTTAGCTTGTGTCTACCAGCAGTGGGTCCTCGAGGACAATGCTAATCCACTCTCCTTCCGGGAAATGAAGTTAGGAATTTCAACCCTCACAGATTCTTGGGATTCTTTGGAGTTCATGGGCACCCCTCAATGACACTAGAGAATCAGTTGCAAAATCTTCATGCTACCCATTATCAAGAATGAGTTTCAAATGAATCATGAGCTATTTCACCAACGTCGGTTTAATGCCCCCTAAACGGTCGTGTAAGACCGATTTTGACTGGCGTATTCGTTTTCTCTACAAAACTAAGTTCTTCAATAATTCAAATGGAGAATTTGGAGTTCTTTTGAAGAAAAATGCAAATTCGACTCTTAGTTCCGTGGTGATAACATATAGGAATATATGGTGACCTGAAAACACTTAGTACATGTTGTGTCTGGAACTACTTTCTTTCACCACTAAACACGGTTTAAAAGCTAATTCCCCAACTTTGGGGGCTCAAATAATGGATGATGGTTTAGCCAGGGAATTAATAATGACATTTACAAAATAAAATATGTTTCAACTGTCAAAACAATGCCTTCTAGAGTCACTGCCACTTTAAAATCAAAATCCAAGTATTTTTTTGTGACCTGTCTCCAATTTCTGCTTTGAACTTTTTAAAAAGTCAGTTTATTAGTGAATTTCGAGGCACCGGCTAAATTGGCCTTAAACGCCCGTTTAAGTTAAACTTTGTGAAATAGCCCATCAGTTGCACAAAATTTGGCTGGCAAAACAAGAAATTGCTTACACTCCACCCTGAATCTAAAGCTGTGTTTACATGGTTCCATGTTTCGCTCAATGCTTGGTCTCAAGGTTGAATGCAATGCATTGAACCGTTAGAAACCAAAATTGAAGTCAATGAATCATTGAATTCAAGGTTGAATTCAATGTTTTCTCCTTGAGGACGTGTCCTAAATATCGTTAAAGTTTCCTTTCAAGAGAATGAAGGGTATGTCACTGCCTTCCAGAAACAACGCTTTTGGAAGGCTGTGCCACCCAGCCTCTCAGTCTCATGCCACTGATGCTGTCAAAGAATATTAAGCCTTTTTGCAGCCGTAGCAAAGGAGACAAGTGGCCAACCCCAGCGGTGCAGGGGTATACGGCTGGTTTTCAATTAATTCAAAACATTGAGCCCCTGCTCCTCTCCTCCTACAAAGAGCAATCAAGTTTTGTATCATTGCATTGAATTCAACCTTGAATTCAATCCATTGAGCGAAACATTGAACCGTGTAAACCCAGCGTAACTGCAGTGGCGTGAAAACGAGTGGCGTGAAATTGAGTGGCGTGAAATCGAGTGGTGTTAAATCGAGTATCGTTAAATCGAGTATCGTGAAATCGAGTGTCGTGAAATCGAGTGGTGTGAAATCGAGTGTCATGAAATTGAGTGGCGTGAAATCGAGTGGCGTGAAATCGAGTGGCGTGAGCCCGGCACCTACCGACAAAGCTGGACAGCGAGACGTCCTCGACACCGGCCAGACCCAGCAGGTTCGAGATGCTGGGCGGAGAGGAGACAGGCGTGTCCAGCGACGAGCTGTCCTTGGGCGTCTTGACGCTGCCCTGGTCTGCAAGCGGAAACCAAGTCTCGGTACAACGTTTCTTGGGACATGTCCTACGAGGTTTGGTGTGGACTTGCGTACTTGGCCTTGAAGATGTACGGATATGACGTCACTGTCTTAAGTCTTAACAGCGAATCATACGAGTCTTAGTCTGCAAGTCGATAAGCACTCGAGCATTCAGGCTCGCAAACTTTACTTGCGCACTTTTAGGGCTCAATATCTATTTAGCGCCAAAATCGGAAAGCCGAAAATGTGGAAAGTGGAGAAGCTTTTCAAAAGTAAGTAAATCAATGTAGAAGCACTAGGTAACGCGGACAGCACGAAGTCCGCTGCTGTCTCGATTCAAATATGCGAGGCGAAAAAGTGGCGACAATCCACACGTAAAGTTCACGAGCCCAGAGTTTACAAGAGCAAGTCGACAGGGATCGTACTGAGGACTCATATGCCATGAGGTCTTGCATACTCGACTTGCATACTTGAAGTCCGTAACCCAGCTACGGAGGAGGCCGCCCAAGTACGCAAGTCCACACGAAACCTCATATTGAGGTATTCCATGCGTAATCAACAGGCGAAAAAACCACCACCTCTTCGATTTCGATCAAATTTTGCATGGTTGTGACGAGGACATTTCTGATGCTGGGACTTTTTTCCTTTTGCTTCTGGGTCAAGCGGTTCGCCCGGTACGGCCCAAAAATGGAAAAATGGCACCCAAAATTTGAGTGCGCGAGCCGTTTTTCTTTCCTTAATTGCGCCGGCTGTAGTTGTGCTAGAGACATTTTGCAAAAAACATTCGAAAGGTGTTGAATTGCCCTTTCAGTCAATATGAATAACTTTTCTGAATTTTTTGAAAAATCCCCCTCTCCCCCCCTTTTTATACTTTACCCCCCCCCCCCTTTATCTTCCAAAGTTCACTTTTTTTTTGATTGGACCTAATTTTATGAAACAAAGTATTTACTGCAATCTGTGAAATTTTCAGAGTGGGACCGCGAGAAGTTTTTGAGATATTTGCAAAAACGTTTCTCCATGCGTCAAAAATAACATGTTTTTGTTAATATGTAGGTACACCAGATCAACTATTAGTGCATGTTACTCCGTAAAATCAGCCAAAAACGAATTATGCATTATGATAAGTAACATTCCCTACTTGTTCAACAGTGTTTAATAAACGACCCCTATTGAAAAAAAATTACCAACCCCTACATTGGGTTTGTATGTACTTATATTTTTTGCGGGTGTGTCTAACTGACCAGTTGGGATATGGAATAAAAGTAAAGAAACATATAGTGGAATCTGGCAGTCTCAGGCAAGGCATCTGACCAGCTGAACTTTGCCGACCAGCCGAGGTGTTTAGGGTTGGTCTAGCTTAAGTACCGTTCGGACGCATGTCACAAGGGTTGGGCGGAGAGCCCATCTGCGCGAACAATTCAGTCTTCGTCTGTCTGTGAGCTGCGTGTGCCAAGAAGAAACAAACGTGTTAGTGCGAGTTGCAGTTCTTATTTTTATCGGATATTAGAGATTAGAGACCGATTTATGTCTCATATTTTTAACCAGTATGCCTATAACATAAAATTGACATGTGATTTGTAAATATATTTATTAACTATTGATAATAACTTATCAAAATGAACTCAGTGAGCCTATACTCTACAGTAACGCGCAGTCGAGCCGCGAATACTCGCTTACGCTGCTACAATCCTTTTAAGAAAGATCAGCATTACGCTCCTGCAAAAAGTTTACGGTACCTTTCTGAAGCATTGAGAAAAAAAGTGCCTTCCATTCCAAAGAATGTGAAATTATGTGACAAGTGTAGAAAACAACTCTCAAAGCTTCCAGATCATCGGGACGATTCAACTTCATCTGATTCCGTTCAGCAGCCTGGGCCACCAAGCCCTCACGGTGTTCCACCAGAAGCACAAGATGAAGCCCGGAATTTGTTTGGAAACTCTCTGGAAGAAATAGGCGAGTCACCTATCAAGAAAAGAAAACTACGCCAAAAGAAAACCTAAAGGAAAAGTGTAAGAAGATCCAAGCGACAATTAAAACATTTGCAATGGGCGCTCCCGCTGAAAGCACGTCATCCTCGACGGACCACGACTCGAGGAACGGTGAAGCCGAATTCATCGAACAACTGAAAGCCAAGTTTGTATGCTGTAAGAAGAAAAGTGAGCAGCTGCAAATCCTTACTGTCTTGCCGCAAAGCTGGAAGCTTGGCAGAATTGAGAAAGAGTTTGGTGTCTCTAACTACATGGCACGAAGGTCCAAAGATTTGGTAAGGGAGAAGGGAATACTATCGACACCAAACGCCCGTCTCGAAAAGACTCTCCCGAAATCAACAGCCGAACACGTCAAGGCATTCTATGAGAGTGACGACGTGAGCAGACCCATGCCGGGGATCAAGGACTTTGTGTCAATGGAAGTCGACGGGGAAAAAGCGCATGTTCAAAAACGTCTAATTTTGAACGATCTTAAAGAGCTTTATCGTCTGTTTAAGGAAGATCACCCATCAACTAAAATTGGGTTCTCAAAGTTCGCCGAGCTTCGACCCAAGAACTGCGTTTTGGCGGGGGCAAGTGGAACGCACACGGTTTGCGTTTGCACCATTCATCAAAATGTGATTCTGATGATGGCTGCTGCAAGACTTCCTGAGATCATAAAGGAGCACGAAAATCCACTCCTTAATTACAAGTCATGTTTGGACCGACTGATATGCGAAAACCCACAGTCATTTTGCTACCTAGGTGAGTGCGATGCTTGCCCAGGGATAGAGACTTTTAAAGAAGAGCTGACCAGTGTTTTTGATGAGGAGATGGTCGACAATGTGGTTTGTAGAGAGTGGGTGTCCACCGACCGCACCACCCTTAAAACGGAGTGCAAGGACGCGAGTGAGTTTATAGACATTTTTTGTGCTAGACTTGAATGCCTACTGAGGCATTCTTTTATCGCTTTTAATTAATCTGCTTATCAGAAACACCTCAAAAACAATTTAAATGAAGGGGAAGTGCTTGTGATATGTGATTTTTCTGAAAACTATTCTTTTGTTATGCAAGACGCCGCGCAGGGATATCACTGGAACAACGCACAGGCAACGGTTCATCCCTTTGTTGCGTACTATCAAGCAAACGGAAATTTAGAGCATACCAGCTTTGTTGTGATTTTTGAGTGTCTTCGCCACGACACTGTCGCTGTTCATTTATTTAAAAAAAAATTAATCGAACATTTAAATGAGGTTCTCCCAATTAACCCCGCAAAAGTGTTCTATTTCTCTGACGGCGCCGCGTCGCAATACAAGAACAGATTCAATTTCCTGGATCTGTGTCTGCACGAAGAAGACTTTGGAATACCAGCAGAATGGCAATTCACCGCGACGTCGCACGGGAAGGGTGCATGCGACGGGGTGGGTGGCACTGTCAAGCGCTTGGCAGCTCGTGCCAGCCTGCAGCGACCCTATGGCCAGCAGATCATGACTCCCCGTGATTTGTTCGTTTGGGCCAAAGAAAACATCCCTAACGTCGCCTTCGCCTACACCACGAATGCTGACCACGATGCCGAAGAGACCAAACTCAGACCACAGTACTCGAAAGCGCGGCCCATTGCAGGAACGCAGAAACTACATGCATTCATCCCTATAACCAAGGACAGGGTTGAAACGAAAGTGTTTTCTACGGCAACTAGAAGCAAGGAAGAAAAAGTGACCATTCTTGCCGACGAGATTTTACTATCTCAAATGCAAGGGTATGTGACGTGTGTTCATAACAATCAGTGGTGGGTAGGGTGCGTCTTGTCCACGGATGAAGACAATGCCACTGTTGCGATTACCTTGTTGACACCTGCCGGACAACACCCTCCACGAAAGAATACGAAATACAGTTATCCGAAAGTGTCAAACTTGCAAAGTCTAATTGCAAACCACATCTTGACCAAAGTGGATCCGACATCACACAATGTTGGGGGGCATTACGCTCTCACATCTGCGGAGAGCTCGTCGGCAGCCAAGGCATTCAAGCGATGGCTTAAAACGGCCTGCTAATTAACCACCAGATACCTACCGAAAAGTAAGTAACTAACTTTTTTTTTTTTACAAGAAATACGATGATACATTTATTTGTACTTGCAACGGCAAAAAAATTTTTTTCACACCAATAATTAAGGGTTGGTATTTCTTTTCAATAGGGGTAGTTTATTGAACACTGTTGAAAAAGTAGGGAATGTTACTTATCATGATGCATAATTCGTTTTTGGCTGATTTTACAGAGTAACATGCACTAATAGTTGATATGGTGTACCTATATGTCAAAAACGTGTTATTTTTTATGCATGGAGAAACGTTTTTGCAAATATCTCAAAAACTTCTCGCTCTCCCACTCTGAAAATTTCACAGAATGCAGTAAATACTTTGTTTAATAAAATTAGGTCCAATCAAAAAAAAAAAAGTTGAACATTGGAAGATAAAGGGGGGGGGGGGGGTAAAGTATAAAAAGGGGGGGAGGGGGGAATTTTTCAAAAAATTCAGAAAAGTTATTCATATTGACTGAAAGGGCAATTCAACACCTTTCGAATGTTTTTTGCAAAATGTCTCTAGCACAACTACAGCCGGTGCAATTAAAGAAAGAAAAACGGTTCGCGCACTCAAAATTTGGGTGCCATTTTTCCGTTTTTGGGCCGTACCGGGCGAACCGCTTGACCCAGAAGCAAAAGGAAAAAAGTCCCAGCATCAGAAATGTCCTCGTCACAACCATGCAAAATTTGATCTAAATCGAAGAGGTAAATTTTTTGAAAAAATCGGTTGATTACACGTGGAACGACTCTATTGAGACACATCCTGAGACACGTCCTGAGTCAATTTGTAGGTACAAAATTGAGCGCCAAGTGCGACACTAGTGCTCCAGACGTGCGCAATTCGTACTACTTCAATATCGTCCTGCCATCTATCTACAACTTGTGGAAACGTTTGAATTATGAATTTTAGCCTCGGGCACAAAATTCAAATTACTCGGTTCCTGAAATTGGAGTGGGTTCCTGTTGGAATCGGGTAGGAGCCTAGTACCCGAAGTCATCCCTAGTTCCTATTGAGACAAGCGTGTTGTCTTAGCAATAGCTTTTCAAACACTACTAGTTATACGCTGTGGTTTCAATCCCAATAAAGTCTCACTGATTTCTCAACGTTTTGTTACGCGCCATCCAAAATTCCAATTAAGGACGAACCCGAAAAATGGGTTCGTTCGATGGCTAATACCGTATCATTTTTTTACGGTTATTTAATGTTTCCCACAGGCTTTTAGCAATCTATCTCTTAGCCATCTTCAAATACAAGGAATGCCAAAGCAACAAAGCGTAATTCAGCAGTACTTTCTCAAATGGGACCGAGTGCATCTACATTGGCATGAAGCAAGCCCCGTCTCGTTCGTGACCTGACCTTGCAGCGGCTTGGCAGGGGACGAAGGGACCGCCACGCTGAGGGGGCGGAGTCCGTCCCCGGGGGCGGGGCCGGCGGAGACGGGTCTGGCGGGCGCCGGAGAGATCGGCGTCGCGCCCGCCGCGCTCTTGGGCAGCAGCAGCGGCAGCATGCGCGGAATGATGATGCTCTTTGATCGGATCGGCCGGCCGCGGCGGTTGCAGAACCGCGGACGGAAGCGCTGCAGTATGACAGACGTTTGCGGTTAATGTTTCTCACGCTCTTCTAACAGTACATACGTGTTGGCCGTAAGAGCCGATGAGCCTACAACAGCTCCGGTTATTAGAAGGCTGTGAGATGGTGAACTAAAATTAATCCTGGGGGCCGATTGTAAACTTCGTGCTTTCAAAATCATTTGTTTTCAATTTTACTGCCTCTGGCAGTAATAAATAGTAATAAAGTATAATAGCAAGTATATAGTAGTAGTAATAAAGTAGTAATAGCATTGATTTCAAATCGAGTGATTTCGAGCAAAAATCGAAGAAAAAAGAAACCTGCACAATCGCTACCCTGGTGTGAGGCACGAGACCAAATGGTAGCAGCATTTGTTTTGAGAAATACGCCACGCACGGTTCACAGGCGATATACCCGTACATGTAAACAACCAATACCTAACTTTTGAGCAGTAATAAACAAGGAACATAGGATTGGTCTGTAAGGAGACTGCAGTAATCAATGCCAACTCACATCAACGAGTGAAATTTTTAACAATAATGGGATTTGAAAATTATTTTTTAATTACTGCCCGAGCCACCAAAATCGTATTTCCTAGTGATACGAACGATCCCTAATGATTTATTTCACACTCTCAGCAGAGCCGAAGTCAGGGACGACGTTGCAGATATAGATAACAATAAAGATACGACATATAGTCCAGAGTTTAAAGGCCAAAAAAGGGCCAAACCCACCACAAATTGCAACACAAGCTTTTTTTATATCATTGGATTCAGAAAATTAAGCTCTATAAGTAACACAGTAAAAGTCTACAAAAATCTAACAATCGGAAAAGGGTCTAATCAACTGATTAGTCGATTTCTAATCAATTGATTTGACGTTTTGTGACTTCTCCAAAACTAGTCGAGTTTGGTATCACACGAAAGCTCATTTAAAGCGCAATTCAGAAAAAAATAAATAAAAAAATCGATTTATCAATTTTTGGGCAAAATTTTAAAAATTTTAAAAAATTTGTAAAATCATGGAACAAGATGTTTATATTTTTTGTGACACATCTATAAGAGATACAGACTCGTACTATGCACCAAACGATTCGGAATAAAATTTCTGATAACATACCAAAATTCTACCAAAATCAATCAAAGATGAGCGAGCGTAGCGAGCGAATACTTCTCCCTCTCTGTGTGTAACTGTTAGCGCATTGCCGGCATTGCCTTTGGCGAGCTATAGACCAAACGAATGAACGGATTTCTACCAAATTTGTAAGTAACCTTCAGTTCCTTTTGGTTATGAGTAAGTGCTATTTTGAGATCAACCCGTTAAATAGTGTTGAAATCACGTCGCAAAAAATGTAAAAAAATTCGAGTAATTCTCCAAAAAATTGCAAAATTTTGACTTTCTGAAAGGTCAATTTGCAATAATCTGTCGATTCACCACTTATTGAGTACCTTGCTCCTCCCTTAATGATAAAACTTGGTGGTAATATTTATTTTAGTATTAAGAAAAAGTGGTGGGAGAGAAACGTTATTAAATACATTCAAATCTAGCGTCGGGTATCAACCTATTGCCATTGGGCAACACAGAAACAGCATGGAAGCTTCATTGTGTTTGTCTCGAAGCAAGTGTGGTTTAAAATTATGGCTGCTATTATTGAAGAAGTGGTGAACATGTGTATTCCTATATAGGTACTTATAAGGCAAATATCAGGTATATTTTATTCAATTTTCACCATCCATTTCCACGGACATCATACCCACTTCGAACTGACAAGTCCCACTTGCAGGATACCTAGTTTAGACTAGTAATGAAAGTTGTGTTTCGCCCTTCGTGCTTGAAATATCATCATATCCGTCAAAAACGATAGTGGCAATACCCTGGTTCTTTTTATTATTATGTACACAAATTAGCCTCCCAAAAATGAACCCTGGTTCTTCATCACGTAAAGTATGGTGCACGTGTAAGCAACGTCAGAATGATGAGTCTACGCTGGGCTGGCTAGGCAAAAGATGCATCAATGAGTCACCTAATTCCTAATATACAACATTGTATAGGATAGAAAGGATTCATCTGACTTCCAACTTATAGAAGTTTTGAGTGTAATTTCGGTCTATCTCTCATATTGCCTTGAGCAAAAGTCGTCTGATGTTGTACATACGGAAATTACCAGTGATGTTTTGCATCGGGTCGTGCGGTACAACAACCGACTGGCTGTCATGGGATCCCGGGTTTACAACCCGGTTCGATTGTACATTTTTTAAGGCTCGTCTCCTTACCACAGCAAATGATCATTAATTAGATTGTTTCTAGATGAAGCCTCTAATTTCCAGCACACGTATCGGGTATTACGTGTGTGTCCAGAGTTATGTTAGCGCATAAAGGACCTCTGTCCGTTGCTGTTACAGTAAGAATTGCCTCTCAACTTATTTTTATCAAGGACCACAGTTACGCTCCTGCTGCAGCCATAACCTTCTACTAGCTTCTCAGCGATTATCAATTTGCATCATCTTATTTGCATAGCAGCATCTTTGATTAGGGCTTTCCGTTAAAACCTTGATCGCCATCGAGGGTGCATGTTTTTGAAACCTTTTCCGGTTTAAAATTGTTTCCTAGCACTTGTCGTCAAATTTACACAATTTTCGACACATGAGAGCGCATTGCCCAATCTTGTCCGGCTGCAACTGAGTCTTGAATATAAATTACATTAACATTGAAGTACCTCAACTCTCCGCACCCCCTCCCTATACCCACCCTACCAAACAAACTGCATCAGGGCTGATAATCTCAGCACTAGAATTGTAAAAGTAAAGGCACTGGGACATTCGTTAGCCATTTTTCAGCATTGCAATAACCCAGTAATAGATATTTATATATTTATAGAATCAAGCTGCAGACTCATAAGGGTTACCTACTGATATTATTATTTTATGCCACTGCCTGTACACATAAAGCTTTTCATTTGGCCACGATTGTGAATTTTCATTTCTGTAAGCAATAAAAATAAAAATATTTCACTTGGCATTTCAATAAGTCCAAAATTTGCAATTTTTTGGAGAATTACTCGAATTTTTTTACATTTTTTGGGATGTGATTTCCAAACTATTTAACGGATTGATCTCAAAATAGCAATTACTCATAACCGAAAGGAACTGAAGGTTACTTACAAATTTGGTAGAAATCAGTTCATTCGTTTGGTCTATAGCTCGCCAAAGGCAATGCGCTAACAGTTACACACAGAGAGGGAGAAGTATTCGCTCGCTACGCTCGCTCATCTTTGGTTGATTTGGGTAGACATTTGATATGTTATCAGAAATTTTATTCCGAATCGTTTGGTGCAAGGTACGAGTCTGTATCTCTTATAGATGTGTCACAAAAAATATAAACAGCTTGTTCCATGATTTTACAAATTTTGCCCAAAAATTGATAAATCGATTATTTTTTATTTTTTTCTGAATTGCGCTTTAAATGAGCTTTTGTGTGATACCAAACTCGACTAGTTTTGGAGAAGTTACAAAATGTCAAATCAATTGATTAGAAATCGACTAATCAGCTGATTAGACCCTTTTCCGATTGATAGATTTTGGTAGACTTTTACTATGTTATAGATAGAGCTTAATTTTCTGAATCCAGTGATATTAAAAAAGCTTCTGTTGCAATTTGTGGTGGGTCAACTCATTTAAACTCTGGACTAATAGTAGACACGAGTCTAAGACCCGGTTTTTCAGTGGAACTATACATAAGGTCTGTTAACTTGTTATTTGCTTAGCAACGTCCAATCAGAACCCTTAATTTTCTTGCTAATCTTAACGGGTCACTGAAAAACCAGCACTAAGAAATTTAATAACGATGCTTGTGTATAGACGATCGTATCCAAAAGGAACTCACGTCAAGTTGCGCCTTGAACGCCTCCACGCTGCCGGGGGCCAACGGACGGACGAACACGCCATCCGTGTCCACGCTCGGCTGGCCGTTGACGTGCGACTGCGCAGACAAACAAACAGACAGGCATTAGTGTGGTCGAGGCACCAGCAAACAGGCTTCCAAGCTTAGGAGTTGGGACTGTATTGAAAACTCTAATGTTCTAATAATATGTCTGTGTAGTGTGTACTAAGCACTAAAAAACAAAAACAAAAAACGTTTCTAGATATAATTTTAGCTACATCCTGCAGCCAACACTCAAACCTGTCTTCAAACTAAAAACACCCAAAATGTTCGAGACGTTTCCTCCTAAACTCTAAAGTAGAGATACTTAATGAAACACGATTAGCCTATTGGCTATTGCTATTACCTATACCTAGGTACTTAAAACATGTTTGAACTCTGATATGGCATGGGTAGAGATGTTCTTTTACCCGTGCTCCCCAGCCAGCATTATTCCCAGAGTTTTGTACCAAACCAACCACGAGAACTCAGACATTGACCAATAAAGCAACTTTCAAACCCGACTATTTCAAACTGGGCTTTCAATGCAAAATATAAGTCTAATTGTTATTCAAAGCTAGTGCTAAAGATAGAAAAAGCAGGAAACCTAGTAGAGCTAGGTTTACTACCTACATTCAATATTTTGCTCAATGGATTGAAGTCAAAGTTGAATTCAAAACATTGATACAAAACTTGATTGCTCGTGACAGGAGCCAGTTACACGAAATGTTTTAAATTCATGGAAAACTGGCAGTATGGGCCCGTGCTACACACGTATAGTGGTCTGCGGGTGAGGGCAAGAGTTGTAGGAAGAAGGGGTCCCACCCCCAAAAATCTACCCAAGCCATTGAAGACTCAAAAAAAATATTTTTTTAAGAATTCAAGAACTTTTCCCTGCACAATGCCCTCTAATTCAACCCGGATCAAACTCACCATTTTCAAAAACACGAAGAAATAGTTATGATCATGCAGTGTCGGTCTCTATCTTCTGTACAGGTTAAAGCTAGTGTACCCTATGCCCTGCGGACATACCCTATAGCCAGTTTATGGTTCATATATGGCCCTAGGCCATAACTTAAGCCCTAGGACTTGGGGACCAAAACCAACAAACCAATGAACCAAAACACAAAAATAGTAATTTGGACAATTTTTAAGCCAAACGCAAAAAAATCGATATATATATATATATATATATATATATATATATATATATATATATATATATATATATATATATATATATTAGTCTGCATTAGAAAACTTTTTGCATTTAATGCAAATTCAGATCATTAAAATAAGTTTCTGGTCTGTTTTAGAATTTTTTCAAAACAGTTTTGCTTTCTGTACCCAATGATGTGTGAATATCCCCTATTCACTGCCCAAGAGAATATAACAGGATTTCGTTCACCTTGCAGTGGCATAAAAACCAAACAAAAGCTAATGCTCCTGTCACTCTGAATGCCAAAATCTTTTCAAGTACACGTTTAATATGATTGCAAATAGGAGCGTTTTGACTAAATTTGTTCAATAACTTCATAATGCATGCGAAAATAGTCACCTAGACGAAGCGGATCAGTAAAAAAGTAAGATTTGAACGATTTAAAATTCGAGATGGGCTGCAAGGTGCTACTCAATCTTGCCAGCCAAATGCAATCAGTTTTTTCAATATTTCACCTAAATAACACTTTCAAATCGCTGTAAAAATGTCGTCTCAGGATGTAAACCAATATTTTTAACATATATAGTCCATTTCCACCCGTTTTTAACCAATTGTCGCAATTTCTATTAAGAGTTAAGTTCGGTAAAACATGCATCCCAGCCAGCCAGCCAGCCAGCCAGCACAAACTAAAAAGTTGACAATCGCCAAATTAACGGTTTTATATAAGGTTAACTAGCAGTATGGGCCCGTGCTACACACGTATAGTGCACTGCATGTGAGGGCATGTTAGTACTTTCCAGTTCATGGCTCTAAATATTTATTATTTATTAAAATTAACATTTATTAAACCTCTTTGCTCATATAAGTGGTGGAGAGCAAAATCGCCACCCGTCCACAATGTGAAGCGCAAAACTTTTCTTGCTGACTACACAAAAATAGTGTATTGAACATTTTAGAAGCTATACGGTATACTAGCAGTATGGGCCCGTGCTACGCACGTATAGTGTTCTGCGGGTAAGGGCAAGAGTTGTATGGAGAAGGGGTCCCACCACCTTAAATCTACCCGTGCCATTGAAGACTAAAACAAAATATATTTTTCAAGAATTCAAGAACTTTTCCCTGCACAATGCCCTCTATTACAACCCGGAACAAACTCACTATTACCAAGAACACGAAGAAATTGTTAAGATCATGCGTTGTCGGTCTCTAGCTGTCTAGGTTAAAGCTAGTGTACCCTATGCCCTGCGGGCATACCCGATAGCCAGTTTATGGTTCATATATGGCCCTAGGCCATATATGGCCTAGGACTTGGGACTTGGGAACCTAGGACTTGGACTTGGGAACCCAAGCCCTAGGACTTGGGAACCAAAACCAAAAAACCCAACAAACCAAAACACAACAATAGTAATTTGGACAATTTTGATGCCAAACGCTAAAAAATCTATTAAAATTAGTCCGCATTAGTCAACTTTTTGCATTTTATACAAATTAAGATCATTAAAATAAGTTTCTGGTCTGTTTTAGAATTTTTTCAAAACAGTTTTGCTTTCCGTACCCGATGACGTGTGAATATCCCCTATTCACTGCCCAAGAGACTTTAACAGGATTTCGTTCACCTTGCAGTGGCATAAAAACCAAACAAAAGCTAATGCTCCTGTCACTCTGAATGCCAAATCTTTTCAAGTTCACGTATAATATGATTGCAAATAGGAGCGTTTTGACTAAATTTCTTCAATAACTTCATAATGCATGAGCGAAATACATGAGCGTCCAGATTTGGACGATAAAAAAATCAAGCTGAGCTGCAAGACAATATTCAATCTTGCCTGCCAAATTCAATCAGTCTTTTCAATATTTCACCTTAAAAACACTTTCAAATCGCTGTAAGAATGTCGGCTCTGGATGTAAACCAATATTTTGAACATTTATAATCCATTTCCACCAGTTTTTAACCAATTTTCGCGATTTCTATCAAGAGTTAAGTTCGGTGAAACATGCATCCCAGCCAGCCAATTTTAGGGCTTTATATAAGGTTAATACCTAAAAAGTTTTCTACGTACTTATTCATTTTCACTTTATTTCACTGCTTACTTTATTTCACAGCATCGGCAAAGCATGATCATGTGGTAAACTCAGGAACTGGCATTTGTTTTCAAAGCGGTCAGCATGGTGAACCTAGGACACCTTGGTGAAACGAGCCGAGGCTCGTTTAATAAATGAATATATTTTATTAAAACTATTTGCTCATATCAGTAGTATTGAGCAAAATCCCCACCCGTCCAAAAAGTGCAATGTTTTTCACTGAAAGTACCCGACGAAATTACCAGAACAAACTCACAATCACCAAGAACATGAAGAAAATGTTAAGATCATTCAGTGTTAAGCTCCAGCTGTAGGATAAAGCCCTTTCCTTCGATGCTAGTATCCTATGCCCTGCGGTCCTAGGACTTGGGACCGAAACGTTACAACATTTTGTTGCTTGTAAATCATAATATCATTAATTCAATCCAGCTTGCAAGAAGAAAACTTTAAGTTTAATTTGCAAAGTTGTATTTGAAAATTTCCCATGCCAATAGGTGTAGAAAATGTCAAAACTCATATTTTAACAAAAATTACATTAATCAATGAAATTTCTTTCGATACTATCCAAAAGTATTAAAATGCGCAAATAAATATTAATATACGTCAATTTTCGTATGATGAAAACGTTATTGTTAGCTTCAATTACCTAGATCTGGCAAGACAGCGCAAAAATTTTCTTGCTGACTACACTTCAATAGTGTATTGAACATTTTAGAAGCTAAACGGTATATAACTCCGCCTGAAATATGTCCGGAAACAATTCCTTACATTTTATGCAAATCGAAATCTTTTATATTTGTTTCTTGTCGGTTTTATATATTTTCTAAAGAGTTTTGCTTTCCGTACCCGATGAAGTGTGAATATCCATTATTCACTTCTCAAGAGAATATCAGGAATTCGTCCACCTTGCAGTGTTAAAAACCGAAACAAAACAATTCACACCTGTCACTCTGCATGCCAAATCTTTTCAATTTCCTGTGTAAAATGATTGCAAACAGGAGCGTTTTGACTAAATTTCTTCATTAACTTCATAACGCATGCGATATTAGTCACCCAGATGCAGCGGATCAGTAAAAAGGTAAGATTTGAACGAATAAAGAATCGAGCTGGCTGCAAGGTGCTATACTCAATCTTGCCAGCCAAATGCAATCAGTTTTTTCGATATTTCACCAAAAAAACACTTTCAAATTGCTGTAAAAATGTCGTTTTGGTTGTAATCCATAATTCTGAACCAATATACATCATTTCCACCCGTTTTCAGCCGATTTTCGCGATTTCTATAAAGAGTTTTGATCGATGTTACATACATCCCAGCCAGCCAGCACAGACTAAAAAGTTGAACGTCGCCAAATTAACGGTTTTATATAAGGTAAACTAGCAGTATGGGCCCGTGCTACGCACGTATAGTGACCTGCTTGTGGGGGCATGTTAGTACCTTCCAGGTCATGGCTCTAAATATTTATTATTTACTAGGGCTTCGCGAACGCAATTTGTGTTGCGTTGAAGATGAGCGTAGGTAGCGGTTTGTGTATAGCGGATTAAAAGGTGCTTGCAGCAGTCACAAGAAAACCATGGAGCACCAAACCTGACCATTGCCTTCTCGAAAATTCTAATCACTTAAAAATGTATGCGGATTCTGACGTTCCTTTGTTTCTCTTCGAGGTCAACAAAGCTGGTAACCAAGGAAACGAAGGAAACCGTACTCGTATTGAATCAGCCGTCAAATCACGAAAAAAACACCACAAAAATGCTAATAAAAACCAATTGGAAAAACCTACCGAAATAAGATTTGCAGGCATGATAAATATGTATAAGGTCAACATGTTTAGAAGTTTTGGTGAAGTTATGTTCAGAACTTTGAAATTTACAGGGGTTCGAAATTCGGAAAAAATCGAAAAATTTCGTAAATATTGATTTATAAAAAATTTACTGAACCGATCTTTTTCAAAAACGCAGGGGGTCTAAGTTGAGAACAGAGGTAGATACTCAGAAATTTTCATCCGTGTCGGTTCAGGCGTTTGGTCTGTAGAGCGCGCACAAACACAAAAAAAAAAAAAAAAAAAAAAAAAAAAACATACACAAGTGACTTTTTTTTGGGGTAAGTGAAATTGAAGATTTCGCTCCGCTCGCTTCGCTCGCTACGCTCATCAATTAAAATTAATATTTATTAAAACTCTATGCTCATATAAGTGGTGGAGAGCAAAATCGCCACCCGTCCACAAAGTGAAATGTTTTTCACTGAAAGAACCCGATGAAATTACCGAACAAACTCACAATCACCAAGAACGTAAAGATAATGTTAAGATCATTCAGTGTTCAGCTCCAGCTATAGGATGAAGCCCTTTCTTTCGACGCTAGTACCCTATGCCCTGCGGGCATACCCGGTAGCCAGGTTATAACTATAATATGGCCCTAGGCAATAACCTAGGTCCTAGGACTTGGGACCAAAACGTAACAACATATTGTTGCTCATAAATCATAACGTCATTATCACAATCCAGCTTGCCGGAAAAAAACTTGGAGTTTAATTTGCAAGGTTGCATTTGAAAAAGTCCAACGCCGAAAGGTGTAGCAAATGTCAAAACTCATATTTCAACACAAATTTCATTAATCAATTAAATTTATTTTGATATAGGTACTATCCAAAAATATTATAATGCACAGATAAATAAATAAATAAATATATATATATATATATATATATATATATATATATATATATATATATATATATATATATATATATATATATATATATATATATATATATATATATATATATATATATATATATATATATATATATATATATATACGTCAATTTTCGTTTGCTAAAAACGTAATTGATAGCATCAATTACCTAGATCTGGCAAGACTGCGCAAAACTTTTCTTGCTGACTACAGAAAAATAGTGTAATGAACATTTTAGAAGCTAAACGGTATATAACTCCGCCTGAAATTTGTCCGCAATCAATTCCTTACATTTTATGCAAATCAAAATCTTTTATAAGTGTTTCTTTTCGGTTTTGGATGTTCTTCTAAGGAGTTTTGCTTTCTGTACCCGATGACATGTTAATAGCAACATTCACTGCGTAAAAGATAAATTCATTGATTCTTTCACCTTGCTGTGGTATGAAAACAAAACAAAAGAATTCATCTGTCACTCTGAATGCCAAATCATTTCAATTCCACGTAATATGATCGCAAATAGGAGCGTTTTGACAAAATTTCTTCGATAACTTCACAATGCATGCGATAATAGTCACCTAGACGAAGCGGATCAGTAAAAAGGTAAGATTTGAACGATTTAAAAATCGAGCTGGGCTGCAAGGTTCTACTCAATCATGCCAGCCAAATTCAATCAGTTTTTTCAATATTTCACCGAAGAAACACTTTCAAAGCGCTGTAAGAATGTCCTTGCTGGATATAAACCAATATTTTAAACATTTATAAACCATTTCCTCCCGTTTTTAACCAATTTTCGCAATTTCTAACAAGAGTTAAACTCGGTGAAACACAGTCCCCAGCCAGCCAGCCAGCCAGACAGCACAGACTAAAAAGCTGAACGTCGCCAAATTAACGGTTTTATATAAGGTTAACTAGCAGTATGGGCCCGTGCTACGCACATATAGTGAACTGCTTGTGGGGGCATGTTAGTACTTTCCAGTTCATGGCTTTAAATTTTTATTATTTATTATAATTAATATTTATTAAAACTATTTGCTCATATAAGTGGTGAAGAGCAAAATCGCCACCTGTCCACAAAGTGAAATGTTTTTCACTGAAAGAACCCGATGAAATTACCGAACAAACTCACAATCACCAAGAACGTAAAGATAATGTTAAGATCATTCAGTGTTAAGCTCCAGCTATAGGATGAAGCCCTTTCTTTCGACGCTAGTACCCTATGCCCTGCGGGCATAGGTTATAACTAGCCAGGTTATAACTATAATATCAGATGGAGATGACATGACTCCAAAGAATCCTGCAACATCGGTGTCAGATGGAGATGATACGACTCCAAAGAATCCTACAACATCGGTGTTCACTGCAATGTTAGGGGGAGATGATATGACTGCAGGGAAGCTGGAAAATCCAGCAATATCGGTGTTCACTGCAACGTTAGAGGGAGATGACACGACTGCAGGGAGGCTGGAGAATCGTGCAACATCGGTATCAGATGGAGATGACATGACTCCAAAGAATCCTGCAACATTGGTGTCAGAGGGAGATGATACGACTCCAAAGAATCCTGCAACATCGGTGTCTGATGCAATGTTAGAAGGAGATGACACGACTCTTGAGAATTCTGCAACATTGGTGTCTTATGGAACGTTGGGGGGAGATGACATGACTGCAGGGAGGCTGGATAATCCTGCAACATCGGTGTCAGAGGGAGATGACACGACTCCAGAGAATTCTGCAACATTGGTGTCTGATGCAACGTTAGAAGGAGATGACAAGAATCCAGAGAATTCTGCAACATTGGTGTCTTATGGAACGTTAGGGGGAGATGACACGACTACAGGGAGGTTGGGTGACGCCCTTCCTGCCCTTATGGACCAGCCGCGAACTGCATCAAAGAATAATGCGTTGCATATACCTCGCAGATCTAATTGCCTGGCAAAACCAAGAAAGCCATTGGATTTTTGACATCAAGCCAACAATACCCACAATCTTCAAAATGGGAGTGGAAGAACACTTTGCTTTGGCGGTTTGAATGTAAGATCTCTTACCAGTGGGTTTGACGAAATAAAAAGTACTCTAAAAGACCAGAATTATGATATTATAGGCATCACAGAAACATGGCTCATACCTGAGATACCCACTGTGGATGTTCAAATTCCTGGATATACATTTGAAAGAAAAGACAGATTGATAACTCAAACTTCTGGAAGAGGTGGTGGTGTTGGTATTTACATTAAATCTAACATTCGATATTCCTTGCTCAAAATAACAAATGAAGAGGACCAGATGATTGAGCAATTGTGGTTGTTAATATCCATAAAAAGGCAAAAAATAGCATTTGGCGTTGGATATCGAGCACCCTCTCTTAACTATACTTCTGTGAAGAGCCTTGACAATTTTATTTCTTCCCTAGATGGGAGTGTTGACAACATTTTATTTGTAGGTGATATGAATATTAACCTACTTGACAATAGTACGCCAGAATACAAATATTTGAAAAAAATTATATCAGCAAATCAACTTACACAAATCATTGATGTTCCCACACGTATTACTGATAGTTCAGCCACACTAATTGACCATATTTATGTAAGAGACCTCAACCCTGTAATCGATTGTAGAGTTTTGAACATGACCTTAATAAAAGACGACAGAGGAAGAAAAATTACTGATCATCATTTGGTCGCATGCACTTTGAAATATCAGACTTTCAAGAGATGGAGGGGTAAGTCACTGCCTCCTAGAAACAATGCTTTTGGAAGGCTGTGCCACCATTAACCTTATATAAAACCGTTAATTTGGCGATGCTCAACTTTTTAGTCTGTGCTGGCTGGCTGGCTGGCTGGCTGGGGACTGTGTTTCACCGAGTTTAACTCTTGTTAGAAATTGCGAAAATTGGTTAAAAACGGGAGGAAATGGTTTATAAATGTTTAAAATATTGGTTTATATCCAGCGACGACATTCTTACAGCGATTTGAAAGTGTTTTTTCGGTGAAATATTGAAAAAACTGAATGAATTTGGCTGGCATGATTAAGTAGAACCTTGCAGCCAAGCTCGATTTTTAAATCGTTCAAATCTTACCTTTTTACTGATCCGCTTCGTCTAGGTGACTATTATCGCATGCATTGTGAAGTTATCGAAGAAATTTTGTCAAAACGCTCCTATTTGCGATCGTATTACGTGGAATTGAAATGATTTGGCATTCAGAGTGACAAATGAATTCTTTTGTTTTGTTTTCATACCACAGCAAGGTGAATGAATCCATGAATTTATCTTTTACGCAGTGAATGTAGCTATTTACATGTCATCGGGTACAGAAAGCAAAACTCCTTAGAAAAACATCCAAAACCGAAAAGAAACACGTATAAAAGATTTTGATTTGCATAAAATGTAAGGAATTGATTGCGGACAAATTTCAGGCGGAGTTATATACCGTTTAGCTTCTAAAATGTTCAATACACTATTTTTCTGTAGTCAGCAAGAAAAGTTTTGCACAGTCTTGCCAGATCTAGGTAATTGATGCTATCAATTACGTTTTTAACAAACGAAAATTATATATTATTATATTATTATTAAATTATTCTATATATATATATATATATATATATATATATATATATATATATATATATATATATATATATATATATATATATATATATATATATATATATATATATATATATATATATATATATATATATATATATATATATATATATATATATATATATATATATATATATATATATATATATATATATATATATATATATATATATATATATATATATATATATATATATTGGATTCATTTTAAACGGTTAATGCTATGAAGTTTATAGTTATATATTTTTTATTTATATAGCCAATGTTTCGCCAAGTCTCCTCTTAGCTTTATCAAGGCACAAGTGCAACCAATGTACAGAAAAATGATTTTCTATAAAACAGTAGACAAAAACGAAATGTTATAAAACTGAAGACTCATGGAAAAAGAAAATGTGATACAAAGCAAATGGAAACCTGAAAGCAGGGTTATTGGAAACGTCTGTTCATTGATCTTGTCACTCTTTTGGTTTCAGGTTCTTGTTGGTGTCTGGTTCTGGTAGTATAATTTTCTTGTGGTTCCTGTGATATCTCTTGATGTAAAGTTGTTGGTGCTTTTCTTTGGTTTTCCACAAGTTTCTTGAGAAGGGGGATCCAAGCTGATGGGAGTTGTTCCGAGTCACGTTGTTTGTTCAAGCAATTTGGCCGAATGGCGATTTCAATTGCTTCTCGAACCCTTCGAGTTTGAAGTTGTTCTACTTTTGATATGAGTTTCATCCCCTCAAAATTAATTGTGTGGGATGTCTCAGTTACGTGTCGTGCTAGGGCTGATGATTGGGTGTGGTTTTTTACGGCTAGTCGATGTTCCTGTTTACGTTGAAAACAGTTTCTGCCTGTTTGTCCAATGTACGTCTTTGGACATACATTGCACGGGATTTCGTAAACACCCCCACCTTCAAGCTCAACGATGTCTTTGCTGTTGCGGATCAACTGTCTTAATTTCATGTTGGTGTTGAAAATGGTTTGAACGTTTTCTTTTTTGAGCAGTCGGCTTATTCGATCTGTTACGCCGCAAACGTATGGGAGAAAAGCATTATGTTTTGTTGGTTCATCTATGAAATCGTTGACCTGTGGTTGAGAGCTGTCGGTTCTTAGTTCTTGTTCTGCATTTCTTTCAGCGTTAGTTTTTCTTTTGAAAGCTTTTTGTATTATGCTTTTTTTGAACCCATTTTGTGACAGAGCTTTTTCAAGGATTTTTAGTTCATTTGTTAGATTGTCTTGGTCTGCAATACGACGAGATCTGGTAGCAAGGGTGTACGCTACCGATCGTATTTGTGCAGGATGGTGATGGGATGATGCATTTAGATACCGATTGGTGTGGGTTGGCTTTCTGTATACCGTGTGGCCTAACGTGTTGTCTTCTTTCTTGATAAGTAAAACATCCAAAAAAGGAAAACTATCATTTTGTTGTTCTTCCATTGTGAATTGAATTTCTGGGTGTATACTATTTAAATGATTTAAAAAAGACGGTAAATTATTTCGTCCATGTTGCCATATCACAAACACATCATCTACATATCTAAGCCAACACTTGGGTTTCAAAGCAGAGGCTGCAATTGCATTCTGTTCAAATTCTTGCATGAATAAGTTAGCTACAACTAGGGATGTGGGTCGGAAAATTTCCAATGGAAAATTTCGGAAAAATGGAAACTTTCCGGGAAAATTTCCGACCAATTTTTCCGGAAAATTTCCATCTTCTCAAATACTATGTTTTGTCTGTTTTTTTTGTATATTCTTCTTCCATGATGAAAACTACGCATAACGTGTTTAAAGGAAATCATGTTAGAGTGTATGCTGGAATGTATGCTGGATCTTCCAGAAGAGCGTTCATTTTAGATTGATAATCTTCTGTATTCAAAAGAACAGTTGCATTGCCTTTGTCAGCTGGAAGTATGGTAATGCTGGTATTCTGTTTCAATTGGTTCAAGGCCATGATTTCTTCCTTTCAGATGTTAGGAGTAGGCGGCTGAGCTTTGCGGAGAATGGTTGAAGTGTCTTGTCTGATTCTTTCTGCAACTTCTACCGACAGGTGCAAGATGCTAGATTCAACGCCGCAAATAATTTTTTTGTAAGGTATTTGTCTCGGGGCAATTGCAAAATTTAACCCTTTGGCTAATGCTTTTACCTCTGTGTCATTCAGATTATGTTTGGAGAAGTTAATTACAACTTTTTTCTCGTCCAAACCTTGACTTTTGTCGTGCAAAACGGCGAAACGTTGGCTATATAAATAAAAAATATATAACTATAAACTTCGTAGCATTAACCGTTTAAAATGAATCCAATACCTTTGGGCTACGAGAATTTCCATCAGGAAGTTACACGTCTCTACGGGGAGACAATAAACAAGAAAGTAAAACTCTTTGAGAAATACCGAATAAAACGTGAAACCTTGTATTGCAATCTGATCTTCCTAAAACATTGTAAGCTTTATAATCTTATACCAACATATCTAAAACTGAAGCACCACATTTCATCAACCAGAACAAAGAAATGTGGTGCTTCAGTTTTAGATATGTTGGTATAAGATTATATCAGATTATGGTATCACCCCTCTCACCCGTTGTAGCTAGTGATGTGGATTTTCCGGAAAAATTCAATCTGGAAAATTTCCGTGGAAAATTTCCGGAAACTTTCCGGAAATTTTCCCAACTATTTTTCTTTGCGGCTATCAATGCAATGTGACGGCAAGGCCCCCATGACACAGAAATCTTGTGGAAAATACACCAATAGTTTGCCGAAAGTTCTTTCCAAATTCAGTTGCCTGACGAAACCGTCACTGGCTATGAAGTTTAGATGGTTTAGATGGAGGAGTATGTGGATGTTGGAAAAACAAACTTGTGGGTTGTGTAAATTGTTGCATTGCTGGTGTATCTTGCAGTTTTGCAAATGGAACATATAGGTGTATACCGACAGTCCTTGTTGTGTGATGTTTTGGTAAAATAGCGCCAACATGAGCTTGGAACTTTCTTCATCTTGGCAGTGGATAGTTCCCACTTACCAGACTCTTTGGACCACAAGACTACCTTGCATCGTGAGACAGTAAAGCTATGCCAGTTAGTGAGGACTTATGTAGCCCATGGCTTGCTGAAATATGCTGCAAAATATATATAGCTATAATAGCTATAATAGCTATATAGCTATAATATGCTGAAATAATGGACTGCTTGCCAAAATATGCATCTAACATGATTTCCTTTAAACACGTTATGCGTAGTTTTCATCATGGAAGAAGAATATACAAAAAAAAACAGACAAAACATAGTATTTGAGAATAGTATTTTTCCGGAAAACCCACATCACTAGCTACAACGGGTGAGAGGGGTGATCCCATAATCTGATATAATCTTATACCAACATATCTAAAACTGAAGCACCACATTTCTTTGTTCTGGTTGATGAAATGTGGTGCTTCAGTTTTAGTTATGTTGGTATAAGATTATAAAGCTTACAATGTTTTAGGAAGATCAGATTGCAATACAAGGTTTCACGTTTTATTCGGTATTTCTCAAAGAGTTTTACTTTCTTGTTCATTGTCTCCCCGTAGAGACGTGTAACTTCCTGATGGAAATTCTTGTAGCCCAAAGGTATTGGATTCATTTTAAACGGTTAATGCTACGAAGTTTATAGTTATATATTTTTTATTTATATAGCCAACGTTTCGCCGTTTTGCACGACAAAAGTCAAGGTTTGGACGAGAAAAAAGTTGTAATTAACTTCTCCAAACATAATCTGAATGACACAGAGGTAAAAGCATTAGCCAAAGGGTTAAATTTTGCAATTGCCCCGAGACAAATACCTTACAAAAAAATTATTTGCGGCGTTGAATCTAGCATCTTGCACCTGTCGGTAGAAGTTGCAGAAAGAATCAGACAAGACACTTCAACCATTCTCCGCAAAGCTCAGCCGCCTACTCCTAACATCTGAAAGGAAGAAATCATGGCCTTGAACCAATTGAAACAGAATACCAGCATTACCATACTTCCAGCTGACAAAGGCAATGCAACTGTTCTTTTGAATACAGAAGATTATCAATCTAAAATGAACGCTCTTCTGGAAGATCCAGCATACATTCCAGCATACACTCTAACATGATTTCCTTTAAACACGTTATGCGTAGTTTTCATCATGGAAGAAGAATATACAAAAAAAACAGACAAAACATAGTATTTGAGAAGATGGAAATTTTCCGGAAAAATTGGTCGGAAATTTTCCCGGAAAGTTTCCATTTTTCCGAAATTTTCCATTGGAAATTTTCCGACCCACATCCCTAGTTGTAGCTAACTTATTCATGCAAGAATTTGAACAGAATGCAATTGCAGCCTCTGCTTTGAAACCCAAGTGTTGGCTTAGATATGTAGATGATGTGTTTGTGATATGGCAACATGGACGAAATAATTTACCGTCTTTTTTAAATCATTTAAATAGTATACACCCAGAAATTCAATTCACAATGGAAGAACAACAAAATGATAGTTTTCCTTTTTTGGATGTTTTACTTATCAAGAAAGAAGACAACACGTTAGGCCACACGGTATACAGAAAGCCAACCCACACCAATCGGTATCTAAATGCATCATCCCATCACCATCCTGCACAAATACGATCGGTAGCGTACACCCTTGCTACCAGATCTCGTCGTATTGCAGACCAAGACAATCTAACAAATGAACTAAAAATCCTTGAAAAAGCTCTGTCACAAAATGGGTTCAAAAAAAGCATAATACAAAAAGCTTTCAAAAGAAAAACTAACGCTGAAAGAAATGCAGAACAAGAACTAAGAACCGACAGCTCTCAACCACAGGTCAACGATTTCATAGATGAACCAACAAAACATAATGCTTTTCTCCCATACGTTTGCGGCGTAACAGATCGAATAAGCCGACTGCTCAAAAAAGAAAACGTTCAAACCATTTTCAACACCAACATGAAATTAAGACAGTTGATCCGCAACAGCAAAGACATCGTTGAGCTTGAAGGTGGGGGTGTTTACGAAATCCCGTGCAATGTATGTCCAAAGACGTACATTGGACAAACAGGCAGAAACTGTTTTCAACGTAAACAGGAACATCGACTAGCCGTAAAAAACCACACCCAATCATCAGCCCTAGCACGACACGTAACTGAGACATCCCACACAATTAATTTTGAGGGGATGAAACTCATATCAAAAGTAGAACAACTTCAAACTCGAAGGGTTCGAGAAGCAATTGAAATCGCCATTCGGCCAAATTGCTTGAACAAACAACGTGACTCGGAACAACTCCCATCAGCTTGGATCCCCCTTCTCAAGAAACTTGTGGAAAACCAAAGAAAAGCACCAACAACTTTACATCAAGAGATATCACAGGAACCACAAGAAAATTATACTACCAGAACCAGACACCAACAAGAACCTGAAACCAAAAGAGTGACAAGATCAATGAACAGACGTTTCCAATAACCCTGCTTTCAGGTTTCCATTTGCTTTGTATCACATTTTCTTTTTCCATGAGTCTTCAGTTTTATAACATTTCGTTTTTGTCTACTGTTTTATAGAAAATCATTTTTCTGTACATTGGTTGCACTTGTGCCTTGATAAAGCTAAGAGGAGACTTGGCGAAACATTGGCTATATAAATAAAAAATATATAACTATAAACTTCATAGCATTAACCGTTTAAAATGAATCCAATATATATATATATATATATATATATATATATATATATATATATATATATATATATATATATATATATATATATAGAATAATTTAATAATAATATAATAATATATAATTTTCGTTTGTTAAAAACGTAATTGATAGCATCAATTACCTAGATCTGGCAAGACTGTGCAAAACTTTTCTTGCTGACTACAGAAAAATAGTGTATTGAACATTTTAGAAGCTAAACGGTATATAACTCCGCCTGAAATTTGTCCGCAATCAATTCCTTACATTTTATGCAAATCAAAATCTTTTATACGTGTTTCTTTTCGGTTTTGGATGTTTTTCTAAGGAGTTTTGCTTTCTGTACCCAATGACATGTAAATAGCTACATTCACTGCGTAAAAGATAAATTCATGGATTCATTCACCTTGCTGTGGTATGAAAACAAAACAAAAGAATTCATTTGTCACTCTGAATGCCAAATCATTTCAATTCCACGTAATATGATCGCAAATAGGAGCGTTTTGACAAAATTTCTTCGATAACTTCACAATGCATGCGATAATAGTCACCTAGACGAAGCGGATCAGTAAAAAGGTAAGATTTGAACGATTTAAAAATCGAGCTTGGCTGCAAGGTTCTACTTAATCATGCCAGCCAAATTCATTCAGTTTTTTCAATATTTCACCGAAAAAACACTTTCAAATCGCTGTAAGAATGTCGTCGCTGGATATAAACCAATATTTTAAACATTTATAAACCATTTCCTCCCGTTTTTAACCAATTTTCGCAATTTCTAACAAGAGTTAAACTCGGTGAAACACAGTCCCCAGCCAGCCAGCCAGCCAGCACAGACTAAAAAGTTGAGCATCGCCAAATTAACGGTTTTATATAAGGTTAATGGTGGCACAGCCTTCCAAAAGCATTGTTTCTAGGAGGCAGTGACTTACCCCTCCATCTCTTGAAAGGAATCTTGAACAATATTTAGAACACGTCCTTAATGAGAAAAGTTGGAATTAAACCTCGAGTTCAAGCTTGAATTCGATTTTGGTTGGGCGGATCAATGCATTTGATTCAAGCTGTGAATGGCCTTACGTGCGCGGCGTCTGGACTGGCGCGAATGATGCGTTGGGGTGTGGCGTTGAAGGGTCTCGGCTTGGCGGGTCCCGCGCAGATGTGACCGCACGGACATTGGATTCGTGCCTTGCGCAGACTCAGCTTGGCCACCGACAGCAACGTGGCCAACGTCTCGGACATCGGCTCCTCGGGCACGTCCCACCAGTAGTCCAGGTAGACCTTCTGATCCTTGCCGAACTGTGAACAACGCAAACTCTGGAGTTTCTGTGTCGATCCCTTTCAAGCCCATTCATTGAGCGGGTAGCTCGGCCGCTTCCTGCACCTTGTACTGGATGTACACTTTACAGGCCACACCTTTGGTCGGTCCTTTGGTCGGTCCTTTGGTCGGTCCTTTGGTGGAATCTTCACGCTACTGGGCCACTGGCAACAAATTCACACCAAGATTTCACCATCAATTAATTACTTCCAAACGTGACAGGAGGGGAGTTTCCTTGAGAGTGAAACACCGCTCTCCTTCTATATGGGACAGCAGGGTAGCATCTTTGAGAGTCAAACACCGCTTTCCTTCTAAACGTAACAGCTTGAGAGTGAAACACCGTTCTCCTTCCAAACTTAACAGCATGGGAGCCTCTTTGAGAGTAAAACACCATTTTCCTTCCAAACGTGACAGCAGTGGAGCCTCTTTGAGAGGGAAACACCGCTCTCCTTCTAAACGTGACAAACATATCAACAGACTAAGGATGGGCAGAGAATTAATCTTTCGATAATATATCGATTCTTTCGTTCCGATATATCGATATTTTGATCCAATTCTTGCAGTTCCGGTATATAGCCTGTAACGATGCTTGGAACCCGATCTTTCTGATCTTTCCTTTGGCAATTATAGGCACGTGCTTCACTGTCTAATAATCTTAACAGTTAAAACCCACCTTTCACGACAGATTTTACTCAAAATTTCCCTCAAAGTTTCACATCAAACCGGAAGGAAGGTACTTAGCCCAACCCTATTTGAGCCCATCCCTACAACGGACAAGGCCTGGCAGGTGGCTCACCATCAAGTAGAGCTCGCCCATGGTGACCGAGTGAGCGTCTTCGATGGTCCAGCCGGCACGCACCTTGGCCACGATCTCGTCGCTGGCTGCCGACTTCACACGCTTCAAGTCAGCCGCCGTCTCGGCCGCGGCAATTTCGGCCGCGGTGGGCGTCAGCAGCGCCTGGTCCATCTTGCCACCTGGCGATCGAGCACAAGACACAACCGTCAACGTCTCGCTCCTCAGCCTCAAGCCTTGGCTAGAGATTGTGTTAAGATTTATTGATCGGCTTTAAAAGGCAACCGATCTACAGCTAAACGTTGCCTGCTTATTTCAATGGGATGATTAATGTTTCAGTTCACCGATGAAAGTCGACACTCGTCGATAACTTTACACAATCGCTACTCTAGAGCAATACCTACAGACAACGGTTTGTGTTGAGTGGCCGTTCTCTGTGATAATGAAATGAAATGATGCCATTTCATTGATGGCCACTCTATGTTTCTATTTAAGGACCATTTACCTCTTGAAATTAATTTTTACCATACCTATGTAAGTTACTAATTTAATTATAATGTGATAGATGTTGACATATTTTAAAGAATTTGTTGACAATATGGATTTGTAATTAATTGTCTAAGATTTGTATCTTGTAGGAATTTATGTATGGATGGCCATGGACACAAAGGGATGTATTTTAAACAGTCCACAGATCAGTGATAGTCTGATAGATTTATCTAATTGATTTAAAAACAAGTTAAATTTAAGAGGTAAATGGTCCTTTAGTGTCAAAAACACAAATTTAGATTTCGTAGAATCTCTTGTCATGAGAAGACACTAATTAGTTAGCGAGTGTACAGAACGTGTCAGGTTTGGAAGTCAGTGCCTTGGCCAGTACTGAGCAGGCGGGCACAATAACATGGTGGAATGCCGGTTTGAAGTTGTCATCCCAGCCTGAGACACACAATACTCCAATACGGAGTTTCCTACCTAAAAAGGTTATTTGTCAAATTGCTTCTTGGGCCAAGATGCGACCAATATCTCGTAGTGTGAAACTAGAAATGTGTGCACGATAACAGTTCAAAACCTGGGCTAAACCAAATGCTAAATAAAAAACTTGCTGATTTTAGCAGACCTAAGTCACAGTAATTTAAGCTGATATTTAAGCTGTATTGATTCAGTAGAATAATATTTTCCTTCAAAAGAAAACAAGATGTAATTAAATTCAACATCAAACCATTGAGTAAGGATAGTTTCATTACTCTATGATCAAACCCTTAATTCCTAGGCAAAACAAAGACAAGCTGGAGAAGGGCTGCCCTTCACGAAAACAGCTCCCAGTCAAGTGAGAACCGACTCGCAAAACTGGGGAATCAAACTGATGTGCAAGGACCAAATGACAACATTTGCAAGTCAACTGGGGAATCAAACTGATGTGCAAGGACCAAATGACAACATTTGCAAGTCAACTGGGGAATCAAACTGATGTGCAAGGACCAAATGACAACATTTGCACGTCAATACTTGCGGAAAACCCAGCTTAGACTTGGGACATGTTTCAATAGAAGGTTTCGTGTGGACATGTGTACTTGGCCACACAGCGTCAATACCAAAGTTTAAGAGTACGTCTGCAAGTCCATCAGCAATATAGACTATCAGACTTGAACTCGTATTCTTAGCCAATCACAGCCTGCGATTTAGTCACGTGACAGACTGTTGCTCAACTTGTGAGCGAACATTTCAGACTTCAACCTTCGACCATTGCTAGCCAGGATACGCAACTAGCTTAGCGCTGTATGTTTCCCATGCAACGTTAAAGTATAGGCCTTACCAGCTGTGATCATCGGTCAGATCAACTCTATAACCATCATTATGTCGTTAGGTATTGTTATTTAAAAGATTAAATATTGACTAGTCCAATCTAAATAAGTAAATTGAATTTTAGAAGTAGCTAAATAATCCCCTTGTTCGTTTGTTTTAATGTTTATTCAGTTTTAAGAAAACGTAAAAACGGCAACATACATGTTGAGCGTAGTGAGAGCGGGCACGGCATACTAGTTGCCTATCCCGTACCGGAGCAGTGATCGAAGCTTCAACTATATTGAACTTATTGCTGCGGCGCGCAAAGTTCGGCGATCACAATTGAAAAGTGGGGTTATGTTGAACGTCATGATTTCGTATTTTCAGTTTTGTGTGACTGGTTTGTAGACAGGAAGTAAAGTGTTTCAAGTTTTTTCTGCTCTAAAAACGTTTAGCTGGGAAATCATTCACTAAAATGGTACAGAAAATCAGCTGTTTTTGATCGGCCCTTTTTAATTGGATCTGCTGTTTGCCCCACATTCCGTGCCCAAAGAGTGAGCGAACACAATGTTTCCTAGTACTAAACTAGGGCTTCGCGAACGCAATTTGTGTTGCGTTGAAGATGAGCGTAGGTAGCAGTTTGTAACAGCAGATAAAAAGGTGGAGGCAGAAGGCATATGAAAACCATGGAGCACCAAGCCAGACCATTGCCCTCTCGAAAACTCTGATCACTCGAAATTTTAGACGATTATGACCTTCCTTTGTTTCTCTCTAAGACCCGGTTTTTCAGTGGCACGTTAAATATCTAATCGTCTGTTAACTTGTTATTTGCCTAGCAACGTCCAATCAGAGCCCTTAATTTTCTTGCTAATGGACTGTTAAATCTTAACGGGTCACTGAAAAACCGGCACTAAACCTGTCAGATAGCCTAAATGTGCTTATTTTGAGCTAATTGAGTAATTTGAACATAATATATGGGACGAAACGCATCAAACCAGCACACCTCGCGAAAAAAATTGACCTTCACATCTCGGATGTGGTTCAAAGTTTCAGTGGTCGTTGTGCTACTCAAGTGGAGTACAAAACTATTTTTTTGAAAATTTTAGGCCCACTGGTGTGGGAGATATGACCTTGCAAAGTTTCGCTCGTTTAGCGGACCGCGCGCGCACTATCACATATTTCCGTCAATATGTCAAGAACCAATAAAGTTACAGAACTCTGGTTTAATGCATTGAAAATAGCATAAAAAACTGCACTAGAAAAATGTTTAAAACTTGTATACTATTCATTCACAAAAACGATATCACTTCATACATCTGTTTTTAGAAATGTCTATAGCAAAAAAGCGCGTTCTTTGAGAAAACTGAAATTTTCAGGAAATGTTTCAGGAAATGTCAGGAAATGTTGAAATATACTAGTACCAATTTTTAGGATGGGCATTCGGGTAGTTTTGTAGAAATTAGTTCCCAAAGTTGAAATCGCATACAAAAACATAGGAATTTTTTGGTACATTTCGTAATTGAAGTGAGTGTACCACTTTGCGCAATGTTGTAACTAGCTGAAAATTTCAGAAAATGTATTCAATATATGTATGTATACTAGTACCAACTTTTAGGAAGGGCATTAGGGTAGTTTTTAGCGCAGCTTCCCACAACGTGTTATATGAGTATAACATGGGGAAGATGGCTTATGCTCTGAGTGGTTTCAAAATGGATCTGAGTGGTTTCTATGGGATTCCGCAGGACCCTTCGGAAAAATAATAGTGTATTATTTTTGAATGAAAAATTATTCTGTTTTGCGGAACGATAGTCTAAACACCAGAAAATAAGTAATTAATTAAATTGTAAACAAGAAGAGCCAAAAAAGTGTGATTGATTTCTTCCCATTCAGCTGTTTGGGCGAAATGTCAGCGGGGCAAAATTTGTCAGATTCAGATATCTACCAAACGTTACAAAAAAGCTAATGGAATTGATAGAGAGTGTGTTAGAATGTTTCAAATTTTGGCATTGCACTAAGAAAACTGTTTCCTTGCAAATTGAGAAAGTAAGTTTATCATTATTTCAAAAAAACTAAAATTACCTCACCATTGCCTAGGCAAAATTTGGATCATTGTCAGTGTTGACAATTTGAGATCAGCTAAGATGACAGAAAATTGTCACTGTGTGTTCTACTTTCCAATTCAAAAGGTTGTTGCCAAAGGTGCAAGTTAATTTGAAATAAATACATTTAAAGTGCATTCACAACACAAGCCGATAAGTAATACCATCAATGACATTACTAGGTAAGAGGTAAGTAGGATCCCACACACCAATGCCTCTGAAAAAGTTTTAAAATAACTATTTTGATTCTCGCCTGGTTAGGTAAATGTTTGTTTCCAACCGGTTCTGGTGTACCTGAACCAAGTCTATTGTACCAAGCCACTTTGCTTGTGGTAGGCCTTACAAAATATATGTAATCTTCTAATTGCGGAGATAAGCGGAGGATGCCATTGAGCCGAGAATGGCGGTATAAGGTAGAACGCACAGAATTGGATAATATATTGTACTACCTTTGCGATAAAAATGAAAACTTAATTTGGCTATGAGGTAAGTACTTTGTATAGGTACCTAGGTAGGTGTATTTTCAACACAAAGGTGCTTTATAATGAAATATAGGTTCTTCAAATCTGACATCTTTCTGATACATTTGGATCTGCAGTCCTTTTAAGATCTCAGTAAGTGGAAGACTGGCTTTACAAAAAGTAAAGTGTATAATACTCTTATTGATAGACAATACTAGTACTTGCCTGTTTTACTATACTAGTAGCTAGCCATAATTTTATCAACACCAATCCAGACTGTCGAGTAGGCCTATTCCAAACCTAAAAGTTTGTCGAAATAGACCATCGCTCTCACAGCAATTCTTGTGAATTAATTTACGATCGTATATATTACTAAGGAAGCAGAACCAACCATGCTTCAAAACGTTTTAATCATTGGATAGTAGAAGTTAGCCACATAATGAATAATAAACAACAAACAACCTCATTTCTTTGCTAATTCTAGCCTAACCTACCAGCTGACTTGGCTCTGACTATTTCCACCACACGCAAATAACCCTGTTGTAGATAAGTGCATTCAATTAATGGGTCGTAAAAGTATGGTTAAACGTTTTGTTCATATCAATATATTTTTAAAATAATGAAATTTTACATGCTATTTATATAATATTATTTTGTTGTAGTTGCCTGTCAACTTGTGATCTGTTCTAAAACTTGTAGCCGGCTACGTGTGTATAGTCGTTCATCTCGAGAGAGTCTTATCTCACTTCAATGACATGCCCTACCAAATAAAAATAAATACTCTGTGATACCAAGCTTAAGAAAATAGTATTCAAATTGTGTGGGATATCAGTATAAACAAGTCATAGGTCATCTTGAGTAGGAATGTTCCTATTACCTCTGCACTGCTCTGCATACTGAATTTGAAGGTTAGCTAACTATTGTCAAAGATACCTAACTACTTTTCAATTTTATTTTGTATATTTTTTACTAATTCACCAACAAATTTATTACTTTGGTGGTAATAGTGCCATGAGCTGCCTCGCCATACAAGTTATTGGTTGATAATCCACTTTCATTTTGAGTTTGATGCACAATGAGTAGTGTGAACCCATCACCACAGAAGGGGTTCTCTGGGTCTACTTATCTATTTCAAGACAGAAGGTGCGTTTAATTTGAATTTTTCAAAGCCAGCCTGGCCGTGGCCAGGCTGGCCACCACTAACCGCTAACTAAACGCCTGCGTTTGACGTCGGCCCGCGATTTTAAGTTTGACAGTTGTTTCCGCAATGGCAATTGCAAAATATAGGCATAATAATCAAAATATAATAAAACCCTTACTTCGGCTATCGATAATGGTCAAGTTTTTCGGATGGTTGCTATTATCTGCGCTGAGAACGGTGTGGTACTCTCGATTCAGCGGGATTTGCGCCATTTTCAAGAGCGCCGCCATGACAGCCAGCATTTGGTAGCCAAATCTCAATCGCGGCCACGGCCAGGCGGCCAGGCCGTGGCCAATCCGCCAAGGCCACTCTAAATAAACGGCCTGGAAACGGCCTGGCCGCGGCCAGGCCGTCCAATTAAACGCACTTAGACATACAAAATAGTATCTTGATCAGGGGCCTATGTCCAATGAGACATTGAGACAGTGTTTACCCTTAAAATTACGTGATGACGTTTTTTTTACGGATCTTTTAAGTTTATTTAGCGAGTGGCTTGAACGAGCTCGGTGCGAGCTGCATATGCATTCACACTCGCGCGCCAAGCTCGGCTGTAACGCGAGTGCAACCGAAGAGCTACGAGCGATTTACTCTTCGAGCACTGAGCGAGAGACATAGTTGGAGATTGTCTCCTCGCATAGGGTCTTATACACTGGCCCCCGCCGCCCGCCGCCCGATGCTTGATTTCCGAGTCACCGCTGCAATAAAATCGCTGCGTTTGAGACGCGTCTCGGCTCTGTGACTCCGTGCCGTCCTGAAAATATGTGCTTCGGGAACCAAAGTTGAAATCGCATGCAAAAGCATAGGATTTTATGGTACATTTCGTAATTGAATGGAGTGTACCACTTTGCGCAATGTTGTAAAAAGCTGAAAATTTCAGGAAACGTAGTCGATATATGTATGTATACTAGTACCAATTTTTAGGATGGGCATTCGGGTAGTTTTGCAGAAATTAATTCCCAAAGTTAAAATCGCATACAAAAACATAGGATTTTTTGGTACCTACATTTCGTAAAAGACAAGTCCAGGTAGGAGGAGCGACCCTTGGAGCCGTATGTTTTCGCTTGAAGGCCGATGCCAGGGTGTGGGAAAGATTGTGAGATTTTATGGACTTTGCATTGAAATCGCCCTCATTTCAAACCTTTGCAATAATGAAGATATCCATCAAATCTTGATGAAATTTTAACACGTAATATAAATAATATTGATTCTTATGTAGTTAAAATTTCAACATAATATGACTAACAGGAGCTTTTTGGCAGGCCTCCAAACTCGGCTAAAACCCGCCTTACTCCTGTGCTATTCGAATTCCGTTTCCCACAGTCTACCAGTCCAGCAAGTCAGACCGAAGCGCCGTGACGTCAGAGAGGTGGACCATCAGGAGTTGTGTATTGAAGTGAGTGTACCACTTTGCGCATTGTTGTAATAAGCTAAAAATGTTAGATAATGTAGTCGATATATGTTTGTATACTAGTACCAATTTTTAGGACGGGCATTCGGGTAGTTTTGTAGAAATTAATTCCCAAATTTGAAATCGCATACAAAAGCATTGGATTTTACGGTACATTTCGTAATTGAATGGAGTGTACCACTTTGCGCAATGTTGTAATGAGCTGAAAATTTCAGGAAATGTATTCGATATATGTATATATACTAGTGCCAATTTTTAGGACGGGCATTTGGGTAGTTTGCTCGTAGGTCGGGGTTATTGCTTGGTGCCAAGGTGGTATTATATAGCATGGTGCTAGAGTTCATAGCACCGTGCTACAAATGGCTGGTCTAGGTAAGGCCCCTGGGGCCTCGCCAGCGAGGTCCATGGGCCTCCGAGATACTCTCCAAAGGGTCCTAGTCCGCATTTGCGGCATTGCTGACCGTTAAATCCACCCCTGCTTACGTGGTGTTTTGTTTTCAGCCTGACTTTCAACTGCAAGTTTAAACTTTCAACTCTTTCAACTTTAGCGATCAACTGCAGTTGATCAATGCGGGGCCCCGCATGCGAGCCCGTGAAACTCGCTAAGTGTGTATCTTGTATTTCGAGTTGACTAATTAGTTTAATAGTTCATTTGTTTGCGAATTCCCCCCCCCCTCCCCTCATCCGTAAACTCCAGGGGCCCCGAGTCCCTTGTGATAGTGTGTTCTGACCACTTTTTGAACCTTAAATCCGCGTCTGCGCGTAAGCCACTCGCCGACTCGCCATGCAATTGTGCATGAAATTTGAAGGTAGTGGACCCTTAAAAAAAAAATTGTAACTTCTAAACGAATAAAATACGGGAATCGGGACTTTCAGGAATTTGAGTTCAAATAGTAAAGCACATAATCCATACATTTTCAATTTTTTAAGTTCACTCCGAGTTGACGAAAAACACCCCTGGAAACAGCCATTTTCGGTTTTTTTCGAATTTCATGATTTTTTTAAGGGATGAAGGTGGTAGAAAACCTTATCGAAACCAATATGTAAACATTCGTTTACTTGAAGGGTACCTACAAAAAAATTATCGCTTCCCGTTTTTCATCCCTTGCTGTTCAGAATGCACCCTGAAGTTGCAAAAATTCAAAAAATTTACCCTACGTTTTGACCTTCTAATTACCCTATAAAAAGTAAAAATTCTGACTTTTGAGCTACAGTTCATAGTAAAACAAACTCTTCCGAACAAATTATTTCACTGAAGTTTTTTGATATCTTTAACGGTTTAGACTCGGCATTGGATTTTGTGACACACTGCAACTGCCAAATATTCGTTTTTCTCCTAACTTTGATGGGCTCTATCTGGAGAACGGTTTGTCGCAAAATTTTTTTAAAAAACGTTCTGAACTCAGTAAAGGTAGGGGAATATAACCCTGAATTTTCCTAAAAAAATTAAAAATCCACGAGCACACTTTTGGTCGATTGGGCTTGTTCTGACCCAGCATCAATTACCAATATATCTGGCAAGACAGCGCAAAACTTTTCTTGCTGACAACACAAAAATAGTGTATTGAACATTTTAGCAGCTAAACGGTATATATTCTGCCTGAAATTTGTCCGCAATCAATTCCTTACATTTTCTGCAAATCAAAAGATTTTATAAGTGTTTCTTGTCGGTTTTGGATGTTTTTCTAGGAGTTTTGCTTTCTGTACCCGATGACGTGTAAATAGCTACATTCACTGCATAAAAGATAAATTCATGGATTCATTCACCTTGCTGTGGTATGAAAACAAAACAAAAGAATTCATCTGTCACTCTGAATGCCAAATCTTTTCAATTTTACGTATAATATTATTGCAAATAGAAGCGTTTTCACTAAATTTCTTCAAAAACTTCATAATACATGCGAAAATAGTCACCTAGACGAAGCGGATCAGTAAAAAGGTAAGATTTGAACGATTTAAAAATCGAGCTGGGCTGCAAGGTGCTACTCAATCATGCCAGCCAAATTCAATCAGTTTTTTCAATATTTCACCGAAAAAACACTTTCAAATCGCTGTAAGATTGTCGGCTCTGGATGTAAACCAATATTTTGAACATTTATAATCCATTTCCACCCGTTTTTAACCAATTTTCGCGATTTCTTTCAAGAGTTAAGTTCGGTGAAACATGCGTCCCAGCCAGCCAGCCAACCAGCCAGCCAGACAGCACAGACTAAAAAGTTGAACGTCGCCATTTTAACGGTTTTATATAAGGTTAACTAGCAGTATGGGCCCGTGCTACGCACGTATATTGTTCTGCGGGTGTGGGCAAGAGTTGAAGTGAGAAGGGGTCCCACCCCCTAAAATCTACCCGTGCCATTGAAGACTAAAAAAATATATTTTTTTAAAGAATTCAAGAACTTTTCCCTGCACAATGCCCTCTAATACAACCCGGAACAAACTCACCATTACCAAGAACACGAAGAAATTGTTAAGATCATTCAGTGTCGGTCTCTAGCTGTCTAGGTTAACGCTAGTGTACCCTATGCCCTGCGGGCATACCCGATAGCCAGATTATTGTTCAGATACGGCCCTAGGCCATAACCTAAGCCCTAGAACTTGGGGACCAAAACCAACAAACCAATAAACCAAAACACAAAAATAGTAATTTGGACAATTTTGATGCCAAACGCAAATAAATCGTTAAAAATTAGTCCGCATTAAACAACTTTTTGCATTTCATGCAAATTCAGATCATTAAAATAAGTTTCTAGTCTGTTTAAAATGTTTTTAAAACAGTTTTGCTTTCTGTACCCAATGATGTGGGAATATCCCCTATTCACTGCCCAAGAGAATATAACAGGATTTCGTTCACCTTGCAGTGGCATAAAAACCAAACAAAATCTAATGCTCCTGTCACTCTGAATGCCAAAATCTTTTCAAGTACACGTTTAATATGATTGCAAATAGGAGCGTTTTGACTAAATTTGTTCAATAACTTCATAATGCATGCAAAAATAGTCACCTAGACGAAGCGGATCAGTAAAAAAGTAAGATTTGAACGATTTAAAATTCGAGATGGGCTGCAAGGTGCTACTCAATCTTGCCAGCCAAATGCAATCAGTTTTTTCAATATTTCACCTAAATAACACTTTCAAATCGCTGTAAAAATGTCGTCTCTGGATGTAAACCAATATTTTGAATATCTATAATCCATTTCCATCCGTTTTTAACCAATTTTCGCGATTTCTTTTAAGAGTAAAGTTCAGTAAAACATGCATCCCAGCCAGCCAGCCAGCCAGCACAAACTAAAAAGTTGACAATCGCCAAATTAACGGTTTTATATAAGGTTAACTAGCAGTATGGGCCCGTGCTACGCACGTATAGTGCACTGCATGTGAGGGCATGTTAGTGCTGTCCAGTTCATGGCTCTAAATATTTATTATTTATTAAAATTAATATTTATTAAAACTCTTTGCTCATATAAGTGGTGGAGAGCAAAATCGCCACCCGTCCACAAAGTGAAATGTTTTTCACTGAAAGAACCCGATGAAATTACTGGAACAAGCTCACAATCACCAAGAACGTGAAGATAATGATAAGATCATTCAGTGTTAAGCTCCAGAAGCCCTTTCCGTTGACGCTAGTACCCTATGCACCGCGGGCTTACCCGGTAGCCAGGCTATTGATGAGCGTAGCTAGCGAAGCGAGCGGAGCGAAATCTTCAATTTCACTTACCCCAGAAAAAAGTCCCATGTGTATGTTTTTTTTTTTTTTTTTTGTGTGTGTTTGTGCGCGCTCTACAGACCAAACGCCTGAACCGACATTGATGAAAATTTCTGAGTATCTACCTCTGTTCTCAACTTAGACCCCCTGCGTTTTTGAACAAGATCGGTTCAGTAAATTTTTTATAAATCAATTTTTACGAAATTTTTCGATTTTTTCAGAATTTTGAACCCCTGTAACTTTCAAAGTTCTGAACATAACTTCACCTAAACTTCTTAACATGTTGACCTTATACATATTTATCATGCCTGCAAATCTTAGTTCGGTAGGTTTTTCCAATTGGTTTTTATTAGCATTTTTGTGGTGTTTTTTTCGTGATTTGACTGCTGATTCAATACGAGTCGGGTTTCCATCGTTTCCTTGGTTACCAGCTTTGTTGACCTCGAAGAGAAACAAAGGAACGTCAGAATCCATATACATTTTCAAGTGATTAGAATTTTCGAGAAGGCAATGGTCAGGTTTGGTGCTCTATGGTTTTCTTGTGACTGCTGCCTGCACCTTTTAATCCGCTATACACAAACCGCTACCTACGCTCATCTTCAACGCATCACATATTGCGTTTGCGAAGCCCTAGTAACCAAAATATGGCCCTAGGCCATAACCTAGGTCCTAGGACTTGGGACCAAAACGTTACAACATTTTGTTGCTCGTAAATCATAATTGTCACTATCCCAATCTAGCTTTCCGGAAAAAAACTTTAAGTTTATAGTTTTCAAAGTTGCATTTGAATCCAATGCCAAAATGCCAAAAGGTGTAGCAAATGTCAAAACTCATATTTCAACACAAATTTCATTAATCAATTAAATTTCTTTTGTTACACTATCCTAAATTATTATAATGCACAAATAAATATATATATGTACAGGTAAATATATACGTCAATTTTCGTTTGTTAAAATCGTAATTGATAGCATCAATTTACCTAGATCTGGCAAGACTGCGCAAAACTTTTTTTGCTGACTACAAAAAAATAGTGTAGTGAACATTTTAGAAGCTATACGGTATATAGCTCCGCCTGAAATTTGTCCGCAATCAATTCCTTACATTTTATGCAAATCAAAATCTTTTATAAGTGTTTCTAGTCGGTTTTGGATGTTTTTTTGCTTGCTGTACCTGATGACGTGTAAATAGCTACATTCACTGCGTAAAAGATAAATTCATGGATTCATTCACCTTGCTGTGGTATGAAAACAAAACAAAAGAATTCATCTGTCACTCTGAATGCCAAATCATTTCAATTCCAGGTAATTTGATCGCAAATTGGAGCGTTTTGACTAAATTTCTTTAATAACTTCATAATGCATGCGATAATAGTCACCTAGACGAAGCGGATCAGTAAAAACGTAAGATTTGAACGATTTAAAAACCGAGCCTTGCTGCAAGGTGCTACTCAATCATGCCAGCCAAATTTAATCAGTTTTATCAATATTTCACCGTAAAAACACTTTAAAATCGCTGTAAGAATGTCGGCTCTGGATGTAAACCAATATTTTGAACATTTATAAACCATTTCCTCCCGTTTTTAACCAATTTTCGCGATTTCTATCAAGAGTTAAGTTTGGTGAAACATGCATCCCAGCCAGCCAGCCAGCCAGCCAGCCAGCCAGCCAGCCAGCCAGCCAGACAGCACAGACTAAAAAGTTGAACGTCGCCAATTTAACGGTTTTATATAAGGTTAACTAGCAGTATGGGCCCGTGCTGTGCACGTATAGTGCACTGCATCTGAGGGCATAGTACTATCCAGTTCATGGCTCTAAATATATATAGATTTTTTTTTTAATTAATATTTATTAAAACTCTTTGCTCATATAAGTGGTGGAGAGCAAAATCGCCACCCGTCCACAAAGTGAAATGTTTTTCACTAAAGGAACCCGATGAAATTACCAGAACAAACTCACATCACCAAGAACATGAAGATAATGTTAAGATCATTCAGTGTTAAGCTCCAGCTATAGGATGAAGCCCTTTCCTTCGACATGCTAGTACCCTATTCCCTGCGGGCATACCCAGTAGCCAGGTTTTATCTAAAATATGGCTCTACGCCATAACTTAGGTCCTAGGACTTGGGAACAAAACATAACAACATTTTGTTGCTCGTAAATCATAATGTCATTATCCCAATCCAGCTTGCCGGAAAAAAACTTTAAGTTTAATTTGCAAAGTTGCATTTGAAAATGTCCAATGCCAAAAAGTGTAGCAAATGTCAAAACTCATATTTGTCAACACAAATTTCATTAATCAATTAAATTTCTTTTGATATACTATCCAAAAGTATTATAATGCACAAATAAATAAATATATATACGTCAATTTTCATTTGTTAAAAACGTAATTGATAGCATCAATTTACCTAGATCTGGCAAGACTGCGCAAAACTTTTTTTGCTGACTACACAAAAATAGTGTATTAAACATTTTTGAAGTTACACGGTATATAACTCCGCCTAAAATTTGTCCGCAATCAATTCCTTACATTTTATGCAAATGAAAATCTTTTATAAGTGTTTCTAGTTGGTTTTGGATGTTTTTCTAAGGAGTTTTGCTTTCTGTACCCAATGACGTGTAATTAGCTACATTCACTGCGTAAAAGATAAATTCATGGATTCATTGACCTTGCTGTGGTATGAAAACAAAACAAAAGAATTCATCTGTCCCTCTGAATGCCAAATCATTTCAATTCCACGTAATATGATCGCAAATAGGAGCGTTTTGACTAAATTTCTTCAATTACTTCATAATGCATGCGAAAATAGTCACCTAGACAAAGCAGATCAGTAAAAAGGTAAGATTTGAACGATTTAAAAATAGAGCTGGGCTGCAAGGTGCTACTCAATCTTGCCAGCCAAATGCAATCAGTATTTTCAATCTTTCACCTAAAAAACACTTTCAAATCACCGTAGAAATGTCGGCTCTGGATGTAAACTAATATTTTGAACATTTATAATCCATTTCCACCCGTTTTTAACTAATTTCCGCGATTTCTATCAAGAATGAAGCTCGGTGAAAAATGCATCCCAGCCAGATAGCCAACCAGCCAGCCAGCACAAACTAAAAAGCTGAACGTCGCCAAATTAGAGCTTTTATTTAAGGTTAACTAGCAGTATAGGCCCGTGCTACGCACGTATGTTAATGCAGGCATGTAATGTTAATGCAGGTATGTTAATGTTATGTGAGGGCATGTTAATACTTTCAAGTTCATGGCTCTAAATATTTATTATTTATTTAAATTCATATTTATTAAAATTCATTGCTCATATAAGGCCAAGGGGTGAAGTGAAAAATTGCCACCCGTCCACATAGTGCAATGTTTTTCACTGAAAGAACCCAATAAAATAACCGGAACAAACTCACAATCTCCAAGAACATGAAGAAAATGTTAAGAACATTCAGCGTTAAGCTCCAGCTATAGGATGAAGCCCTTTCCGTCGACGCTAGTACCCTATGCCCTGCGGGCATACCCGATAGCCAGGTTATAACCAAAATATGGCCCTAGGCCATAGCCTAGGTCCTAGGACTTGCGACCAAAACGTAACAACATATTGTTGCTCGTAAATCATAATGTCATTATCGCAATCTAGCTTGCCGCAAAAAACTTCAAGTTTAATTTGCAAAGTTGCATTTGAAAATGTCCAATGCCAAAAAGTGTAGCAAATGTCAAAACTCATATATGTCAACACAAATTTCATTAATCAATTAAATTTCTTTTGATAAACTCTCCAAAAGTATTATAATGCACAAATAAATATATACATTTACGTAAATTTTCGTTTGTTAAAAACGTAATTGATAGCATCAATTACCTAGATCTGGCAAGACTGCGCAAAACTTTTTTTGCTGACTACACAATAATAGTGTATTGAACATTTTAGAATCTACTCGGTATATAACTCCGCCTGAAATTTGTCCGTAATCAATTCCTTACATTTTATGCAAATCAAATTCTTTTATAAGTGTTTCTTTTCGGTTTTGGATGTTTTTCTAGGGAGTTTTGCTTTCTGTACCCGATGACGTGTAAATAGCTACATTCACTGCGTAAAAGATAAATTCGTGGATTCATTCACCTTGCTGTGGTATGAAAACAAAACAAAAGAATTCATCTGCCACTCTGAATGCCAAATCATTTCAATTCCACGCAATATGATCGCAAATAGGAGCGTTTTGACAAAATGTCTTCAATAATTTCACAATGCATGCGAAAATAGTCACCTAGACGAAGCAGATCAGTAAAAAGGTAAGATTTGAACGATTTAAAAATCGAGCTGGGCTGCAAGGTGCTACTCAATCATGCCAGCCAAATTCAATAAGTTTTTTCAATATTTCACTGAAAAAACACTTTCGAATCGCTGTTAAAATGTTGTCTCTGGATGTAAACCAATATTTTGAACATTTATAATTCATTTCCACCCGTTTTTTACCAATTTTCGCGATTTCTATCAAGAATGAAGCTCGGTGAAAAATGCATCCCAGCCAGCCAGCCAGCCAGCCAGCACAAACTAAAAAGTTGAATGTTCCCAAATTAGAGCTTTTATATAAGGTTAATTTATTTATTAAACATATTCTGAACTGATCTTTTCCAAAAACGCGGGGGGTCTAAGTTGAAAACACAGGTAGGTACTCATAAATTTTCATTCAAATCGGTTCAGGCGTTTGGTCTGTAGAGCGCCCACAAACACACACAAAAAAAAAAAAAAAAAAAACATACACAAATGAACCCTGTATGCAAATTACTTCTCCCAAATTTAATGGCCATTTAGCTCAGCGGTTAGAGCACCAGCCACAAAAGTTGGGGACCCGGGTTCAAATCCCGGAATGGACAACACTTTTGGGAGGCTAATTCGTGTACATAATAATAAAATACACAAATGATTTTTTTTGGGGGGTAGTGAAATTGAAGATTTCGCTACGCTCGCTTCGCTTGCTATGCTCATCAACGAGGCTTTAGGTGTGATGCACGCACGTCCACGCGAATCCTCCCATTGAGCCACATCCTAAGACATCGCTATCACGCGACGTCCATGCAAAAGGAGGCGCCGTACCGTGCAGCATGTCGGCGATGGTGTGTTCGCAAGGTTTGTTGCCGTTGCAGGGATTATCGACGGGCGCCGCGGCCAAAGCAGCTGCCACCGCCGCAGCCGCTGCAGCCGCCGCGGCCGCCTTCTTTTCGCTGGCGGCACTCTCGTTGCGCGGCCGTCGCATGCTCTTCGGCTTGCCCTACCGAACGCAAACGCACTTGTCAGCCCTGAAATCTGTCAGCTCCAAGTCTCGGTCGCGGTCCCGTGCTGGCAATGCACTTCCCCAAAACAAATTGCCAATAGCCTGCTGTTTGCACAGCAGACCAAGTTAACATGCACAATGATTTGAGTGGGCCTTTTGAACACTATTTGCACAGCAGGCAGATTGACCCCTTATAGGCAAAGCAGACCCAGTTGACATGCAAACTGATTTGAGAGGGGCTTTTAAACATTATTTGTACAGCAGGCAAAGTGACCCCCTATAGACAAAGCATACTCAGTTGACATGCACACTGTTTTGAGTGGGCCTTTTAAACACTATTTGCACAGCAGGCAGAGTGACCCCCTAAAGGCAAAGCATACCCAGTTGACATGCACATTGCTTTGAGTGGGCCTTTTCAACACTATTTGCACTGCAGGCAAAGTGACCCCCTATAGGCAAAGCATACCAGTTGACATGCACATTGATTTGAGTGGGCCTTTTAAACACTATTTGCACAGCAGGCAGAGTGACCCCTATAGGCAAAGTGTATCGAATTCAGGGTTCCGAGCGGGAGACAAGGGCTGAGACAGCGCCGTACCTTCACAAAGTTGTAGGTGAGATGAGGGTAGAGCTTGACGCGCTCGCTGTACGAGTTGAGACTGATGTTGGTTCGGGTGAGGTACTCTCCGAGGTTGATGGAGGGCAGACAGATGGCGATGCCGGGCTTGGGCGCGATCCGCAGCAGCGGGTCCACGATCACGGGCACCGTCTCGTTGTGTTCGGCCACCGTCGCCGCCAGCTTGTCGCGCTGCCCTCAGGTCAAGGAATCGTACGGCTTTCGTCGACACTCGGTCGGAACGACCTTGCCACCAACAGTTTGCACCTGTCCACTAGGGGTGTGCCAACGCTCGGCCACTAGACTAGGGTAGGTAGGCTAACAGATAAGCGCACTTGGTGGGCCCTGCTGTGAAACTGTGGTCTGTGCTGATCTGTGGTAAGCTTCAACACAATATGGTGGGGAAAATGTAAGCAATAAAATTAGAACAAAATTTATACAACAAATTTACTGTTTAAATGTGTGTATAGGTACCTACTTGACTCTTTAAAAATCCCAATTATTTTCAAAAATTTTATTCCTAAACCTATTATGATTTATTCACCAATCTGATAACTAGGGCAAACGCAATTTGTGTTGCGTTGCAGATGAGCGTAGCGGTTTGTATATAGAGCATAAAAAGATTGAGACAAAAAGCGTATAAGAATCATGGAGCAGCAAGCCGGACCATTGCAGATAAAAAAATTTGTTCGGAAGGTCTACAACGACAATCCATCATCCAAGTCAACAGGATACAAATGAAACAATGTTTAATGTTAAAATATATTGATAGTTAAATATATTGATAAATGTAACTCATGCCCAAGGGTTTTTGTTAGGTTGGGGACATTTTTCTGCTGCGGACTGACTTTCAAAAACTTGCATGCACGAAATTGACAAAATTTCTAATATCTGTCGAATCTTGAAGTAAAAAACTTCAAGTCAAAAAGTCTGGTATGATGTTTCGGTTTGGTTTCGATGGTTTCTAAAGACAACAATCGAAATTGGGAAAATTTGAAAACAATTTGCACTTTTAAATATATTCCCGTACTTTTTCAAACTTTCCCAATTGTCGAATATTGCTCTTTTTTCTGCTTTGAAGGGAAGAGGTATAGAGGATTTTCTTGAAAAACGCAGGGGGTCTAAGTTGAGAACAAAAGTAGACACACTGAAAATTTCATCGCAATCGACGCAGGCGTTTGGCCTGTAGAGCATGCGCAAACACACATACAAACAAACAAACAAACAAACAAACACAAACAAGTGCTTTTTTTAGCAGTAGTGAAATTGAAGATTTCGCTTCGCTCGCTACGCTCATCAATCAACTTTAATTCAAAATTACACCATCTGCTCACGAGTTAAAATAAACAAGTCCAGTATCCTGGTCCCAATTCGGTCCGGTCCAGGCCCAGTCCTGCCAACGCGGGATCAAACGCACGCAAGGATACGAGCTTCCTGTCGGGCGACCGCCACGTCCGGCACAGGAAGTTGATGAGCGAAGAGAGCCGCTTCTGCAGCGGCACCATCAGGCGGATGCGCGGGTTGTGCGACGTCGCCTGCACGCGGCTCCACGCGCCGTTCGTGCGCGGACGCAAGTTCACACAGATCCGCGACGGCAGCTTCAGGATCTCCTGCGCGTCTGAGGGTGCAAACGCAACCACGTTCCACTATCAAGGAAGCCTCCAATTTCTGAGACTCGTGTCTGCTATGTCCTAGATCTTTAGCACTGGTTGTCAAAAAATCTATTTCAAACTGGGTTTTGAATGCCAAATAAAAGTCTCACTGGTTTCCTGACATTTCGTAACATATGCTAGTTACTTTATCTAGGGTGATAGCTCAACTGACGTTAAAAACATTAACAAATGAACCAATTGTTTTTTTAAACTTAGGCTTCCCAAATTCTAATGATCCTGTGAAGACCAAAAATAATCGAATCCAAAAATAATAATGAAGCCTACTTTGGCATGAGCATTAAGCTGGGTTTACAGTCAGCAATGTTGGGGACAAGATGTCGTGGACATTGGCTCTGCACCAATCAGAGACTCTGGATGTGCATGACGTCATGTTCGCGACTCTGCCATGGAGTCTCTGATTGGTGGCAGAGCCAATGTTGATGACATTGTGTCACTGACATTTCCAGCCGTAAACCCAGCTTTAGAATTTATGAAACGTTGGTTTAAAAACAATGCGTTCATTAGTACATGCTGTCCACGTCGGTAATATCGTCGGTAATATCCAGAATGTTCTTAGGTGTGTTTTTTGCCTTCAGCAGGTGGGGCTCGTAGTGGTCTGATGATATATATATTGTGGGTTTAGGGTGCAGAAGCAAGGTTTTGTTAGGTTTTCTGTTGAAATTGTGATTTTTCACTCGTACACGATTTTAACCTATTGCGGAGCCATTTGACTTGTATTTTGCAATATGCAAGAAAGGGTGGTGATGGTTGTGGGGGGGGGGGGGAGGGGGGGGGGGTGCAGGCCCCACAGAAAAAACTCAAAATACAAATAGATTATTCAGTTTCAGGGCGTAATGGAGAACTGCATGGTAGCAGGTTATGACGGTCCAAATATGGCAGAGATGTCGTACTTGATGGTGTGTTTTTCCATATGTTTGTGTTTATTTCTTTCAGTTTTGGGGTTTGGGTTTTATTTAGCTTTTCTGCAGTTTGTTTAATATTTTGGAATGTCTTAATACATGATTTTTTGAAATTTCTGGGAAAAGACAGGCAAATTTTCTTTTCCTGGATATAAGAATTATATCAGCACCCAACGGCTCAAAAAATATGGAAAGTTCCCGCAGACCTAGAACGACACGGTTGCTATTAAATTCCTTGGACTCATGTCTACTACGTTCTACTACTAGCTTTAGCACTCGGTAGTTTTGAAAAAAACTATTTCAAAATGGGATTTATTTTCAAACTTGGTCAGTCGAGCTAATACCTTTGAAGAAGTGGCTAGTATATATGTCACGAAACTTTGGGAAACAGTGAGGCTTTTATTTAGCATTCAAAACCGGTTGTGATGTTGACGTGTGCTCACCGTCTACGTGGTTGATCTTGCGCATAATCCGACAGAGCGGCGTCTTGATGCGACAGAACTTGCCCTTGATGCGCAGCTGCGTGTAGCCCTTGTGGATCAGCTCGTTGAGCTTGATACACATCTTCTCCGTAACGCAGCCCAGCCGCTTGCGCATCTCCCCGTAGTTGACCAGCGAGTAGATCTCCTGGGTGCTTTTCTTCACGTCTGTACGCAACGACGAACACCATTCCATTATCATTGTTTGTTAGTGCAGCATTTAGGTACCTACCTTGTACCTAGCGGCCTCGATTACATGCTATCTTTGGCTATACTTGATCTTGTAATATTGAACTTATTTTAGGTTCATAATAAATAGGAATTCCATGTTTTATTAAGAGGGGGTTAAAAATATAAACTAAATGTCACCACAGATTGACGTGCCGAGATATATGGGAGCTAAGGCTACGGCAATGACATAGGAGCTAGATGATGAGAAAGCCGTGGCTGAAGGGCACTGGCACTGCGTTTCAGGCCTTCAAACCTAGTGTGGCTTTCCAGGCTTATCAGGAGACAGGGAGAACTAGGGGGACTTGGGCCGCTTTGTCGTATGAATAATCAGAGCGTAGCTTGTTTGTAACATATAAAATTTTATCGCTTTCTGAGTTTTTGTTTTGCACTTACAGCAACCAAGAATGCAGGGATAATTTAAAATTTAAATGAAAAAGAAAACATACAATAATTCAAACTTGATCTGGCCAAAGCATTGCTGATTTTTTGTGTATTTTTTCTTTTTAGGCAATTGATCAAAATTGCAACATGTGTTTATTTGAAACTGCAGTCATCTGTCAATCTTAACTTCAAGTAGTTCCATCGAATGATCTTCGTATCCATGGTTACCTATGCCAATTTTGCAATATAATTCTGTGCGAAAATGTGTGTGAACTTGGACAAAAACGTTTAAATTATTATGATAACATCTTTATAAATCATAACAAAAGCTTTTTTTGTTTCTTTTAATAGCAGGTACAAATTTGCTTTCATGAAAAAAATTTGTCAAAAATGCACCAAAAGCTGCACTGGGTCACGGGAAATCAACAAAACCTTTACAGAGAAGAGAAGACTCTAGAGCGTACGAAAAGAGCGAGTGAACTAGCAATAGGAACAGCAGTGGCTCCTGCAGTCCAGCACCCAGTCGCTTTCTGACTTATTTTTGCGCGGGGATGAGAGGACTGCGTTAATTATTGAGGGGCTCCCCGCACCGAAAGATTTTGCGTAGCATTGTTAACATTGTGGTGGAAAATCTGGGTTTGTCGACCTGTGATTTATCACCATTAGAAGGTGTTTATTAACAATTATAAACAAATTGCAATTACCTTCTGCAAACTTCAAGTGCTTGGAAACCTTGTGCCACGTCCGGTAATAAAAATGTCGGATTTGGTCCCTGTGCTTGATGAGGTGTTCGGAAATGCCCTTTTTCTTGCCCTTGACCAAGAAGTAATTCTGCATGGCGTCAAAGTCCTTCCCGACCTCATTGAGTGCCTCGAAGAACGTGTCCTTGTCTTCGACGGACCACATCTCCCAGTGTCTCCGCCTTGGAGTAGGCTTGGCGCACGAGTCGAGGTTCCGCATCGACATCGATGGCATGGGGGTCGAAGGCTCATCATGTTTAGAATTAGTTTCTGTCAATAAAGCATGCTTTATAAGACAATGCATTTAGTAAAATGCTATTTTTAGCATGCTAATTGAGAAAACAACTCAATTACAGCTCATGGTAAATTATAAAAGAGTTAACTTAGGAAAATTAATCTGTGGGCACCTTTGAGTTCTGCAGGTGTGTTGCTTTTGTCAGCATTCGGCAAGTTGGTTATTAGGTCTAATCGCATCTTTTTCGATACCCTAGCACTGGATCGAATTTGCAGACCTGTTCCAACCTCACCATCCTGGCTGTGAGTAACTGAGCCGAGTTCTTCTTCCGGTTCTATCCTTGTAGCAAGCTCGATGGCGGAATGGCCAGTGCCATTTGATTGGCATGCTACATCCATCCTGTAAAATTAGCACCAACGTACATAGTATTAAACAAGGGAGCATTTATTGACTAGAAGCATATCCAATGGACATAAAAACTTGGCTCCAACTACCTGCCTACCTAATAGCATTGAATTTTAAGCTATAGAAGCTCAGTGCTTATGTAAGGTGGGTCACTTGGAATTTTGCTGTAGTTGAGCCTGTTGAGCCAAAAATGATCAGTATCTAGTTCAGCACTAGTAGTAGCCCTGTACTATTTAGATGGGGGCTACTACTAGCGCTGCACTAGATACTGATAGTTTTCAGCTCTACTACAGACATTCCAAGTGACCCACCTTACATAAGCGCTGAGCTTCTATAGCCTTCAAATTCTATGCTAAATGCTAATAGCATTGAAATTCAATGGTTCTAGCACAGAGTTTGAAGGCTATAGAAGCTCAGCGCTTATGTAAGGTGGGTCACTTGGAATGTGCTGTAGTAGAGCCGAAAACGATCAGTATCTAGTGAAGCGCTAGTAGTAGCCCCCATCTAAATAGTACAGGGCTTCTACTAGCGCTGAACTAGATACTGATCGTTTTCGGCTCAACTACAGCAAAATTCCAAGTAACCCACCTTACAATAGCGCTGAGCTTCTATAGCTTCAAATTCAATGGTTCTAGGTAGGTGGAAGCTAGTTAGGAAGTGCCTACCTTGTTCAATGCTAAAATCTACGACCTACCCAGTATCTTTCAACGATGCTACTTCCTGATTTCTTTAGAATACACATTAAATACTAATTGATATAAGGCATCTCACAGCTGCTGGCTAACAACTTTGACATTTGGTATGGCAAATGAACGTAAATATGTAAAAATGATTAATGTGAATAAATCATTAATGATGGATGAGGATGATAGAGTGACGGTATTTAGCAGTCATTTCTTGGATGAATGCCATTTATTTTTGGAATTTCCAAAATATATGATCTTTGAATCACACATCAAACATATTAAATGTACACAAGTAAATAAAGCAGTCTATTGGCCTGGTCTCCAACAAAAAAACTAAACGCAAGATTCTAAAAGTTATACAAGTTGGCACAATGGAAGTGGAAGAGAACCATTATCCTGGACTGGAATGCAAAGTAAATTATCTAATAATAAAATAAAATCATGCACCTCTATTTCCAAAAGATTGTTAAGTAACCTGGGAAAGTCAGGTGAATTTCCTTACTTATTATCTACAGATGTAGATGGTTTTTTTAACAAAAGTAGATACTCACATGAACCCAACCCGTGATGACAACAAACACAGATTTCTGACGGAACCCAAGCTATCGCCAGAAATCGCCAGGAAAACTGATCGCGCTCCCGTTCAAAAGCGCAGCAGCAATGGTACATACAAATATCGAACTGGTTAACACGTTTATCAAATTATATCCTAAACACGGTCTTATTCTGGCCTCTAATTGGGCTCAATTAATAGCTGATAACCTCCTGAACCCACTAGTCTCATCAAATCCCCGTGTCCCCTCGTCGTAAGCGATTTAAAAGACGTTTAATTAATATTTAATTGACATATGCAAATCCTGAACGCAATCATGTTCTGAGGTCTAATTAGGCTCATTTGAAAGCTTATGTCTTCCCGAACACAAGGTTATCGTCCAAACTCCGCGTCCCCTCTTCGTTTCTGATTTATAAGACAATTAATTATAATTTGATTAACTTATGCAAATCTTAAACGCGATCTTGTTCTGGCCTCTTATTGGGCTCATTTGAACGCTGATGATCGTCTGAATCCACTGGTATTGCCAAATCCCCGTGTCCCCTCTTCGTGTTCGATAAATAAGACGTTTAATTATAATTGATTAACATATGCAAATCCTGAACGCTATCTTGTTCTGGGGTCTTAATAGGCTCATTTGAAAGCTGTTGTCCTCCTGAACCCAAGGGTATAGTCAAAACCCCGTGTCCCCTCTTCGATATCGATTTATAAGACATATAATTAAAATTTGATTGACATATGCAAATCTTAAACACGATCTTGTTCTGGGGACTAATTTGGCTCATTTGAAAGCTCTTGTCTTCCTGTACCCCATGGTATTGTCAATTCCCCGTGTCCCCTCTTTGATCTCGATTTATAACACTTTTAATTAAAATTTGATTCACATATGCAAATCCTGAATGCAAACTTGTTCTGGGGTCTAATTAGGCTCATTTGAAAGCTGATGTCTTCCCGAACACAAGGTTATCGTCCAAACCCCGTGTCCCCTCTTTGGTCTCGATTTATAACACTTTTAATTAAAAATTGATAAACATATTTAAATCCTGAACGCGACCTTGTTCTGGGGTCTAATGTGGCTCATTTGAAAGCTCTTGTCTGCCTGCACCCCATGGTATTGTCAAATCCCCGTGACCCCTCTTCGTTTTCGATAAATAAGACGATTAATTATAATTGATTAACAGATGCAAATCCTGAACGCTATCTTGTTCTGGGGTCTTAATAGGCTCATTTGAAAGCTACTGTCCTCCTGAACCCAAGGGTATAGTCAAAACCCCGTGTCCCCTCTTCGATATCGATTAATAAGACATTTAATTATAATTTGATTAACTTATGCAAATCTTAAACGCGATCTTGTTCTGGCCTCTTATTGGGCTCATTTGAACGCTGATGATCGTCTGAATCCACTGGTATTGCCAAATCCCCGTGTCCCCTCTTCGTGTTCGATAAATAAGACGTTTAATTATAATTGATTAACATATGCAAATCCTGAACGCTATCTTGTTCTGGGGTCTTAATAGGCTCATTTGAAAGCTGTTGTCCTCCCGAACACAAGGTTATCGTCCAAACCCCGTGACCCCTATTCGTTTCTGATTTATAAGACCTTTAATTATATTTTGATTAACTTATGCAAATCTTAAACGCGATCTTGTTCTGGCCTCTTTTGGGCTCATTTGAACGCTGACGATCGTCTGAATCCACTGGTATTGCCAAATCCCCGTGTCCCCTCTTTGATCTCGATTTATAACACTTTTAATTAAAATTTGATTCACATATGCAAATCCTGAATGCAAACTTGTTCTGGGGTCTAATTAGGCTCATTTGAAAGCTGATGTCTTCCCGAACACAAGGTTATCGTCCAAACCCCGTGTCCCCTCTTTGGTCTCGAATTATAACACTTTTAATTAAAAATTGATAAACATATTTAAATCCTGAACGCGACCTTGTTCTGGGGTCTAATGTGGCTCATTTGAAAGCTCTTGTCTGCCTGCACCCCATGGTATTGTCAAATCCCCGTGACCCCTCTTCGTTTTCGATAAATAAGACGATTAATTATAATTGATTAACAGATGCAAATCCTGAACGCTATCTTGTTCTGGGGTCTTAATAGGCTCATTTGAAAGCTACTGTCCTCCTGAACCCAAGGGTATAGTCAAATCCCCGTGTCCCCTCTTCAATATCGATTTATAAGATATATAATTAAAATTTGTTTGACATATGCAAATCCTAAACGCGATCTTGTTCTGGGGTCTAATTAGGCTCATTTGATAGCTGATGTCTTCCCAAACACAAGGTTATCGTCCAAACCCCGTGTCCCCTCTTTGGTCTCGATTTATACCACTTTTAATTAAAAATTGATAAACATATTTAAATCCTGAACGCGACCTTGTTCTGGGGTCTAATGTGGCTCATTTGAAAGCTCTTGTCTGCCTGCACCCCATGGTATTGTCAAATCCCCGTGACCCCACTTCGTTTTCGATAAATAAGACGATTAATTATAATTGATTAACAGATGCAAATCCTGAACGCTATCTTGTTCTGGGGTCTTAATAGGCTCATTTGAAAGCTACTGTCCTCCTGAACCCAAGGGTATAGTCAAAACCCCGTGTCCCCTCTTCGATATCGATTAATAAGACATATAATTAAAATTTGATTGACATATGCAAATCCTAAACACGATCTTGTTCTGGGGTCTAATGTGGCTCATTTGAAAGCTGATGTCTTCCCGAACACAAGGTTATCGTCCAAACCCCGTGTTCCCTCTTCGTTTCTAATTTATAAGACATTTAATTATAATTTGATTAACTTATGCAAATCTTAAACGCGATCTTGTTCTGGCCTCTTATTGGGCTCATTTGAACGCTGATGATCGTCTGAATCCACTGGTATTGCCAAATCCCCGTGTCCCCTCTTCGTGTTCGATAAATAAGACGTTTAATTATAATTGATTAACATATGCAAATCCTGAACGCTATCTTGTTCTGGGGTCTTAATAGGCTCATTTGAAAGCTGTTGTCCTCCCGAACACAAGGTTATCGTCCAAACCCCGTGACCCCTATTCGTTTCTGATTTATAAGACCTTTAATTATATTTTGATTAACTTATGCAAATCTTAAACGCGATCTTGTTCTGGCCTCTTTTGGGCTCATTTGAACGCTGACGATCGTCTGAATCCACTGGTATTGCCAAATCCCCGTGTCCCCTCTTTGATCTCGATTTATAACACTTTTAATTAAAATTTGATTCACATATGCAAATCCTGAATGCAAACTTGTTCTGGGGTCTAATTAGGCTCATTTGAAAGCTGATGTCTTCCCGAACACAAGGTTATCGTCCAAACCCCGTGTCCCCTCTTTGGTCTCGAATTATAACACTTTTAATTAAAAATTGATAAACATATTTAAATCCTGAACGCGACCTTGTTCTGGGGTCTAATGTGGCTCATTTGAAAGCTCTTGTCTGCCTGCACCCCATGGTATTGTCAAATCCCCGTGACCCCTCTTCGTTTTCGATAAATAAGACGATAAATTATAATTGATTAACAGATGCAAATCCTGAACGCTATCTTGTTCTGGGGTCTTAATAGGCTCATTTGAAAGCTACTGTCCTCCTGAACCCAAGGGTATAGTCAAATCCCCGTGTCCCCTCTTCAATATCGATTTATAAGATATATAATTAAAATTTGTTTGACATATGCAAATCCTAAACGCGATCTTGTTCTGGGGTCTAATTAGGCTCATTTGATAGCTGATGTCTTCCCAAACACAAGGTTATCGTCCAAACCCCGTGTCCCCTCTTTGGTCTCGATTTATACCACTTTTAATTAAAAATTGATAAACATATTTAAATCCTGAACGCGACCTTGTTCTGGGGTCTAATGTGGCTCATTTGAAAGCTCTTGTCTGCCTGCACCCCATGGTATTGTCAAATCCCCGTGACCCCTCTTCGTTTTCGATAAATAAGACGATTATTTATAATTGATTAACAGATGCAAATCCTGAACGCTATCTTGTTCTGGGGTCTTAATAGGCTCATTTGAAAGCTACTGTCCTCCTGAACCCAAGGGTATAGTCAAATCCCCGTGTCCCCTCTTCAATATCGATTTATAAGATATATAATTAAAATTTGTTTGACATATGCAAATCCTAAACGCGATCTTGTTCTGGGGTCTAATTAGGCTCATTTGATAGCTGATGTCTTCCCAAACACAAGGTTATCGTCCAAACCCCGTGTCCCCTCTTTGGTCTCGATTTATACCACTTTTAATTAAAAATTGATAAACATATTTAAATCCTGAACGCGACCTTGTTCTGGGGTCTAATGAGGCTCATTTGTAAGCTCTTGTCTTCCTGTACCCCATGGTATTGACAAATCCCCGTGTCCCCTCTTCGTTCATGGTTTATAAGACGTTTAATTATAACTCAATTGACATATGTAAACCCTGAACGCGATCTTGTTCTGGGGTCTAATGTGGCTCATTTGAAAGCTGATGTCTTCCCGAACACAAGGTTATCGTCCAAACCCCGTGTCCCCTCTTCGTTTCTGATTTATAAGACATTTAATTATAATTTGTTTAACTTATGCTAATCTTAAACGCGATCATGTTCTGGCCTCTTATTGGGCTCATTTGAACGCTGATGATCGTCTGAATCCACTGGTATTGCCAAATCCCCGTGTCCCCTCTTTGATCTCGATTTAAAACACTTTTAATTAAAATTTGATTGACATATGCAAATCCTGAACGCGATCTTGTTCTGGGGTCTAATTAGGCTCATTTGAAAGCTGATGTCTTCCCGAACACAAGGTTATCGTCCAAACCCCGTGTCCCCTCTTTGGTCTCGATTTATAACACTTTTAATTAAAAATTGATTAACATATGCAAATACTGAACGCGATCTTGTTCTGGGGTCTTATTAGGCTCATTTGAAAGCTTATGTCTTCCCGATCACAAGGTTATCTTCCAAACCCCGTGTCCCCTCTTTGGTCTCGATTTTTTACACTTTTAATTAAAAATTGATTGACATATGCAAATCCTCAACGCGACCTTGTTCTGGGGTCTAAATAGGCTCATTTGAAAGCTGATGTCTTCCCGAAAACAAGGTTATCTTCCAAACCCCGTGTCCCCACTTTGGTCTCGATTTATAACACTTTTAATTAAAAATTGATTGACATATGCAAATCCTCAACGCGATCTTGTTCCTGGGTCTAATTGGGCTGATTTGAAAGCTGATGTCTTCCCGAACACAAGGTTATCGTCCAAACCCCGTGTCCACTCTTTGGTCTCGATTTATAACACTTTTAATTATAATTTGATTTACTTATGCAAATCCTGAACGCGATCTTGTCCTGGGGTCTTTTTGGGCCATTTTAAAGCTCATGTCTTCCCGAACACAAGGTTTTCGTCCAAACCCCGTGTCCCCTCTTTGATCTCGATTTAAAACACTTTTAATTAAAATTTGATTCACATATGCAAATCCTGAACGCGATCTTGTTCTGGGGTCTAATTAGGCTCATTTGAAAGCTGATGTCTTCCCGAACACAAGGTTATCGTCCAAACCCCGTGTCCCCTCTTTGGTCTCGATTTATAACACTTTTAATTAAAAATTGATTAACATATGCAAATCCTGAACGCTATCTTGTTCTGGGGTCTTAATAGGCTCATTTGAAAGCTGTTGTCCTCATGAACCCAAGGGTATAGTCAAAACCCCGTGTCCCCTCTTCGATATCGATTTAAAAGACATATAATTAAAATTTGTTTGACATATGCAAATCCTAAACACGATCTTGTTCTGGGGTCTAATTTGGCTCATTTGAAAGCTCTTGTCTTCCTGTACCCCATGGTATTGTCAATTCCCCGTGTTCGTTCATGGTTTAAAAGACGTTTAATTATAATTCGATTGACATATGCAAATCCTAAACGCGATCTTGTTCTGGGGTCTAATGTGGCTCATTTGAAAGCTGATGTCTTCCCGAACACAAGGTTATCGTCCAAACCCCGTGTCCCCTCTTCGTTTCTAATTTATAAGACATTTAATTATAATTTGATTAACTTATGCAAATCTTAAACGCGATCTTGTTCTGGCCTCTTATTGGGCTCATTTGAACGCTGATGATCGTCTGAATCCACTGGTATTGCCAAATCCCCGTGTCCCCTCTTCGTGTTCGATAAATAAGACGTTTAATTATAATTGATTAACATATGCAAATCCTGAACGCTATCTTGTTCTGGGGTCTTAATAGGCTCATTTGAAAGCTGTTGTCCTCCCGAACACAAGGTTATCGTCCAAACCCCGTGACCCCTATTCGTTTCTGATTTATAAGACCTTTAATTATAATTTGATTAACTTATGCAAATCTTAAACGCGATCTTGTTCTGGCCTCTTTTGGGCTCATTTGAACGCTGACGATCGTCTGAATCCACTGGTATTGCCAAATCCCCGTGTCCCCTCTTTGATCTCGATTTATAACACTTTTAATTAAAATTTGATTCACATATGCAAATCCTGAATGCAAACTTGTTCTGGGGTCTAATTAGGCTCATTTGAAAGCTGATGTCTTCCCGAACACAAGGTTATCGTCCAAACCCCGTGTCCCCTCTTTGGTCTCGATTTATAACACTTTTAATTAAAAATTGATAAACATATTTAAATCCTGAACGCGACCTTGTTCTGGGGTCTAATGTGGCTCATTTGAAAGCTCTTGTCTTCCTGCACCCCATGGTATTGTCAAATCCCCGTGACCCCTCTTCGTTTTCGATAAATAAGACGATTAATTATAATTGATTAACAGATGCAAATCCTGAACGCTATCTTGTTCTGGGGTCTTAATAGGCTCATTTGAAAGCTACTGTCCTCCTGAACCCAAGGGTATAGTCAAATCCCCGTGTCCCCTCTTCAATATCGATTTATAAGATATATAATTAAAATTTGTTTGACATATGCAAATCCTAAACGCGATCTTGTTCTGGGGTCTAATTAGGCTCATTTGATAGCTGATGTCTTCCCAAACACAAGGTTATCGTCCAAACCCCGTGTCCCCTCTTTGGTCTCGATTTATACCACTTTTAATTAAAAATTGATTAACATATTTAAATCCTGAACGCGACCTTGTTCTGGGGTCTAATGTGGCTCATTTGAAAGCTCTTGTCTTCCTGTACCCCATGGTATTGTCAAATCCCCGTGTCCCCTCTTCGTTCATGGTTTATAAGACGTTTAATTATAACTCAATTGACATATGTAAACCCTGAACGCGATCTTGTTCTGGGGTCTAATGTGGCTCATTTGAAAGCTGATGTCTTCCCGAACACAAGGTTATCGTCCAAACCCCGTGTCCCCTCTTCGTTTCTGATTTATAAGACATTTAATTATAATTTGATTAACTTATGCAAATCTTAAACGCGATCATGTTCTGGCCTCTTATTGGGCTCATTTGAACGCTGATGATCGTCTGAATCCACTGGTATTGCCAAATCCCCGTGTCCCCTCTTTGATCTCGATTTAAAACACTTTTAATTAAAATTTGATTGACATATGCAAATCCTGAACGCGATCTTGTTCTGGGGTCTAATTAGGCTCATTTGAAAGCTGATGTCTTCCCGAACACAAGGTTATCGTCCAAACCCCGTGTCCCCTCTTTGGTCTCGATTTATAACACTTTTAATTAAAAATTGATTAACATATGCAAATACTGAACGCGATCTTGTTCTGGGGTCTTATTAGGCTCATTTGAAAGCTTATGTCTTCCCGATCACAAGGTTATCTTCCAAACCCCGTGTCCCCTCTTTGGTCTCGATTTTTTACACTTTTAATTAAAAATTGATTGACATATGCAAATCCTCAACGCGACCTTGTTCTGGGGTCTTAATAGGCTCATTTGAAAGCTGATGTCTTCCCGAAAACAAGGTTATCTTCCAAACTCCGTGTCCCCACTTTGGTCTCGATTTATAACACTTTTAATTAAAAATTGATTGACATATGCAAATCCTCAACGCGATCTTGTTCCTGGGTCTAATTGGGCTGATTTGAAAGCTGATTTCTTCCCGAACACAAGGTTATCGTCCAAACCCCGTGTCCACTCTTTGGTCTCGATTTATAACACTTTTAATTATAATTTGATTTACTTATGCAAATCCTGAACGCGATCTTGTCCTGGGGTCTTTTTGGGCCATTTTAAAGCTCATGTCTTCCCGAACACAAGGTTATCGTCCAAACCCTGTGTCCCCTCTTTGATCTCGATTTAAAACACTTTTAATTAAAATTTGATTGACATATGCAAATCCTGAACGCGATCTTGTTCTGGGGTCTATTTAGGCTCATTTGAAAGCTGATGTCTTCCCGAACACAAGGTTATCGTCCAAACCCCGTGTCCCCTCTTTGGTCTCGATTTATAACACTTTTAATTAAAAATTGATTAACTTATGCAAATCCTGAACGCGATCTTGTTCTGGGGTCTTATTAGGCTCATTTGAAAGCTTATGTCTTCCCGATCACAAGGTTATCTTCCAAACCCCGTGTCCCCTCTTTGGTCTCGATTTTTTACACTTTTAATTAAAAATTGATTGACATATGCAAATCCTCAACGCGACCTTGTTCTGGGGTCTTAATAGGCTCATTTGAAAGCTGATGTCTTCCCGAAAACAAGGTTATCTTCCAAACCCCGTGTCCCCACTTTGGTCTCGATTTATAACACTTTTAATTAAAAATTGATTGACATATGCAAATCCTCAACGCGATCTTGTTCCTGGGTCTAATTGGGCTGATTTGAAAGCTGATGTCTTCCCGAACACAAGGTTATCGTCCAAACCCCGTGTCCACTCTTTGGTCTCGATTTATAACACTTTTAATTATAATTTGATTTACTTATGCAAATCCTGAACGCGATCTTGTCCTGGGGTCTTTTTGGGCCATTTTAAAGCTCATGTCTTTCCGAACACAAGGTTATCGTCCAAACCCCGTGTCCCCTCTTTGGTCTCGATTTATAACACTTTTTATTGAAATTTTGAATTGACATACGCAAATCTTAGTTCTGTCTCTGTTTGCTCAACGAATTAGCAGATTTTAAAATATTATGTTGGTTTTACCATAGTTTTATTTACATTTTGTTCTGACACCAATCTTAGAAAGGTTTTTAAATGCGTTGGTTTGTAGGTAGGTAGAGGTAGAGGTGTTCAGTGTCGCCTTTGACGGATGATATATGGTTTTCTTCAATTGTTGTTGGCTTTTGAATGTTGGATTGTTGTTGGATATAATGAAACCACTCAAAATGTAGATGGCAAAAAAGAACAATATTTGGTCCCCTTTTCTGAATCGAATTAGGCTGGAAGAGGTATAACTAGAATAAAATGACTCGTTTCATGTGCCATTTCATTTTGATTTCATTTCGCCTGAATAACACCATCTGGAATAAGACCATATCGGTCATTTTCTGTCCCACCGGAATAAAGCCATCTGACTGATGGTCATGTTCCAGTGGAACAAAACATAAAAAATATGGTCTTGTTCCAGTTTTGATTCACTATCCCAACACCATCAGTCTGATATATGGTCTTGTTCCACCGGAACAAGACCATAAAAAATATGGTCTTGTTCCTGTCAAGATTGACTGTCCCAACACCAGAGTTGTGACTTATCTAGATACTTTTTGTTTCTTTTATTTTATCTAGATAATTTGAGCAAACGTTATCTTTCATCTTCATCTAGATAAAATAATTTGTCATCTTTACGATTTATCTAAGATAACAAAATTATTATCTAAAAAAAAGGGTTGTCAAATCAATTTCTCCGGCAACATTGTCCTCTACCACCGCCGTCTGTGAATGTCGCTGACGCAATTGAGCACAGCCTGATCAGAATGCGGTGGTCCTCTTTGGAAGCGTGCAGGAAGTGGGAAAGAAGATCTCTCTTCGAAATCGACAATTTTGCTGATTTCAGGATGGATTTTTATTTTTTGATATTATCTTTTATCTTTTTTGTATTATCTAGATAAATGTTGGTCATCTTCATCTTCTATCTAGATAGTTTTGCTACTGTTATCTTTTTTGGTTATCTAGATAAAAGAAATTGTCGTTATCGTTATTGTTATCGTTATCTTTATCTAAATAAACTTTAAAATTATCTGTCACAACTCTGCCCAACACCATCTGTCTGATTCCAGTGGAACAAGACCATAAAAAATATGGCTTAAATCCAGTCGGTTAAGGCAGTGGCGTGCGAATCAGAACGTAAAAAAGCCATATCGTGTATGGTGTTAGTTCACTGGAATTATCCCATAAGAAATATGGCTTTGGTCCAGTAACGAGTCAACCCTCGTTGCAGAGGAGTAGAGCGAGATGCCTAACATCCAGCACTTAGATTTTAAAGTAAGGTACAGGTCCTATGCATAATGTCAAACGCAGCCACTACGTATAATGTATGCACTACGTTAACATTTTTGAACCCTTGCATGTATGTATGTATGCGTTGGGTGAACTATTTTATATCACTTTCACCCAATATTGTAAACTTATTCCCGCTTGTCCGGCGATAAATGATGCAAAGGGGTGTTTAAGCGGTTGATGAAAAAATATAATATTATTATTGTGATATTATAATGATATAACCTTATCGTAGAGACCACCACTCATGACTGTATAGTTTGAACATATACCTATTATGGGAAATTTTGTTTTACTTTATTTGCATAAGAAAGCATAAACCTAAGTCACAAGCGAGAGAACAGTACCTAAACTTTACCTATGGTGATGGGCGAGAGTGTAAAACAATTTTATAATGGAAGTTCCCGGCACCCTAAACTAAAGTTTTTATCTACTTCACTTGTTGGCGAGGGAGCTCCATTTCAATAAGATTTCGCGTAGTCAATTTGAACCTAGCATGCAATCTCTAAAGCTCGATCTGTAATGATCTAGCGATTCTCTAACATTTTTTAGAAGTGGGTGGGCCCTGTAAAGAGATGCTAATTCCTTCTGAACTTGACTTGAAGAATGTCAGCTGTTCCTATCCTATTATTATCTGTACGGTTGGAAGCTGACCAAATTAACACAAACAACATTGATAATATGATGCATGTGAATAATTTATTGTTATACTGCCGAACTCGGGAGGCCAGTGCTCGGAGACAACTGCCTGCTCGCCGGCGACGCAGGGAGTGGTCAGGTAGCTACCCTTTTGTTGGGTTAGCTTATTTATAGCCAGGCACAGGAAATTAAACAATACGGAAGAAAAATATGTACAGTCTTATACCTCGTTCACACTACAGACTTGATCAAGATCAACTCTCTACGCCATCAAAGATGGCGTTGATTGGTTTTTCCACAACTCAGTTAAATATTTAATCGTGATGAAATCATTCGGGAATCGTCGTGAACGCTCGGAAGAGTTCGTGATTATTTCAAAATCCGCCACCGGAAACGTTGCAACATTAACCTGGGAGCGTGTTCCGTGTGCTATGAGCTCGGTGATAAAGTGAGGTTAGATTCGGCACGATTTCCGGTTGTGTTCGTTTCCCGAGCATATTCAGAACTTGTCCGAATGACTTGATCATGATCAAGTAAGGAAACAAGTGTGAACACCAACTGATTTTTGAAACCCAATCAACGCCATATTTGATCGAGTTGAGGACTTGATCATGATTAACTCGTGTAGTGTGAACGAGGTATTAGCACGAGCCAAGTACACTCGAAGTGTTGAAACGACACAAGATCAGCTAGTCAATCAAAACGTTGTCAACGCAAACGCAATTTTTCATTCAGCATGCACTCTCTCTCATACAGAGTTTACTGTAATACACTAGTATATTAAACTGGTAATAACACACCCTAATTTGACATACTGTCAAATACAGGACCAAAAGGGAAGCATTTTTACTAAATTTCGAAGAGTCACGTCTGCGTTTCCTATGTATATAGTACAAACTTTGAAAGAAACTATTTCAAACTGGGTTTTAAATGCTCAATAAAGTCTCACTTATATTTTCTAGTTACTTCCTCAAGGGTGATTAACTGACAATGGCAGCGGGAAGAAAATGACTAATAGTGTTTTAACCTAAACTCCGTATCACGTTCGGAAGGAGAGTGGATTTGCCACTTTCAAGAGGACCCACTGCTGCTGGACACCAGCGGAGAGTTTCCAAACTTAGTTATGAGCCATATATTGAGCATGACATATGGTATGGAAGATATTCGCCTTCCAATCGATGACTCCCGCGTGACCTTTAACGTCCACCCACGGGTTCCAGTCGCACCTGCCGCGTTGCACACACATTGGAGGTAATAGCTGGCATCAAGACAACATTGATACCAGTGTCCATACTGTCCGCGAAATATTTATCGGGAATTTCATTTTTGGTAGCATGGCTCTATAGCCTAAACATGAGATTGCTTTCAACATTACACAGAAAGGAAATCATTTTTGAAAGCCGATATAGTTAGTAGACAACTGCACAACTTTCCACATATTATTAGGCTTTGAACGCTGAATCCCAAAAAGTACTTTTGAGAAACCCAAAATCATACGAAGTTGTGCAACTGGCATCTTCAAAATCAAGAGAATTTAAAATTTATTCATGCACAACAAAAAAGCCAACATTTTTCAATTTGCAGATAGACAGAAGTACCGGGGACAATGCTACAAAAGCTTTGTTTGTGGTGAAAACTAGATTTGGATTAGATATCGAAAGAGAAAATCAGAATCGCGATGAATTAATTTAATTTGTCGCCTTATAGGTAGGACCTAATCTCTTCGTGTGTATTAGCCTCGACTCCATGTATACCTTTTGCCTTCCACGATGAGCTGATTTAAGATTTTAAAATTAATGCTGCTAAAATGTATGCCTAGTAGTATAATATTAACTAGTCTGTCGCTCATAAATTAAAAATAAGAACACGCGCCGCGTAGCGAGCAGTAAAGCGAATACTTAAAATCACAGTGGACCCTTAAAAAGCGCAATGTGTGTGTGTGTGTGTATCCGAAATACTAAAGAGTGGATATGGTTTTTTGAAGGGTCAATTTCTTTTCTTATAACAATACCTCGTGTAAAAGCACATCAAAACAGTTCACAATGTTGATCATAATATTGTACCCCAACGCCTGAAAGCTAGGCATCTCTCTTCACTCCTCTGCAACGAGGGTTGACACGTAACTAAACCAAAGCCATATTTCTTATGGGATAATTCCAATGGACTAACACCATACACGAAATGGTTTTTTTCCGTTCTGATTTGCACGCCACTGTCTAGACCGACTGGATTTAAGCCATATTTTTTATGGTCTTGTTCCACTGGAATAAGACCATCAGACAGATGGTGTTGGGACAGTCAATCTTGACAGGAACAAGACCATATTTTTTATGGTCTTGTTCCGGGTTTCAAGACCATCAGACTGATGGTGTTGGGTGAGTGAATCAAAACTGAAACAAGACCATATTTTTTATGGTCTTGTTCCACTGAAACATGACCATCAGTCAGATAGCTTTATTCCGGTGGGACAGAAAATCGCCGATATGGTCTTATTCCAGATGGTGTTATTAGGCTCCCCCGTTGGCAAGAGTGAATAAAATATGGTACCCGTACTTGAATCAAATTTCCCCAAGTGTGGAGGGGGGGGGGGGGGGGAGTCTTAAAATCTTGCACCGAGGCCCTGCAACACCTAGCTACGCCACTGTGGTCATGAAAGGTACCTATGTTCCATAAGCGAAACAATAGATTGCCGTCTCGATCGCGACCGCGATTGCTCTATATGCGTATATGATTATCTTGCTAAAATCTTTCCTCCCCTTTCTTATTTCTGGATATATATATATATATATATATATATATATATATATATATATATATATATATATATATATATATATATATATATATATATATATATATATATATATATATATATATATATATATATATATATATATATATATATATATATATATATATATATATATATATATATATATATATATATATATATATATATATATATATATATATATATATATATATATATATATAATATTCCGACCGCCTAGGTCGGAGAGTCGACATCTTGGATAATAATATAATTTTGGATACAAATACTAGGTGGGTAAAGTTATAGTTTTTTTTATTAATAATCTTAATAATATACTATAAAAAGAGGACTAGCACTTGTTCCGGAGTAAGGTTATTTTTTAGAATCAGAACCCTGCATAGCGTATGGCCATAATATTACCATTAATTTTTGGACATCATAATTGATATTCGAATGGTTTTCTTAAAAGGTTTTTAGAGATACAAACATTTTTTGGACTTTGTTCTCAGGGAGTTCCATTTGCTTATTGCAATCCAAACATTGAATGCATCTGTATTGCAGGCGGAAAGCGTGATGACGGAAATCAGCAAAATTAAGATTAGATGCCGTATAGTAAATGAAATCCCCCTAAAAGGATGCAGCCGTGGTGGAAGGCATTCATGCTAAAAACTAGTAGAGGCTGTAAACTTAGAGCAGGTAGCCAAGGGTTCGTTTCGGGGACGAGCACACACCCCCCACACCTTCAATGAGCTGTCACTCATTTAAAAGCCACTTCACCTCGGCATTGTCCAGGACGGTAAATACGCGTGCTGACAAGGATACCTCTCAACAACACAATAGGAGGAAAGGATTCGCCGATTATCACTTCAGACATGAAATCTCGGAAACGCTTTCCAACAGAGTTCAAAAACAAACATATCGATAATTGCATATAGGTAAACAGCCAATCACGCAAAAACTAGAGAAAACGAAGAATATGTGAATGCGCAATTGTGTTCAGGAGGACATCAGCTTTCAAATGAGCCTAATTAGACCCCAGAACAAAGAAGCGTCCAGGATTTGCTTTAATCAATCAAATTGTAATTAAACGTCTTATAAATCGAAAACGAAGAGGGGACACGGGGATTAGACACTAACCTTGTGTTCAGGAGGACATCAGTTCAAATGAGCCCAATGAGACCCCAGAACAAGATCGCGTTCAGGATTTGCAGATGTCAATCAAAGTTTAATTAAAAGTGTTATAAATCAGAAACGAAGAGGGGACACGGAGTTGGACGATAACCTTGTGTTCGGGAAGACATTAGCTTTCAAATGAGCCTAATTACACTTCAAAACATGATCGCGTTCAGGATTTGCATATGTCAATAGAATTATAATTAAACGTCTTATAAACCATGAACGAAGAGGGGACACGGGGAGTTGACAATACCATGGGGTACAGGAAAACAAGAGCTTTCAAATGAACCCAATTAGACCCCAGAACAACATCGCGTTCAGGATTTGCATATGTCAATCAAATTTTAATTAAAAGTGTTATAAATCGAAACCAAAGAGGGGACACGGGGTTTGGAAGATAACCTTGTGTTCAGGAAGACATAAGCTTTCAAATGAGCCTAATTAGACCCCAGAACAACATCGCGTTCAGGATTTGCATATGATAATCAATTTATAATTAAAAGTGTTATAAATCGAGACCAAAGAGGGGACACGGGGTTTGGACGATAACCTTGTGTTCAGGAAGACATGAGCTTTCAAATGAGCCTAATTAGACCCCAGAACAAGATCGCGTTCATGATTTGCATATGTTAATCAATTTTTAATTAAAAGTGTTATAAATCGAGACCAAAGAGGGCACACGGGGTTTGGACGATAACCTTGTGTTCGGAAAGACATAAATTTTCAAATGAGCCTAATAAGACCCCAGAACAAGATCGCGTTCAGGATTTGCATATGTCAATCAAATTTTAATTAAAAGTGTTATAAATCTAAATCAAAGAGGGGACACGGGGTTTGGATGATAACCTTGTGTTCAGGGAGACATCAGCTTTCAAATGAGCCTAATTAGACCCCAATACAACATCGCGTTCAGGATTTGCATATGTTAATCAATTTTTAATTAAAAGTGTTATAAATCGAGACCAAAGAGAGGACACGGGGTTTGGAAGATAACCTTGTGTTCAGGAAGACATAAGCTTTCAAATGAGCCTAATTAGACCACAGAACAAGATCGCGTTCAGGATTTGCATATGTCAATCAAATTTTAATTAAAAGTGTTATAAATCGAGATCAAAGAGCGGACACGGGGTTTGGAAGATAATGTTGTGTTACGAAAGACATAAGCTTTCAAATGAGTCTTATTAGACCCCAGAACAAGATCGCATTCAGGATTTGCATATGTCAATCAAATTTTAATTAAAAGTGTTATAAATTGAGATCAATGAGGCGACACGGGGATTTGGCAATACCAGTGGATTCAGACGATCGTCAGCGTTCAAATGAGCCCAAAAGAGGCCAGAACAAGATCGCGTTTAAGATTTGCATAAGTTAATCAAAATATAATTAAAGGTCTTATAAATCAGAAACGAATAGGGGTCACGGGGTTTGGACGATAACCTTGTGTTCGGGAGGACAACAGCTTTCAAATGAGCCTATTAAGACCCCAGAACAAGATAGCGTTCAGGATTTGCATATGTTAATCAATTATAATTAAACGTCTTATTTATCGAACACGAAGAGGGGACACGGGGATTTGGCAATACCAGTGGATTCAGACGATCATCAGCGTTCAAATGAGCCCAATAAGAGGCCAGAACAAGATCGCGTTTAAGATTTGCATAAGTTAATCAAATTATAATTAAATGTCTTATAAATTAGAAACGAAGAGGGGACACGGGGTTTGGACGATAACCTTGTGTTCGGGAAGACATCAGCTTTCAAATGAGCCACATTAGACCCCAGAACAAGATCGCGTTTAGGATTTGCATATGTCAATCGAATTATAATTAAACGTCTTTTAAACCATGAACGACGAGGGGACACGGGGATTTGATGAGACTAGTGGGTTCAGGAGGTCATCAGCTTTCAATTGAGCCCAATTAGAGGCCAGAACAAGACCGCGTTTAGGATATTATTTGATAAATGTGTTAACCAGTTCAAATTTGTATGCACTATTGCTGCTGCGCTTTTGAACGGGAGCGCGATTAGATTTCGTGGAGATTTCTGGCAATAGCTTGGGTTCCGTGTCAGCTGTGCGGTCAGAAACCCTTCAATGTGAATTTAGCACGGAGTGTTTGCGCGAAGCAGCGCGGAGCAGAACGTAGTGCTAGGAAATTTGTAACGGTACCAAAAAAATAAATCGGATTGAAAATGGAGCATACAAAACATTACCACACCATACAGAACAAATGAATTTACTGTAGAACCAGTGACGCGCAGTTGCCGGTAATACAAATATTATATAAAATAGATAACATGGAATATTAAAAAACAAAAACGGGGAAAGGCAGAGCAGGACTTCACTTTCAATAAACAAAAAATATACATTATATACTACGGTTTTGTACTAATAATTGCCCAGTTTCGATTAAAAAATACCATCCAAGATACCAACCAGTAAAAATAAACAACTGCACGATTAAAGGAAAATCCCAATATTTGCCCCAACCTCACATGCATGTCAGTAGGCACTTACTGACACTAATAAATAAAATAAAAGCATTCAGTAACATGCCCAAATTAATGCAGCAAAATTGGGGATGGGGAAAGTTTCCCCATCCCCTAACTCCAGCCCGTGGCCACTTTGTAAAAAAAAATTGTCTAAAAGTATATTCGGTTACATCTAAATGATTTATTTGTGAAAAAGTTTTGGGGTAGTACCTCGAGGAAACTATCAGGGATGATAGCCACAGGGTAAACTTAATTACCCTGATAGCCTTAAAAGTTTCCCCATCCGTTAACTCCAGCCCGTGGCCACTTTTAAAAAAAAATTTGACGAAAAATATATTCGGTTTCATCTATATGATTTATTTGTGAAAAAGTGTTGGGGTAGTACCTCGATGAAACTCTCAGAGATGATAGCCACAGGGTCAAACTAAATTTCCCTTATAGCCCCAAAAGTTTCCCCATCCCCTAACTCCAGCCCGTGGCCACTTTGCAAAAAAAAAGAGGCAATGGAATCGCGTCACATGGAATATCGTCACAATGCCCAAAACTGCTAAAAATAATGTGACGATGGTCCGGTGGACGATCGTCACAATTCGGTGGGCTCTGAGAGAGGGGAAAAGGCTTGTGAAAATGGCATGGCACCATTTTCCGGGGGCCCAACTAGGGAAATGACTTCGGAAAAAGCCTGTGAAAATGGCAGGCTATAATTTCCCGGCAACTTCTGTACCGGTAAAATGTGACGATAATCCCGTGGACGATCGTCACATCCAAATGTGACGCTGTTCCGGTGGACTAAAGTCACATTCACAAATGTGACGCTGTGCCGCCCAAGGAGCTACGATTTTCAGCAGTTTCCGGAGCGGAGAAATGTGACGATAATCCGGTGGACGAACGTCACACTCAAATGTGACGGTTTTCCGTTGGAATATGGTCACATTGCCCGAATGTGACGATGTTCCGGTGGACTAGTGTCACATCGCATGAATGTGACGCTTTTCCGGTGGATTTTTGTCACATTGCAGGAGCGGGAAGATGTGGCGAAAATCTAGTGGAAGATCGTCACACTCGATTAGTATAAATGTGACCGAAATCCGGTGTCTATAGTGGAACATCGTCACATTTCATGTAGTTATTGGCCGAGCCACCGTTGCATCTGTTGGTATAGGTACTAGGTGATGGCGTCAGGTAGCGCCACAGTGTCAGTTACTGGCACCGTGAAGGCGAACTGTCAGCGCCAAGTGTCCAGAATGAAAATAAATTAATACGACATTAAAAAATGAAAACTGGGTTCAAAAGGAAACTCGTGATATTCGATGACAGCTAATACAAAAGCAATGCTAACAATGCAAATGGACATTGCAAACTACGTCACCACGAGAATCTGTAGTACCTAGGTACGCAGGACATTATTATGGAACTTCTAATAACCCGTTGCCGTTGGTACCTATATGTAAAGCACCTGCATTAAGAAACGCAAAGTATGGTAGTACCTAGGTACTTATAGATAATTTAATCTTTAGTAGTGATTACATCAATTTGAATGAACGTCAAAAACCGATTAAACTTAAACGGAAGATGATACAATAAGGCGGCCGCCATCGCCATTTGCAATGGCGGCTCATTGACATAACTTGTCAATGAGCCTTAGTTAAAAACAATAAAGTACCTAGATAAAACAATATTCAGCCAAGTGAAAAGTTGTCTAAAAAAATGACGCAACTACCTTGAATACTAACGAGTTGTGTTTGTGTGATTAGATAATTATTGTGAAATGTTGCATGAACCTGTTCTCGGCCCGCCCTAGTTCAAACCGACAGCTTCGCTGAACCGCACGCCCCTAGTGGCGAGAACGAGAAACTTCGATTTCCTTGATCAACTGGTGGCTTTGCGTAGAGATGTGCACCTGTTTTACTGATTTTACTGACCATACACTACTATAACTTTAGCTCCGCAAGCGAGAAATTAGTGCATTTTAGAGCCGATATAAATGTGGGCAAATATTTTGATACCAATACTAATTTAGTGATCGATGCATGCTAAGGTGTGAGCTGCACGGGCCGAAGTCGTAGCCTCCGCTGGCCGCATTTGGCCTATCTATAGTAGTAGGCATATATTATAATATTAGAGTTTCTTATGCCTGCCTATGTATACCTACTATGCTATTAAATACTCGAAATTGCGGTGAAAGACTGGTCACCAGACTCACTAAAATAGCACAACAGAAAGCACTCACAAGGTAGAGCATGCCTTGGTACCTAGGCTTTGGCGGTACACAGGTACGGATACCCTCGAGTCAAGGCAGACGAAGGCAAGGTGCGAAAGATGCGACCGCCAAGATTGTGACCACGATATTGTCTGCCCCAATGAAGCGAGAGAATTTGGCGGCGTATATCGCTGGCAAACAAAAGGCTTCCCCATAGTCTCATAAGATAGTAGAATATGATAAAAACACATCAGCTATGACGTTGACTGACAATTTTACTTGAGTGAAAAATGGAAATAATTCACCGCCAAGATTGTGACCACGATATTGTCTGCGTGAATCACAAACCTCAAATTTATATCACTAGGCGTTGCACAAACACAGGGCACGCACAAACACACAAACAAAAAAACATACACAAGTGCTTTTTTTTTGGTCTTGCGAAATTGAAGATTTTGTTTACATCGACAAAATATTAAAAAAACTGTAAAATTCCGATCGATTCGTGACCGATGGGTTGCTATCGTGATCCGTCAATCCATCCTACAGCCAGACATAGAGGGCAAGAAATGTAATACTGACAAAACATACTGAAATGAATTGCATTACCAAGAAAAGAAAAAAGAACACAAATTGTCTCATATCGCATTGCGAATCACTTTATTATAGCATGGGCTGTCAAAAGAAACTTCATCTTTGAAACGGACCGGAACACATGCCGTCATCAGAAGGATGCACCCGATACGGACGCAGTAATAAATAAATAGTAAATCTCCAAACTGCAAGCAGGTGCTCATGATTTGCTTCGAATGCAGAGGATTTGACCAGTGTGGGAATAATGTATGGCAAGTTAATAAAGCGAGTTGTAGCCATAAATTACTGAAAATGGTATTTCTTAAGCCTCACAGTTTTGGCCAATTGCTTATCAGGGGGGCGAATTAAAGAAACATTTCGTAACTTTAAGATAAGTGATCCGACTGTCATAACTTTACGGCAGCGCTAAGATGGATTTAGATGACGTTTTATTTAGTACCTATATTGCAGACAGATTTTGTCGATGAGTATGCCATTGAGTTGTTTTGATTGGAAAACTGTTCATTCCCTGCATAATTGCGTCCAGCAAAATGATAATATGTTAGCAATAATACTAACATTACTATTAAAAGTGAAAAACACGTCGATGACGGAAAACATGCCGGTTGGCAGGCGGGCCGCGGGTGGACGCGGCCCCTTTCACGACGTGAGGAATATATTATCACTAGGGCTTCGCGAACGCAATTTGTGTTGCGTTGAAGATGAGCGTATGTAGCGGTTTGTGTATAGCGGATTAAAAGGTGCTTGCAGCAGTCACAAGAAAACCATGGAGCACCAAACCTGACCATTGCCTTCTCGAAAATTCTAATCACTTGAAAATGTATGCGGATTCTGACGTTCCTTTGTTTCTCTTCGAGGTCAACAAAGCTGGTAACCAAGGAAACGAAGGAAACCGGACTCGTATTGAATCAGCCGTCAAATCACAAAAAAAAACCCACAAAAATGCTAATAAAAACCAATTGGAAAAACCTACCGAAATAAGATTTGCAGGCATGATAAATATGTATAAGGTCAACATGTTTAGAAGTTTTGGTGAAGTTATGTTCAGAACTTTGAAATTTACAGGGGTTCAAAATTCGGAAAAAATCGAAAAATTTCGTAAAAATTGATTTATAAACAATTTACTGAACCGATCTTTTTCAAAAACACAGGGGGTCTAAGTTGAGAACAGAGGTAGATACTCAGAAATTTTCATCCGTGTCGTTTCAGACGTTTGGTCTGTAGAGCGCGCACAAACACACAAAAAAACAAAAAAACATACACAAGTGACTTTTTTTTGGGGTAAGTGAAATTGAAGATTTCGCTCCGCTCGCTTCGCTCGCTACGCTCATCAATCATCGTAGGTACATTTTCGTGTTGGCACGGCAGTCTTTTTTTCTTGCGGCTGATCACCACCTTGACAAGTTTATATTTTCAAATAAAATGAAAATACAACGCCGCAATTTCGAGTATTTAATAGCATATCGAAGGCGATATATCACAGGATATATTCCCAATTCACCCAGCGTACACACACTGCTCGGCTGCCTCGAGAGGCACAGCCGCCAGCTAGCAGCGCCACCGTGCTTTCCGATTTCGTTCATCAGCACCGGCAGCAGGCACTGCTCGCGGCCGCATCCTTCTCGCCACCCGCCAACTGAGACCGCTCCCGGTTCATTGATTATATTCCCAATTCACCCAGCGTACACACACTGCTCGGCTGCCTCGAGAGGCACAGCCTCCAGCTAGCAGCGCCACCGTGCTTTCCGATTTCATTCATCAGCACCGGCAGCAGGCACTAGTCGCGGCCGCATCCTTCTCGCCACCCGCCAACTGAGACCGCTCCCGGTTCATTGATTATATTCCCAATTCACCCAGCGTACACACACTGCTCGGTTGCCTCGAGAGGCACAGCCGCCAGCTAGCAACGCCACCGTGCTTTCCGATTTCGTTCATCAGCACCGGCAGCCAGGCACTGCTCGCGGCCGCATCCTCCTCGCCACCCGCCAACTGAGACCGCTCCCGGTTCATTGATTATATTCCCAATTCACCCAGCGTACACACACTGCTCGGCTGCCTCGAGAGGCACAGCCTCCAGCTAGCAGCGCCACCGTGCTTTCCGATTTCATTCATCAGCACCGGCAGCAGGCACTAGTCGCGGCCGCATCCTTCTCGCCACCCGCCAACTGAGACCGCTCCCGGTTCATTGATTATATTCCCAATTCACCCAGCGTACACACACTGCTCGGCTGCCTCGAGAGGCACAGCCGCCAGCTAGCATCGCCACCGTGCTTTCCGATTTCATTCATCAGCACCGGCAGCAGGCACTGCTCGCGGCCGCATCCTTCTCGCCACCCGCCAACTGAGACCGCTCCCGGTTCATTGATTATATTCTCAATCGCACAGAGCATCAAGCATCCACCGGCTTTTCCGCCCACCACAGCCGCCAGCCTCGCTAGCTCTCGGGCTTTTCTTATTATGGCTCTTGTACCGGTCGACCACGATCGTGCCGGCCGAAGCCTTCACACCAGCCGCCAGCATCGTAAGCCTCCGCATTACTCAATTGTTCCTCAATTGCACCCAGCTCCAAGCATTCACCAGCTTTTCCGCCCACCACAACCGCCAGCCACGCTAGCTCTCGGGCTTTTCTCATTATGGCTCTTGTACCGGTCGACCACGATCGTGCCGGCCGGAGCCTTCACACCAGCCGCCAGCATCGTAAGCCTACGCATTACTCAATTGTTCCTCAATTGCACCCAGCTCCAAGCATTCACCAGCTTTTCCGCCCACCACAACCGCCAGCCACGCTAGCTCTCGGGCTTTTCTTATTATAGCTCTTGTACCGGTCGACCACGATCGTGCCGGCCGGAGCCTTCACACCAGCCGCCAGCATCGTAAGCCTACGCATTACTCAATTGTTCCTCAGTTGCACCCAGCTCCATGCATTCACCGGCTTTTCCGCCCACCATAACCGCCAGCCACGCTAGCTCTCGGGCTTTCTAATCTTCATCGGCTGTCAACGAAATGGCGGCATTAGCCGGTCGACTCTCCGCCATTCTCGTCTTCGTCCGATGGCAGCATATTAAGCGGTCGCTCACACATCCCCCGGCTGCTACCACTAGTCCGACCGGTTAAGCTCTCGTGCTCCCCAAGATTTTGTAAAACGCTATAAAATCGCCAAAATCCTTTTTTCAGGGGGCCGACACGCATTAACCGGCTTTCCAGGCCTCAACTGCCGGTATATGGACTTTTGGGGGGAACGGCCCGTGGTCCGACCTGGCCTCTCCTGAGAGGGGTCCCCCTTATATATCCTTTTTTCAATTTTTTCTGTGTATGTGCGATTTAACATGTGAAGTACCCTAAAAATGTGGCAGCGGCGCGACCTTTTCGACCCAAATTTCGGCTATGTCCTGGCCCATAAGAGCCATGTTAAATGACTTAGTCGTTTTTCGAGTCCGGTCGTTGAAAACCGGTCCCGGCGATTGCGCTAACCTCGCCAGCGCCCGGACTTTTTCTCAAAGTCCGGTCGTCGACAACAGCTCCCGGTGATTGCGCTCACCTCGCGAGCGCCCGGACTTTTTCTCAAAGTCCGGTCGTTCATAAGTGTTCCCGGCAATTGAACTGACCTCGTCAACGCCCTCACTATTATTGATGAAAGAGATCTTCGATTTGACCTTGGCTTTACCGGTCGCCACACATTCGCGGCCAGGCAACCGTCCCTGCCCGCCATCGCCGGCAATCGCCTCACTTTGCAAAAGTCCCAGCGACGACGCACTTGACGGACGGGCACTGCTGCCCGCCCGCCAGCAACGTCCAGCGCCTCACAGCTTTCTGATTGCCAGTCTTCAATCACAACACCTCAACACACACATATCGCCTTCCCGGCCAGGCAGCCATCTCTGCCCGCCAACGCCGGCAATCGCCTCACTTTGCACAAGTCCCAGCGACGACGCACTTGACGGACGGGAACCGCTGCCCGCCCGCCAGCAACGTCCAGCGCCTCACTGCTTTCTGATTGCCAGTCTTCAATCACAACACCACAACCCACTCTACTCCTTCCCGGCGGGAGTGCATCAAATGTCCTACAAAATATCTGTCCTAATGAAAATCTCTCCTAAAAACAAACTGTCCTACACATGAAGTGGTCGAAAAGCAGACTATCCTAAACTCGTTTCTCAATCTTGAATGTACCAACAACACGAAATGCAACATTTGTTGAAACGAAAATCTGTCCTAAAATAAATGTGTCCTACTGACAGACTGTCCTACGGATTCTTTCACGGCGACCGCACTGTAGGGTGACGTCAGGCTCGCACTACTATGCAACCAAAAAGTATTGGCTTATAATTTTTTTTGCGAATGACAGGCTGATGATGATGATTCGTGGTGTTTAACGACGCACTCTTTTGACAACGGGCCCTGTGGCACCTTGGTCTAATGGCACAGGTGAATGACAGGCTGAGACAGCCTTTAGACGTTGGTGTTCAGAACCCCAAAGAAAAAATTAATCAAGGTGTTTTGTGTCTGGTTATTCATCATATTATGAGTTTTATGCAATCGTTTATTTCAAACAGATTAATGTTTCTGTCACATTGTGAATTTTATCTTGCAAATAATTTGGATATCTTCTGTATCTTGGAAATATTAATTCATAGCGTCAGAGCATTCCGAGAATACTCCAACAACGTTGGGAAAATAATTGACGACGAGTTGGCAAGAGGTTTCCGCGGGATCCAAATTATGACGGGGCTTCCGCGTATTCCTACTGGGCCATTCCGCCTTAAACATTGTTTTTGAAAAATCCCGCAGAAAATAGCTTCTTTGTTATTTCTCATGGCTTATCGTTCACACTTCACATCTAAATTCTTTATCTATTGAAAATTCTGTTTTAGCACTTTGAAGCTCACTTCAATTCTTCTCCCAGCGTTTGTTGCCTAAATGGCAGTCAACCAAACACACAGTTATGCAACGCGGGGTGCAGCACCTAGGGTTTTTACCCCAGTTTACATGGGAACCGAACAAACTTGGCATGTTTCTTGAAGAATATCTTATACAGCTGGCTTTACTAAAATCACATAGTATTACCAGAGTAGTCCGCTCTGTTAGCGCAAAATTATTGCAGCACTTCCGGAAACCGCCACGAAACTTATCACTTTGCTAGAACACACCCGCAGGGTCGAAAATCACGCAGGTTCCAACTCGTATCACTGATAGATCCCCTGCATTGTTGCATTTTATATTGTTGCAATACTGGGCATTGTTTTTGCGATATCTTGGGTAAACATAGTCATGAATGATTTTTTTTATAGTCTCATACTCGCAAAACTATGACACCTTAAAAATTGAGTAGCACATTTCCAGGGTTGAAATGGACTCTAAATTAAGTTGGAAGATACATATTAATACAGTAAAACAGTAAACCTACGAGTTAGTTTGGCCTGCTACATGTGCTGAGAATGTTAGCAGACCTTGTGAACGAATCTAAACTAAACTTTGTTTAAGTACCTACTACACTTAAGTAGGTACACTCTATTTTTACCTATAGTTCAAAAGAAGAGTTCACTCGAATTCCACAAATTGTTCATGAAACAAAAAAGGGCAATAAGGATTAACTTCGCGTTTTCATCCTCTAGTCGGACAATTTTCTCTCACAGAGCGGTATCTTCTTATTGTGTCAGCCTGTTCAAAATGAGTTTACCGTTAATCACAAATGATTTAATTTTTATAAAAAACAAATATATTTACTGAAAATGAGTTCTCATGAATAACTTACTCGTGTGTCCCGACGACGGAGTCTATGCCTGGCGACTTTTCTTGATCTTGATCTTGGTTATTCATGGGCTCCTTGAAATTTATGGGCAATCTGAAATATTGCAATAAATGGTAATTACCACTTTTTATCACACACAAATCAAAGTAATATATGGTTATTTGACTTGACGACTATATATAGGTACTTACTCTGCAGACGGTGATAATATTTCACGGACATATTTTTGGGCGGAACGTTTATCACAACGTGAAGTCCTTTCAGTTTTCAATATTTTGGCAGTTTCGTCGTCCAGATGTTAGGTTTTTGATTTCGGGGCTATTAGGCTAGGCACCGAGCCGGGCGCAACTTTCCTCGACTTTTTTGGCGAGTAATTTAAGAGCTGGTGGCGAAGACTCCAATTGAAACAGTTGGGGGAGAAATGTACGGAGCATATTCGGGCTAGCTTTAGAATTTTCTATAGATAAAGAATATTCGGGCTTTTTATTATTATGTACACAAATTAGCCTCCCAAAAGTGTTGTCCATTCCGGGATTTGAACCCGGGTCCCCAACTTTCGCGGCTGGTGCTCTAACCGCTGAGCTAAATGGCCATTAAATTTGGGAGAAGTAATTTGCATACAGGGTGAGAATTGAATGTCCCCAGGGGGGTATGGTCCAGAGTCTACGAATACTCATAGTGGCTCTGGTACCGCGTGATGCTATACTGCAACCACAATTTACATTCAACCTCGAGTAACTCCAAATTAACGTTGGATGCGTTGAATTCTCTTTTAATCTTATTTAAATTACGAAAGCGGTTAGAGCACCAGCCGCGAAAATTTGGGGACCCGGGTTCAAATCCCGGAATGGACAATACTTTTGGGAGGCTAATTTGTGTACATAATAATAAAATGAATAGCCAATTACGAGCTTTCGTAATTTAAATAAGATTAAAAGAATATTCGGGCTGTTTTTACGTTAATATTATCACTTCTCTTGCAGAAAGCAACCCAAGCTGAGCAGAGCTCAGGCTCCTTCGGAAAACTCGAAAATGAAACACTTGATTCCCGACTTTCTTTCGACTATTATTTGCACACCCATACACAGCACAGTTAACCATCTCTATCACAGAGCTGATCAATCACTACTGAGACGTGATCACACTGAGATTTTCTAGAATTGATGGAAACTGTAAAATTATGTTTAAAATTTTTCCCATGCATCATCACGTATACGCTTATAGAAAAGCAGAGTACTTAGGTCTAAATTGGCCAATATACAAACCCTTTGGAACTTGGCGAACGTTGATTCAAAGAGACCGGATCCATTACCTACCTCATCTTGCCATTCTTCGGAATAAATATATTAACATGAAATATCCCGTTATTATCGCATTGTCTGCAAATGCATACGATTTTGAGATCCCGGCTGGGACATGTGCCGGCCACGTGCTTGCCCAGGCCGCGATTGGGCCGAGCTAAGGGTCGAGCCGACGGTCTGTATCCAAGGTGACGTCACGCAGAGCCCGGGTAGGAGGGGTGAGATGCGCAGTAGCATACCTTGTAGACCCAACTATTCTTATACCATGGGTATCACCGCGACTCCTTTAATAGTAAGTGTGCTATGTTTACCGCTATGGTCCAATGCACCTGCTATTATTGTACAGTGGGTCGAGTAGCCCCTTATACTAGAGGGTGGGTGGAAGTCATATCGGGAATCTTCGGAGGGAAGATACTAACTTCCCGACACATGGTACTCTATGATATGAGGTCCCCAAAAAATGGCAAACTTAAATTTATTCTAGTGTATTCCCATTGCTGCAGTTTTGGAAGAAAATAAAAACACATCCACAATATCAATGTTGGCAGGGCCCACAATCAGCATCAATCAGCCGTCATTGAACATTAGTTAGCATCCCTGTGTTAACCACGTTAGAATAAAGATATATGGAATTCATAGAATTCAAACTGAATAAATAAACAAATAAATTAATAGATAAATAAATTAATAAATTAATAAATAGTAAAGGTAATTGAAGGATTTTGCTCGCTTATATATTGTAATAATAATAGCTACTGTTAGAGCGCGCGACTGACCAGCTTATGCGATGACTTTTGAAGAGTACTTTCCAGGTTTACACAAAAATATAATGGTGATGAATACAGAAGCTATTTTATTGACAAGTCCATGTTTACAACAACAAACCGCCCCCCGACAAACCCAAACGGTCATCCCTCTTTCTTTCTCTATCTTTCCCCCTCTCTCTCACTGGGTCTTGGTACCTGTTGTGGCGCTGTCTTTGTTGCTATTGGCTCGTCACGCGGTTGACCGCATAGACAAACAAGTGTCAAGAGCAGAGTTGTGACAAATAATTTTAAAATTTATCTAGAAAAAGATAACGATAACGATAGTTTTTGTATCTAGAAAACAAAAAAAGAATGCAGTAGCAAAACTATCTAGATAAAAGATGAATATAACCAAAATTTATCTAGATGATCCAAAAAAGAGAAAAGATAATATGAAAAAATAAACATCCATCCTGAAAACAGCAAAATTGTCGATTTCGAAGAGAGATTTTCTTTCCCACTTAAACACGCTTCCAAACAGGACTACTGCATTCCGACCAGGCTGTGCTCTATGTCGTCAGCGACATACACAGACTGCAGTGGTAGAGGACAATGTTGCCGGACAGATTGATTTGACAACCGATTTTTTTATGATAATAATTTTGTTATTGATGAGCGTAGCGAGCGAAGCGAGCGAAGCGAAATCATCAATATCACTACTGCTAAAAAAAACACTTGGTGTGTGTTTGTTTGTTTTTTTGTATGTGTGTTTGCGCGCGCTCTACAGGCCAAACGCCTGCTTCGAGTGGGATGAAATTTTCAGGGTGTCTACTTTTGTTCTCAACTTAGACCCCCTGCGTTTTTCAAGAAAATCCTCCACACCCTTCACTTTCAAAGCAGAAAAAAGAGCAAAATTCGACAATTGGGCATGTTTGGAAAAGTACGGAAATTTATTTTTAAGTGCGTATTTTTTTTCAAATGTTCCCAATTTCGATTTGCCTTTAGAAACCATCGAAACCAAATCGAAACATCACACCAGATTTTTCCCAATAAAAACCAAACCAATAAAACCAAATAAAACCCTTGGGCATGAGTTACATCTATGTGCATTAACATGCACAATGCTCAATGATCTCAAAATGAGCATATTTCTGCTACCCGACAGCTCGGACAGAAACAAAGAAAGGTCAAAATCGTTTACATTTTCAAGTGATAAGAATTTTTGAGAAAGCAATGGTCAGGCTAGTTGCTCCATGATTTTCAAATGCTTTTGTCTCAATCTTTTAATGCGCAAAATACAAACCGCTACGCTCATCTTCAACGCAACACAAATTGCGTTCGCCCTAGTGTAGATAAAATTATCTAGATAAGTCACAACTCTGGTCAAGAGTGTTGTCGCTTATTTACTATTTCTGTGAAAATAAACGATATTTTCTCATTACCTCCGCAATAAAATGTTTAATAGTATTTTACTTTGGGTTGTATTACATGTGTTTGATTCTAAAAATGGATAGGCATGGACACAATATGTAATCCAAACTTACTGCAAATGTTTCCTAAATCGTAACTTATTCCGCGTCAGTTGCCTCCGAAAGTTCTAGTTATTTTTCAGCAATAGTGAAGCAATTGTTTACGGCAATTCCAGGCTGCATCATTATAATTGATGAGCGTAGCGAGCGAAGCGAGCAAAGCGAAATCATCAATTTCACTACTGCTAGAAAAAACACTTGGTGTGTGTTTGTTTGTTTGTTTTTTTGTTTTTTTGTATTTTTTGTATGTGTGTTTGCGCGCGCTCTACAGGCCAAACGCCAGCATTGATTGGAATAAAATTTTCAGGATGTCTACTTTTTTTCTCAACTTAGACCCCCTGCGTTTTTCAAGAAAATCCTCAACACCCTTCACTTTCAAAGCAGAAAAAATAGCAAAATTCGACAATTGGGCATGTTTGGAAAAGTACGGAAATGTATTTAAAAGTGCGTATTTTTTTCAAATGTTCTTAATTTCGATTTGCCTTTAGAAACCATCGAAACCAAATCGAAACATCACACCAGAATTTTTGACTTGAAGTTGACTTCAAGATTTGACAGATATTATAAATTTTGTCAATTTCGTGCATGCAAGCTTTTGAAAGTAAGTCCGCGGCAGATATATATATATATATCTCCAGCCTAAATAAAACCCTTGGGCATGAGTAACATCTATGTATATACATGCACATTGCTGAGTGATCTCAAAGTGAGCATGTTTCCGCTACCCTACAGCTCGGACAGAAACAAAGAAAGGTCAGAATCGTGTACATTTTTAAAAGATCAGAATTTTTGAGAAAGCAATGGTCCGGCTTGCTACTCCATGATTTTCATAGGCTTTGTGCCTCAATCTGTTTATGCGCTAAATACAAACCGCTACGCTCATCTTCAACGCAACACAAATTGCGTTCGCCCTAGTATATCCCATTAGAAGAAATTTGCTTAGTTGCCAAATCCGTAACAAAATCTAGTTTGATATTTCCACATTTGTGCGTTGATTACGTTGAAACAAAAACACAGTCGTCTTGAATTTTGAGATGATCAGAATTTTCGAGAAAGCATTCACCTTATAGCCACTATTAAAACCACTACGCTCATCTTTAACGCCACACAAATTGCGTTCGCAAAGACCTAGTATAAACTAGTGCCATACGGATTTCTTCTTGAAAGTTAGATCACACGTGATTTATCTTTCAGGGGTGAAATATGCTGGGCTGTCGGGACCCTACTCAACATCACTCTATGCTAAATAAGCACTTAGGACTGTGCCATAGGGTTTATATAACGTCCTGCCAGTGCGTCGTTAAAAGACAAAATCCACTAAACAGTGGTCAAAATCGGTGTTTTGTTAGAAACCCCCTGACAAGCTGGCATCCGGCAGTACGGGGGTGTATGTCAACCAAACAGCCACCAAGGCGTAATCCGTTCGCAATCGAAGATAGTTTGCCATGATATTTTCACGAACACATTTGATTTGCCCTCAAGATATACAGCAGTAATTAGTCGTGGTAACAATCAATGATGATCATTGTTGAAACGACTATAATCGACGAGTATAATTGACTAGTACAGTACAAGAGAATATTGAGAGAGGAGGAAGAAGACTGGGCTGCAACGGTTTTTTTGAAAGAAAAAAACTTTTTAAAATAACATTTGTATTTGTTCATTGTAATTGTAAGATGAAATCTCCGTTACTAATGGCGGGCGGCGGGTGTTCGATACAAACAGCCTCGATGCTGAGGTACCGCTGAACACAACACAATCAGGAGGTGCCGAACAATTAAAACTAACTATGTAGGTATCGGCTATGATATGATATGCTATGATATGCTATGATATGTTTCTCCTTTAAGAGCAATGCTATATGACTTGGTCGTTTTGCCTTTGTAAGACCAGTTCTCCATTATTATGAGGGCGTTGACGACGATGCCGGCCAGGCACCGCGACGTCGCCGTCAGCGTCGACGGCGTCCCCTTCTCCCATAAGAGCAATGCTATATGACTTAGTCGTTTTGCCTTTGTAAGACCTGTGCTCTATTATTATGAGGGCGTTGACGACGATGCCGGCCA